>OZ035960.1:50198705-50531205 GCA_964034945.1 Chrysopilus asiliformis
ATCTGGAAACTTTGGGGTCGCTAAATCCGATTCTGGAGTCAAAAAGTCCGTAAGGATATCTTAAAAGTAAGGATATATTTTCAAAAACTGATAAGTATATATCGGGTCTTTCAACAAGGACATAACAATTTTGTATTTGAATAAAAACGCACCCTAAAACTTTTTTTATGATCTGGCAATGCTAAAACGTCAGTCAAGGTTTACATTTTTATCATGGTGAAGTTCACGAACGAGCAACGTTTGGAAATTATTAAAACTTACTGCCGTAATTCTAAGTCGGTGGTCGCAATAGTGTAATCTCGAGAAATGGTCCGGTCGAATGGCCACCTCGCTCATGCGATTTGACGCCGTTGGATTTCTTTCTTTTTATACCCGTATGGTGAAACCAAAGGGTATGTTAAGTTTGCCTTACCGTTTGTAACGCCAAGATCCCGTCATCACACAAAAATGAATTACACCAGTGTGTTTAGAATGATAAAACATAACAAAAGCTATAATTGCCAATCTGGCAATTATTAAAAACCCGTATGGTGATATGACATTGGTCGAAGTTTAAGTGAACGACGAACAGTTGTATCAAAATTCCACTTTGAAATCAAACTTTTCAATAAGATTTTTTAAAGTTCATTCCAATCGGATTTTGATGTATGGGAGTTTTATGTACAATTATATCCTAAATAACTTTTGTTCTTGCACTTTTTTGATAGGGTGCACGATTTTTGAGATATTCGCAAAAAAAAACGTTTTCGTGCGTATTGGGGGTACCACCCCCTAATGGTCCATTTTTGCCCATGAACGAACTTAGCCTTGTATTTTACGAAAAACGAATCTGCATAAAATTTCAAGTCTCTAGCTCAATCCCTGCGCTCGGAATCCGCGCCACAGAACGGGTAAGCCACTGGTTGGGAAAGCAAGAGGAGAGAGTTGCAGTGGCATGTATTTAGGCTTAAAATATATTGTTGAAAAAAACATCAACGCGTGAACCAAAATCTAACTGCGCGACTTCAAAAAAAATCTTCTGAGAAACATTTTATTACTCGAATTGAGATCCGAATTGTCTGAAATATGTCATTTAAACAACACCGAGCTGTTTTTAATATTTTTCAACTTCAATTTAACAGCCTAATAAATTCAAAATTTGAAAATTTACATTTTTATGACTAGAAATGGTATTATGTTGTACCATTTTACTTACATTAAAAGGTAAACCCTTTTCAAATAATAGCGTTGCCTGTCAAAATCAATTTATTGCTATTAGGCACACATAAAAGAGTACTCGAATTTACAATTTGACAGAAATTCCTTTGACTGGAAAAGGGTTTAACATGAAATGGGATTACACATAAATATACGGAAAGATAATTTTTATTGAAGTATCTATCTATCTTTTGAATTTTTACAAAAGTATTCTGTAAAGGCAGTTCTCGAAATTGAGTTTATTAAGCAATAATATGTGAAAAATGCAATTTTTTCTCCAATTATACACGAATAAAAATTCGATTTACAATGTGGTGCTTCACATAAATTTTAGATTAATTTAAATAAAAAAATATATATTATATAATATACTAGGGGCTGCGCCCCGAACCGCTTCGCGGTTCATCCCCCACCCACAGGTCGGCCTTCGGCCTCTCTGTCCACGTCGGCCTTCGGCCTCGGATCATAAAGGCATTTTTTACTGGATTTAAAAATAAACATAAAATTTTTAGTTGATTTATTCAACAAAATATGAGTTAATTAATTCTAATAATACTTCCCTATATGAATTGATGATTAAATTTTCACTTTTAAAAATACCACACTTGAATATTTCAAACAAATAATTATTACAAAATTACTAATACTGATATGTCAACTGCGTGTTTACTACGATTAGTGCAAAAATCGAAAATCGAACATAGCTAAAAACCTGCTCCTGGCAACGCAGATCATTTTGCAAAAACCGCGTAAAAATCGGTCCAGTAGTTTTTGAGTTTTGTAATCTCCAACAGACCAACAAAACAACAAAAGCTATAATTGCCAGTTATCTTAAATAACTTTTGTTTTTCGACTTTTTCGATAAGCACCGTTTTTGAGATATTCGCAAAAAACTTTTTCGTTCGTATAACTTGAAATTTTACGCAGATTCGTAAAATGCAAGGCTAAGTTCGTTAATGGGCAGAAATGGACCATTACCCGTCATACGAACGAAAATATTTTTTGCGAATATCTCAAAAACGGTGCACCTTATCAAAAAAGTTCAAGAACAAAAGTTATTTGAGATTTGATTCTACATAAAACTCCCATACATCAAAATCCGATTGGAGTACATTTTCGTTAATATCTCGACCCCAGCGCCACCTATCGGGTTTAAATTTTATCAACATTTTAATCTATATTTAAGTGTTATATCGCACATGGTCCCGTAGACTGTAGTATCTCAAAATCGGCCATTTTGAGAAAAACGCATTCAAAGTTTTCATTTCAAAATAATTGTTTATGAATAATTGTTTTTTCTGTTGTCTGTACAGTAATATTTCAATTTATTACTCTTTTGATAATAATTTACAGATCATTTGCTTCATTTTTTTTTTTTTTTTGCAATAATAAAAGATAGAGATAGGTTTGTTTTCCACAAAATCAATTTAAATTTTAAAAAATGGGAATTTAAAAAACCAAAAAAAAATAAATTTTAGGACTACGTTTACATTTAAATTTGTTTTTCATTTGATTCAGTCAATTTTCCTTTACATAATGGAATAATTACTCAAAAACACATTTTTTTGAGATACTACAGTCTACGGGACCATGTGCGATATGTTGTGAATTTGCACAAAATCGGTCCATAAATACGAATTTTCGAAATTCGAACTCGACCCCAGCGCCACCTACCGGGGTCTTTTGCAAACAAAAACCGATCGGAGCACCACTCGAGTATATGGTATAAATATGAGGTGGATTCAGCAGTGGTTCAGCCGTGATGATCAGACGAACATACGCACCAACGATTTTATATATTAAGATTTAGCGCTTTCGAAATTCTTAAAGAATTATTTTTTTGCTTGAGTTGTTACGATCTTCATTTTAAGGAAAAATTTTATTTTCTTATAGGAAGTATACGAGGGCAGTCCGATAAGTACTTAGCCTACAAAAAAAACGAAAATTTTGGAAAAGTGACCATTTATTTCTCAACATAGTCTCCTTTAAGCTCGATACACTTGACCCAGCGATGCTCCAACTTCTTTAACCCGTCTGAAAAATACATTTTCTCGAGGTCTGCAAAGTAGGCCTCCGTAGCGGCGATGACCTCCTCATTCGACTCAAATTTCTACTCGGCGAGTGACTCTTTCAAGTTTGGAAACAAAAAGAAGTCGCACGGGGCCAAATCTGGAGAATACGGTGGATGGGGCAGCAGTTCGTAGCCCAATTCGACCAATTTGGCCGTGGCGACGGCGGAGGTGTGAGCCGGTGCGTTGTCATGGTGGAAGAGCACTTTTTTCTTCGCCAAATGGGGCCGTTTTTTCTGCAATTCGGCGTCGAATCGGCCCAATAATTCGGTATAGTAGAGCCCTGTGATCGTTTTGCCCTTCTCCAGGTAGTCGATGTAGATCACACCTTGTGAATCCCAGATTCCACTGTTTCGACTATTCCTTAGTCTCTGGTGTGTACCAGTGGATCCATGTTTCGTCGACGGTCACGAAACGACGCAGAAACTCCTTCGGATTGCGCTTAAACAGCGTCAAACACTGCTGTGAAGGGGTTTCACGGTTGCGCTTGTTGTCCGGAGTGAGCAAACGCGGCACCCATCGTGCCGACAGCTTTCCCATCACAAAACTACGAGTTCGATTCGGCTGAAATTTTGACTGTAGCCGTCTATGAGAATGTACTACACGATAGTAAATTTCTCCTGCGATAGTGGCGCCATCGGGCGGTGAGGCTAAGTACTTATCGGACTGCCCTCGTAATAAAGTATTGTATTCATGAAAAATTTTAACCTCTGAATTTAAAAACAATTTCCCATTCTGTTGGTTAGTATATTTCCCAAAATCTACTAAAGCTAGAGCCATGAAATGTTACAGAAATGTCTGGTGCTGGAATGGGATGATCCTGTCAACCTTTGGTGAAAATCCGTTAACCAGGGCACCAATTGTGTAACGCGACGCAGACACGAAATTGCGTCTTTCATTAAGAAGAGGAATCGTGTATGGCGACGCATCGTTGCATACTAGCGACGCGTCTTTTCGTTCAGCGACACAGTTCGAGGCGTCGCTCAGTGTCATTTCGTCTGTCATTTCACAGTGGAGGCACCAAAGTAAATAGTATAGGTTTTTGTATTTAAATTATAATAAATATATATTATTTCAGGAAGATAACGAATGAAAACCAGTGGAAAACCTTTGTAAGGTTCATGGATGAAAATAATGCCTTAGCGAGGGGCACGTTTAACACTGGTGCCTCCGGCAACAAAAAGAAAAAAACTTTTGTGGAAGGATTTGACCACAAAATTAAATGCTTTGGGTCCTCCTATTAAAATTACAATCATGTGGCAGAAGATTCTTACTATATATTTATCAAACGGATCATTTTTGTCCCTTAAGAACCTGCGAACAACTCGTAATTCACTTTTTTCTGGTGAACTTAACATAAAATTAATTTCAGCTAATCCAAACATTTTTATTTTGACGTTTCTGTAGCAAGATATTTGTAGTGAGCAAAACTGGTCCGTATTGTGCACTCGGAAAGCTTTATTTAGCATAACCTATAATTGATTTAAGAAATTCAATCCATTGAACGTTACAACTTTTTAGTGTCGCGTCGATGTCACCGTCTCAGTTCAAAGACGAAGACGTGTCGCGATACACGATTGATGCCCAGAAGTAAGCAAAATGACGGCTTTTTACAAATTGCGATTTCCGAAACTACGGGTTTTTCAGTAGTGTAAAGGCCGGAATACAATTGACACGACACAACATTTACGACAATAAAGTTGTCCTCCACATACAATTCCGCACTTTTTGTTGTTCTAAACTGCATTTGCTTTTCATTTGATTTTGACAATGGGACGGTGAGCCACATATATCATTATTTTGTTACCGATTATCATACATAAAAGGAATGTGAATGTAAGCAACACATCATACCAACTTTATTTCCTAATACTTTCTTTGAGTGGCGAAATTTAGATTTCATGACGTCCGCATAAGATTTCATTTTGAATTAACCATGAAATTTTGTCGGCGAGCTGGCCGACAAAAGTAAAATTCGATTCAACTTTTTACGACGACACTGTTGGTCGGATTGATTGTATACAGAAGCATAGGGTGCTATGAGTTTAAGATTTGAAATGTCGCCGTAAATGTTGTGTCGGGCCAATTGTGTTTTGCGCTTTAAACTTTTTTTAAAATCTTTCAGTGATTGGTGTAACAGGGCAGAGAAAATAGCTATATTGGGCTGTGAAATCCAATTATTCTGTGCCATACTGAAATATGAAATGCCCAGCGTATGAAATATACTTCCAATACCTTGAATATGGGGTCAAATCATGGTCAAAGAAAATTTACTGTGCTCAAAACAAAAATATTAATAGAAATTCAAGATTTTTTTTTGTTTACAATAACTCTCTAGTTTTTTTCCAAATTTGGTCACTACTATTTTCTTTTTCAGATTTCGCATACCACCTGGAACCAATCATGTACCACTGGTTAAGAAACACTGATATAGAGTATAAATAGATAGAGTAAGAACTAGAGACATTGAAATCCTTTACATTTCCGCCTTTTACTTTTACCGTTATCGAGATATATTAGATTTTGTTAAAAAAAAAATCATATTTCTTATGGACTAATATTATATTTGTCAGGTTATAGTGTCAATTGCACAGTAATGTTTTGTATAAGAAAATCATTTACTATTCACATCAGATATTTATTTACATCAACAGGTTGTGGTTTTATTTTAACGGTTCAATACTTTTTTGGTGTGTATTTATTTTTTACAAAATTTACTTTCTCTTCAAGATTAAAATCTTCATCGCATTTTTTTTCTAATATTTATAGTCAACCACACATGTTGCTGCAAGTGCTAGTCTTTTTTCTACCCCTCCGAGTGAAATGTGAAAGTTTTCCTCCTAGTTGTCGGCATAATATAATTCTAAAAAGTTTTTTTTTCTATAAAATACGATGTATAAATTGGATATAATCTGGAATTGAACGAACATCGTTATAGTTTATCTAAAAATGAATCAAAACATTTTCCTTATTTGTATGCATTCGTGACAGTCGCTTGCCATAAGGCAAAAGAAATGATAAATCTTGAATATCGAAGAGAAAAGTTATTTAATAAGGCTTCGGAAACAAACTCTTCGTCTAACAAAACTGAACAGCTCAAAAAAAAAAGAAAAAAAAATTATGAAAAAAACCAAGGTTTTTTTGAGACGGGAAAATGATTTTTAATGGAGTAAAAGGATACAAAGGCTGCGACGGCAGGAAAAAAGAATTTCTATTTTGTCCTCAATTTTTTCAAGTTCTCTTATGTGTTGCACATACTCGTAGAAATCTTCTTTAGAAACGTGCGATAGAATCATCAACAATGTCGTCAGCAGCACAATCAAGTTTTCCACCGAATGCGACTTCAACCCCCATCCGAATTCAGCCCCAATTCCATTCGACTATATATTTCCAAGCAAAAGTTTTTCGTGGCCGAACAGTGTGCACGGGTGGTCTATGTTCCGATTCGTGTATCTGTACCACCCACTAAAACACCGCCTCATCACATGCGAGTACTTGAAAGAAAATAGGAAATTCACATGCTTATTGTGCTTCTAAGAAGTGGGAAATCGGGAAAACAAGAAAAATGTGGTAACAACAATTTCAAAGTGGATCGTCTTGTGGCGGCCTATCGTTGAGTTTCCAGTTGCTTCCATCATCGTATATTTTCCCATCTTACATACCCCTTAACCTTCTACTTCGCCATCTGCATCCTTAAACTCTCAAGCATCGTATTGAGTTTTTTTTTTCTTGTCTCTGTAATTCAAGAGAGCTTTTCTTTCGATTATTTCGTTGTTTTGTATGTTTTTTTTTCTTTTATAGGTAGACAAGTTCTACTCTGATGAAAAACTCAAACTGTCAAAGAAAAATTATTGTTGTAGTTGAAAGCACTTAAAAGGAAAATCTATACAGGCAATTCACTTCTAACTGCGAATTCAATAAAAAGGAAAAGAAAAGCACAAAAAAGATAAGAAGATAGGAAAGTGGTTTTTTTCTTGCTTTTCGGGCAAAATTATCCAACAACAAGTCAATAATGTTTTTTTTAGAAATGACCTAAGACAGTTTAAGGGAATCTTCTTTTCATGTACATGTCACCTTAATCAACATAATTGAATATTTGAACCGATAATTCCACAGAAAGAACTTCAAAACTCGGAAAACTCGGAGATAATATTGAATTTAAAATGCCGATTAAATCCCTTAGTTGAATTTTGTTTCTTTAACAAAAAAATTTCTTTTGCCGTGGAAAACTTGGAATGGTCAGTCAAGTGTGGGTTGTAAACCCGCATACGCTTTTATCAATATAACATATATGTATGTATATGATGAATCCAGTTGCGAAAATATTTTACCATTTGAAAATTTTGGGAGTTTTTAAGCGATATAGAGAAAAAATGTGTCCCAAAAATTAACTTAAGAGTAACCTACATAACCTACAAAGATTTTTAGTGTATGGAACGTATCTGCCACTAAAGTAAATAAACACCTTTGTGTAGATACCATAATCCTAATTGGATATTTGTCAAATATTCCTTAAAAAAATTTTTTAAATTCTAACTGGAGTTGCCAACAGTCATTTTTTCCTTAGACCCAGTATTCTATTTAGCCCTCTGGAATTTTTTTTTTGTGTCTAGGGCAAGCCTCTTTTTGCAATGTCACTTTTCCATTGTGGTCAGATAGTAATTTATTTTCTCAAAACTATTTCTATTAAAGTACCAGATTTCTCGTGCCCCCAATTCAAGACATCATCATCATCCGCGGCGCTACAACTCTAGAAAAGCCGAGGCCGTGATAGCAATATAGACCGATGATGTCGATAGCACCAAGCGGCAGCTATCACTACTTATTTCGTAAAGCAAGACTGTCGGGAATTGAGCCACCGACCTTCGGAATAGGGGCCAAGTACTTTACCATTTGGACTACGCTGGAAAATAAAAATATTTTTTTTGGAAAAACTTTGATAGGAAACATCACGTGTCAATCCCAAGATGACATCATAGATTTCTATCACTGAATTGACCTCGAAGGATGTGGAAGAGGGAGGAGAGTTCGAATTTATCTTCAAAGGCAACTAAGAATTTCTGATTCATATTGATATAGTAAATGTTTTTTACCGAACTCTTTGATGTTGTAAAAACATTTTCTTTTTCAATTTAAAAGTAATATTTGAATATATCACCTGTACACGGTGGAAAATTTGGGTTGATTCAGCTATTTTGAGTTCACAATTATTTTTTCAACTATTACTTTAAAAAAATTCCAACCGACGTTATTCAACCCTTTCGACCCGGATAGTAAAGTTAAGATATATTGTATTGTAAATATGTGTGGGATATCTTACCCGATAGAAAATTTTTGTGGTTAAAGAAGTTTGATCCGAAGGAATTGACCCAAAGGGATGGTGGTACAACATTGTACCAAAGGGGGCTGAACAAGGGATTGGTGGTACAACAACACACAAACTTCAAAATTTACCGTTACAATTTACTAAGGAACCATAATATGCGAGGTAGCACAATATAGTACCAAACTAAATAAGATTTCGGCTTTAAGGGAGGTTTAAACTTTAATGGTACATATACGTACCAATCGGGCAGCAAGGGTGAAAAAAACGAATTTCCAATTTTTTTCATCTTCTAGGTGGAGTTTGTGGAATTATACAAAACATCCATATGTGAAGACATCCACAAAAATAATACAACATTTTGTAATATGTTTTTATGACCTGTAAGCCGAGAAATTCCAATGAAGTTTTATAACTTTCAAGAGTTTTAATATGCGTTTTTACTTTCCTCTCCTATAGAGGGAAAGTATTGTATTTATGATGCAGACCGACTCGAAAACAGGAGCACCTAGAAATTTTCTGATCAGTACGAAATTCGTGTCAGGAAGAATTATGAGAATGTCCATGCATCTGTCTATCGGTGTCTGAAATAACTCGTTAACCGAGCGACTTGAAATTTTTTTGCAAATAAATTTTACAAAAATCGTAGTTTTCTATCAAGTTTTGCAAAAGTAACGGTAGCTATAACGGGTACCTCCCATACAATTATTTCGAACAAAATACAGTTTTTTGAAAATTTCTCAAAACTATGCGCTTTTGAAGAAAAATAATTATAACCAAATTCAAAGAAAATAAAATTTCCTGGATTTTTTTCCTTCAACTATTTATAGTACCAGGAAGACCGAGCCATGCTCGGCGACCTCAAAATCCTACTTTTGTTGATTTTTGGGGAAAAACTAAATTCACATTATCTTTACAGAGCTTTTCCAGAGTTTTTAAATTCCCGACCTAGAAAGCTAGAACTAACGCGCGATAACAAAATTTCATAGAAATCGGTTGAGTGGTTATTGAGTAATCGCTGTCACCGATTTTTGAAACGTTGTTTTGAGACACCTTTTATTAAGATCGGACCACCCAATTCGAAGATACCAGGTGAGGGGTGTCGAGGGGAGGGAAAAGTCAGGTTTGCAGTGGGAAAATCGAAAGCCCTTAGGCCCCTTAGTAATACAGTAGAACGCGCATAAATGCAACACGCGTAAATGCAAAACTCGTGTAATTGCACGCAAAATTTGTGCATGGAGGATTTTTAAGCATTTTTCATATAAATATACACGGATAAATGAAACACGCTTAATTGCAATACTTGCTTAAATGCAACCATTTTCGCATCCGCAAAAGTATAAATTATATGAAATTTTACACGCTTAAATGCACATGTGCAAAAATGAAATGTAATTACACAAAAAAAAGTGATTATTGTTATTTTTATTTGATAAAATGAATTCTTAATTAGGTTCTTTGTTTTTGTGTAGCCTTGTTGAATTTAAATGTTTATTACAGGAATATTAAAGTTGCATGTTTATCTTTTACTCGCATAATTGCACATTAATGTGCATTTATCCGTGCTTCCGTGCTACGTATAAATGCAAAACACGGATAAATGCACATAAAATTCTGCGAAATTCGATGTGCATTTAAGCGTGTTCTACTGTACTGTAAAGTTTCATTAAAATCGGACCACTCAATTCGAAGAAACCAGGCGAGGGGTATCGAGGGGAGGAAAAAGTCAGGTTTGTAGTGGAAAAATCGAAAGTCCTTAGCCCCCTTAGTAATACTGTAAAGTTTCATTAAGATCGGACCACCCAATTCGAAGACACCAGGCGAGGGGTATCGAGGGTAATTTTCTCAGAGGTGAGACCTATCTAGATCGATTCCTTGTCCCGGAAAATCCCTAACCCCCCAAGTTTCGTGAAAATCGTTAGGCGGGTTTTCGAGATCGTTTGTGCAGACAGACAGACAGACAGACAGACATTTCTCGTATTATATTATAGGATGTATCTTTAAGCGAGATGTCACACTGGCAAATGACCTGCTGCAGCTGACTGATCCCGACATCAGGTCGAACTGGGATCAGTTAACCTCAAACGTCAAAATGTCGGACTCGAGGGAAGAACTTTCCCAATTAGTAATTATTTTAAAGTCAACATTATATGAAGTAGAGAGCCTATAACATAGAGAGTGGCCACGCTACCTTAATAGACTGTGCTACTGATGACAATTATTACCGCCAGACGAAAAAAATATTGAAAATTATCATTTTATTTAATTTAATCTAACAAAAATGACATTAGAAACTACCCGACATCGACATGTTCCTGATATCAGCTACATTTAGGTCAGTTCAAGAAAGTCAGCTACGTTTCCCAGACACGCAGCTGCACATTTTTACAGTATGCCATGCGCCATTGGATTACATGTGCAACTGATGTCGGGATCAGTCAGCTGCAGGAGCTGATCGCCAGTGTGACATCTCGCTAACGGTTCTTGAGTTAGTTTTAAAAAAAAATTATTTTTTACATATTTTTCCGAAACTAAATATTGCAGAGGAAAGTTTAGTGTTGATATTTTATTTGAACATTTAACACTTTGCACTCCGTAGGCGCCGCTATTGCGCCATTTACTATCAGTGCACTAACTCCGTTGGCGCGCCGCTATGACGCCACTGCATAATTCTGAGTAAACCCCTAAAATAGATAGTTACAAAGTGTGGTTTGTGTCCAATAACTAGCAGATTCTGTCTTCAAAGTTGCAAATTAAGATCTTTTTTTAGTAAAACAGAAGTTCAATTTTCAGATGCTCCAAAGCAAAAATGTCTCGAAGTTGCTGCACTCTTAAGTAAAAAAAAACAATCGGAGTGCAAAGGGTTAAACCTCAAGAGCTATATTTCATACTGTATAACTAAATTTTAAACCAAAAAGTTTGTTTAAAATGGAATTTCGTAAACCAAAGTTGAAAAACTCAACCCAAAATATGAAAAGTGAACTAACAAGTTTAAAAATTGAACTAAAAAGATGAAAACTTACAAATTAATTGTTCAATCATTGCAGATTTAAGGTTGTCAGTACCGGGTTGTTGAAAAGCAAGTTTGCCAGCCCAACATTGTGGGCCAATAGGAGCTCAATTGTTAACAATCCATCCTAAAAATTCAGAAGACGTTGATTGTCAACAATTTGGCGTCACTGATGCCGAATATGTAAGTGGTTTGACGACTGGCTCTAGTTTTTGTGACAATTGAAAAAAGAAAATTGTTTTCGTGTAAGTTGGTATTTTTTTTTTGTCGTGGACTTTAGAATTATTTACGATTTTTTTTTTTTTGAAAAATAATTAAATTTAAAAAATAACAATAAAGATTTTTTAACACCAGTATCTATTCTCAACGAAAACATATGTAGCTAACAGTAAATTAATTTATTCAGACAATAAAAATAATTTTTTGTGTTATAGGTGCAACCTTGGACTGTTTTTTTTTTGTTTCTTCAAATAACTCAAGTCAGTTTTGTTTAAATTCCAATGAGATGTTTGTCTTCACCTTTGAATTCAGTTCATTAAAGAAAACGAGCCAAATGTGCTAAACGATGAGGCGATCATTCCACTAGTGAAATTTTGAACTTTATTGAACTTGAGCGATCTGGAAAGCTGGGAAAATTTGGAAAATCATTTCTTCACTCCGCAATCGAAGGCTGTAGATCAAACCAAAAGATTATCAAAACTCTGGCAACGAGCAGAATTTAGAAAAAAAATACGTTCTTCCCTCGAAAAACGAATGAAAATGAGGAAAAGCGTAAAGACTCATCATTTTCGTTCCGATGTCCATTAGGAAACACAATCATAGATGATTTTTATTGTTATGAATATTGCGTAAGCGATGTACACTCATTGGCATCAGAGTGATGCCAATTTGTACTAAAATTAAAAAATTCTTGGGAAAAAGAAGGATTTTCGCGTAATAGATTTCGACAGAATTCCCGATGATGCCAAAATCAAAAATTTTTTCTATCTTGTTTTTTGAGGAGGAGGAAACGCCACAACAACAAGGAATTTGAAATTTTTGAAAATAAATAAATAGATAAATAACTACAGAAAAGTTGGAAGAATGGATATTATGTGAATTTCCGACTAGATAAAATGGACTATAATTCTATGAGTTTAGTGAAAACTCGAGGCTAAGGCCGCGATTAGCATTAATTTCGGTTCGGAATGTATTTTTGTGTATTAATACTAGGGGTTAATTGTTTATTTTTGCGTGCAGAAGCACTTCTGTCGATGTATCTTCATGTTTTTTTATGCTTCTTTCTTTCTAAGTTTTTTTTTTTGATCAGTTTGATTTAATAAATTTCACACTTGGTCACTTGCTATTATGTTGCTTTGTTTCATGTTAAGAAATTCAGATGTCGCGTTTCAATCAACACAGACCGAATGTATTTTTAGTTTTAGTTACGTACTCTTAACGAAGGTAAAATGCATTTCTCGTTTTGTGTTTTAATTGGAATTTCTGCATAGATTCTCGACAATGTGATGTTACTGGGATTGAAATGGCGAATGTGGACTACAGCACCACGGGACCATTTATATTTGCAGTTCTTACAGAAATCTCTCTATAAGAACTTATTTGTCGATCTATCGCAGAATTATCTCACTTTTAACAAAAGTTCTTAAAAATCAAATTTATTCCCACGATTTTGTATGAAAGGATTAAAGAAAAAATATTTCTTCCGGTAATGTATTTCTGGATTTTTACACGACAGTTTGCAACATGTATTTCGTGTCACAGAATAAATTTTGCGAATGAAGTATCAAACAAAAAATAATAAAGAACAGTAAAAAAAAACTTTATTATAAAACTCTACCAAAAAGGAAAAAATAAATCTTTAGACTGTGCATCAAAAATAAAAGCGATATAGTTTTTTTTTTATTTTTTTTATGCTTTTATCTCTCTTTTATTTTTGAAAAGATTTAGAATACCGTTTGTAACGCATTAAACCAATCATCGGACACAAATATGAACTAGATTTTGATTTCCGCATGTTCGTCCGTCTGTCTTTTTCTCTGTCTATCTGTCTGTCCGCCTGTCTGTCTGTCTTTCCGCAAACACCAACCCTTTCGAAAGGATTGGGCTAGAGACTTGAAATTTTGTATAGTTACGTTTCTCGTAAATGGTTAGAGTAAGTTCTTGAACGGACAAAATTGGACTATTCCTTCCCCCCTCCCGCATACAAATTGAATACTTTTTTTCTATTTACTTAAAAACCCCGATGCAAATGGATTTTTTTCATAACAATATTGTCACCCCTCATATAAAGAATTTGATGCGTATATGCATACTATCTATATTGGCACTGGAGTAACTACACTCCAGTGTACGTTAATAGTAGTAAAATTAAACCGAGTCGTAATCAGGGATCCCGTTTACACTACTATCGTAGTTTTACACTACTATTTCGACATAATTTGACCTAACACTACTTACACTACTGAAAAACTCAAAACACTACCTTTTTCGCCATATAAAAAACGTGCTACAAAGAAAGTTAATTACTAGATTTGAAAATTTCATTTATCTGGGGAAAATTAAAAAATATTTAATATGTATGTAATCATTCAGACTCTTTATCTAAACTATTTAAGTACTTTAGGCATTCCCTATGAAAAAGTGACTGACTAAACGCACTCAATTCTTGAACAAAAGGGACATATGAGGCGTTAAAAGCTAGAGTGGACCAACTCACATAATCGAGTTTTTGAAGCTTTTTCACTTTTGTACTATTATTTACTGTAAATTTTTGGAAAAAAAAATTGTGTGGACTTTATTACTCAATGTTGAAATGTTCTTTTGTACATACAAACATTTTTATCTAGAAACTCACTCGCAATAGTGATTCAAACACAAAAAAATTCACGATTTCGACATGTGGGTTGGTCCACTCTAGCTTTTAACGCCTCATATAATACTTAGTTAATAAACATAACAAAAGCTATAATTGCCAATCTAGCAATTATTGAAAACTCGTATGGTGATTAAAGTGGACGGCGAAGAGTTGTATCAAAATTCCACTTTGAAGGCAAACTTTTCAATAAGATTTTTTTAAAATTTATTCCAATAGGATTTTGATGTATGGAGTTTTATGTAAAATCATATCCTAAATAACTTTTGTTCTTGCACTTTTTTGATAAGATGCACCGTTTTTGAGATATTCACAAAAAATGTTTTCGTTCGTATGGGGGGTACTCTAATGATCCATTTTTCCCATGAACGAACTTAGCCTTGCATTTTACGAAAAACCAATCTGCGCAAAATTTCAAGTCTCTAGCTCAATCCGTGCGCCCGCAATCCGCGCCACAGACGGACGGACGGACATGCTAAATTCAATTTTTTTTATCATTCTAAACACACTGGTGCAATTCATTTTTTTGTGTGATGACGGGATCTTGGCGTTACAAACGGTGAGGCAAATCTAATATACCCTTTGGTTTCATCATACGGGTATAAAAATGTACTGATAGGATATGCAATAAAACATTAGACGGTAACACACAAAATGTGTTGTCTCAATAAAACTCTAAATGACTGTTAAAAAAGTTGACACTACTGAAATCCCTCTGACACTACTATTTTTCGATCAGTAACACTCCGCTTTTCACTTTTGGGGTGGGAACCCTGGTCGTAATGGCTTAAAAGCTATGTATTTATACTCATTTTGTGGCGTACAAAAGCCACTTTTATGGGGGAACTTTAAACTAAATAAGAAGTAAAAGTACAATACTGGAGTAATTTTACGACATTTTTTGTTTAAAATTACACCGAAAATGGTATTAGAATTTCTCGGCTTATACGGTCTGCAAAAACAAAAATAATACAACAAAATTATTATATTATTTTTGCGGATGTTTTCACAACCAAATTTCCCCCCAACAGGTCGGGCATGTCTGCCCTAAAAACCCATCAGGAGCCTGTTTCTGGTATGGAAGCTGGCTCACCGTCATCAGAGCCTGCTTTACCAGTTTCCACGCAGGCTTATAGGATTTTGGTGGTGTAAAACTCGATTCGAGTATTTATACTCCGATGCCACAAACCTTGCGCGAATTATAAGGTTAAGGCAACATAGCTCCATCAAGCCAGACCGAATAAACTATTTAGGGCGGTTTTCACAATGTCCGGTTAACTCCTCCGATAACGTAACCGGCGGTTAAGTTTACGGTCGCCGTTAAGTGCCGGTAAACTAAATTTCGTTTTCACCATGTCTCAATTAACTAACCGGCGGAAAAGTCGAAAATGTACTAGATTTTTGGTAATGCTAATACATCTAATGTCAAAAAGGAACCATAACCTATATGTGGAATTTGTTGAAATTGGGTTTGTTAAAGTCAATCGTCGAAAAGTTATTCTGGATAACTTCTATCCAGAAGTAAATATCTCCCAATAAATATCCACAAAGCAGAAAACGTCGTTTGAAACAATTCCCAAGGATCTCCGTGGCCTACGAGCTTGTTTATTCTGCGAGGTAAATATTGAACAATTTTTATTAAGTTTATAAAAATTAGTAAAAGCGAATTGTGTAAAAAAGATTCATTTACAAAATATCTAACAATATTTTGTTCTAATTAACCAAAAACACTTGCAAACAAAAATGTTTTAGCTATAATTTTGATGTCCTAAAACCTCATTCACAAAACTTCTATTTCAGACATTTGATTAATTTGAGTTCGATGGATGCGATAACTGTGAGGAGTTCCTAAGATTGAAGAACAACAAGGACAATGTTTATGATTGCACCAGCAACAATTTGATGGCTTGATTGCAATAATGAGTCCAGAAGATATCTGGGTTACAAAGTGGCAAAGAATAAGTAAAGAAAACTAAAACTATTTTAGTTTAAATAGTTTTACTAAGGTTTTTTATTTTTCAGACCGATTTACACGAGGCATCTATGCGATTTCTGTATCTGGACGCCTACAAAACGGAGTAATTAGGGAACTGAAAAATAGAGGAATTCCATATAGACCAAGAGACACAAGCCAGCGATAAAAATGTTTTCTTCTTTAAATTATAAGAATTTGTATGTAATAAATTTCGATATATTGCTGAAAGTACGATGTAATTTTATGCATTACAAGTAAATGTAGATTTTAAATAAGAACAAAAACTTGTTTTTTAACATTTTTTAAGGAGGGATTTGTTTACTTTTGAGGTTTTTTTTTCCTGAATTTTGTTAAAAGCATTCTTGAAAATTGTCCGAGGATCAGCGCTTCATCGGCTTGATATTTTCTACAGAGCTGGATATTTTAAACACGTATTTCTAATGGATTTTGAAATTTGTAATCAATGCCAAACTATACCATAACAAGAAAATGCGTAAGTGAAATACAAGAAACATCGCTTATTTTTGTAAATTTATACAATACAAAAGACAGTCTCGATAAAAGAATTGGTGATATTTACAAAAATAACCGATGTTTCTTGTATTTCACTTACGCATTTTCTTGTTATGGTATAGTTTGGCATTAATTACACATGAATAACATTCGCATCGATCTTTTTGCCATAATTAATTATATTTTTATTCCAAATGTTGTTAAAAATATTAATTTTATTACACGTCAGTTTTCTTTTTACTACCAAACATAACCTTCAATTCGACGGTTAAGTCACTAATCGGACGAAATTCTTCCGATTAAGTTTACCGCCGGTTAAGAGATAATTAACCGACACATTGCCCTTAACCGCATATTGTGAAAAGGAATTCTTCACTAACCGCCGGTTAACCTCCGGTAAAGTTCTTAACCGGACATTGTGAAAACGGCCCTTAGTGTTTAACCATTGAACCATTTCTGGAATGGCGATCAAATGACTCATCAAACACGCTAATGCCGTCAACTGCATTGTGAAATAATGAAATTGTCCGTTCAAAAATAACCTGTGAGCGTGTTTTGACACCAGAATGAGAGTAAAAATATGAAAATTGGTCGAAATTTTACGCAAGGTTTAAAATTACCCTATTTCTAGTGTAAGATTAATGTTTTTTTGGGTGATTTTACAACTTAAATGGTGTGCGAGCTAAATTCTGATTTTTTTTCGAAATTTTACGACTTTTTTGCAATACAAATCCATTTTCTACAGTGTATGTTCCCAAATTTCAAGTCAATCGCATATGTGGAAGTGTGTCAAAATTCAGTTACAAACTTTTCTCCTGACAAACAGATATGAAAGCAAATTAAATAAAAGCTTTTAAAAACATCTTTAATCTTTAATCATTTATAATGAAGTGATTTTATAATGAAGTTTATAATGAAGTGATAATGAAGTTAGAGTGCCTAATGTTTCAAGTTTTTATTAACTATTTCTAATTTTTAATGTTTCTTCGTTGTAAAGTAGCAGTTTTCGAAACATTTTCCACACACAGTATTTTTTTCAAAAAAAAATGACAAAACTAATTGCCTAACGGCTCAAACTTCAATTTTTACTTTCTTACATGAAAAATTTCGGAGTCTCAATTTTGTCTAAAAAACATTTTCCGAGCACTCCTGAGTCGATTGGAGCATTATTACAAAACTATCTGTCAGTCCGCGTACACTCAGAAAAATGTCCAGGTCAACTTTTTGTCAGGTTAACTCTGACTTTACAGAGGTGTCTGTAAGCCAGCTAGCGGTCAGAGTTAACCTATCTAAGGTCAACTCGTGCAGCTCCCAATGCCCTACTTCACCTGCTGGTGGCTTAATTTCAGAATTTCTCCGACCACAGGTCAACTCAGTTTTACTTGCCCACATGCAGGCGAACGCGCGCCTGCCCGAGGCCAATTACGCCGTATGTAGGTCGTCGAGTTAGCCTCCATTTTTCTGAATGTACAAGATTTTTCAAAATCTAATAGAGCTAGAGCCATGAAATTTACAGGCATGTTTGGTCCTGGAATGGGACAATCCTATCAACCTTTAACAGAAATTCGTTAACCGGAAGTAACCAAAATGGCGGCTTTTTAAAAATCGCAATTTCATTTTTTTTTAATTGCACCGAAACTACGCGTTTTTCAGCAGTCTTATGTCTAACAAAAGTTGAAAACAAAAAATTTTCTACATCTTTGTGTTTGCCGAGAACTCTGTATCTTAAGTCGTTATTGAGATATGCCGTTATTTTTTAAAAAAAATCTGTTATTTGCGATTATCTCGAAAAATAAAGCGTCTTGTGTAGTTTCATTGTATGGGATGAATTAAAGAGAATAATGTCTTCCATAATTTTATCTTTTATCGTTATCCAATATCTTGTACCGTTATAGAGATATTATCTCGGAAAATAACGGATCACTAAAATTTTTAAAAAAATGTATTTTTGCGAAATGCTTGCCACCTAACAGTTTTTGGCAAAACAATTAATCAATTATAGGTATTAAAAATTCTCTCCATCTTTGCCTTGTACCGTAAATCAATATCTTTTACCGTTATCGAGATATTTCAAATTTCATAAAAAAAATCGTATTTTTATGTAAATGAATATTTTATTTGTTAAGTAAATTATGCAGAAACGTAGAATTTGTATAAGAAAGTCATGTGCTGGTCACATCAGATATTTTGTTTATTATGTCGTAGGTCTGATTATAGAGTATACAAATTTCCTTATAATCCTTCTTATATGTAGTTTTTTCCTGTCAATATATTGTAATTATACACGGACCACTGTATCATGATAATTATAATATTATTATGTCACATTTTTTTAAACTGTATTCATTCAATGCCCTTGAGAAAATTTTATTTTGATCCGCAGCTTCCAATTTATGATTTCATTAGCTAATAAGATTTTTCCTAACTTTCTCATTACCGAGCCTAATTAGTGTTAATTTAGGTGTTCCATAATTACAAAAAGGTCACAGCAAAAACATAAACATGCCTGAATTTTTAATTTAATTAATTAAGGGTCCAAGTATTTGATTATTCGTACTGATTTATTTTTTTCAAGCTAGAAGATTGATTTGATTTACTAGAAGAAAATTGATGTGATCAAAGTTAAAAGCTAAACAAAAAAAATGACTATAAAATCATTTGAAATACCCAAAGTATCAACAATTTAGTGAGTGTTTCTTATCTGTAATTCTTTGGAAATTCCATATTCCCCGATATCCGTGAAAAACGCATTAGGAATCCTGAATCACTTTATCCCAGAATTCTCTTAAATATTCTGGGAAATCATTTGAAAAGAATCGATTCCTCCTGGAAATTGAAGCTCATAATGGGGCCATTTGTAAAAGCAATTCTTTCAATGTTTTTTTTTGTGGGGTGGAAATACCGGTGGTTAGAGTTAGGCAGGCTAAGATTGAAAGCAATGTTTATAAGGTTAATATTCAAGTTAATGACATTCAATGATACTTTCCCAACGTTTTTGTTCGTACATCATCTTTTGGGAAATATTTTCCAGCCTATTTCCTTGGCCGTCATTTGTTTTTCCTGCATTAGCTTCTAATGCTTCTCACACCCTCCTTCCCTTAAGCCGTGGTATGGGAAACTTTTTTTATCAATCAAAAAAAATATTACCCGACCAGCCCGAAGTGAAAAAAACAGAATCATTTTTTACTGGGAACAACACTGCGCGTGGTTTTTTTTGGGCATATGGAAATTTAATCATAAATTTTTATCTGCAAACAAGCTATAATGGAATTTTGATGAAAAATTGATTTTATCCTTCGAGTGAGCATCTTCCTACTCTTCAAACTGTCTATTAACGAATCTGAATCGATTTGTGGCGCCAATGCTCCTATCTTTCGTCTCCCGTTGACATGATTCGGGGTACATTTGACAATAACAATTGGCAGATACTGGGTTTAATGTTCTATTCTTATTTGAATTGAGTTTGAAGTTATTTCGCCGAAGGTAATCTAATTAAACTTCCATGCACGATTACAAAATATTGAATTTGTTTTGGCGACAATGATCTGCTCTGTTGTTGGAAAATTTGGTACTTTTTTGTTTGATTTTATTTCGTCTACGCGGAAGGATGTGTTTTGGCAATTTTATCTTTCCCGAAATTATTTACCTTTTATTCAATGTTTAATTAGTGACTCTATTATTATCATTGAGAGCTGTTTTTGTCAAACTACTGTGAATAATATTCGTAAGAAAATTCACCTTGTAAACAGACAATTTAAGCTTAAATTGGAAATGTGGGAAAACACGTTTTAAAAAAGTTGCTAATGGATTTTCCGCACAGGAGAAAACGTTGTGGAAAGTAGGAAATCAGAGTTTCCTCGAATTTTGTTTAATTATAGTTATACAGGTATCCCTACGCGGTTAATTGGTTCCGCGTTAGTCGAATCCGCGTAATTGGAGACTCGGGATTAATTTATTTCAAAATATTGCGAAATATGCACAGTTTCTCTGTCAGTAGCAGTATGTATTTCAAAATATTGTGAAATACCTATTATCTTTTTTATATAAAAACATAACAAAAGCTATAATTGCCAATCTGGAAATAATTGAAGACCCGTATGGTGATATTCGTTTCAAAAAAGTTGTACCAAAATTCCACTTTGAAGTCAAACTTTCCAATAAGATTTTTTAAAATTTATTCCAATCGGATTTTGATGTATGGGAGTTTTATGTAGAATCATATCCTAAATAACTTTTGTTCTTAGACTTTTTTGATAAGATGCACCGTTTTCGAGATATTCACAAAAACCGTTTTCGTTCGTACGGGGGGTCAATTTTTGCCCATTAACGAACTTAGCCTCGCATTTTACGAAAAACGGATCCACGCAAAATTTCAAGTCTCTAGCTCAATCCGTGCGCCAGCAATCCGCGCCACAGACGGACAGACGGACGGACATGCAGAAATTAATTATTTTTATCATTCTAAACACACTGGTGTAATTCATTTTTATGTGTGATGACGGGATCTTGGCGTTACAAACGGTAAGGCAAAGTTAATATACCCTTTGGTTTCACCATACGGGTATAAACATTCATCTATAATTATATATTTTCTTTTTAAATAAAAATTGCTCCAAAAGCGCGTAATTCAAGTACCTCGTAACTCGAAATTCGCATAACTCAAGTACCGCGTAACTCGATGGATAATTTACCTTATTGATGGAAAATATCAACGCGCTACAAATTTTTATATCCGTATTGTGAAACCAAAGGGTATATTAAATATGCCTTACCGTTTGTAATGCCAAGATCCCGTCATCACACAAAAAATGAATTACACCAGTGTGTTTAGAATGATAAAAAAAATTGAATTTCGCATGTCCGTCCGTCTATCTGTCTGTTCTAGTTATACTTTTTGATAACAAAAACCTCGTTTCTATTGACAAAATTTTTTTTGTTGAAACTCAACAAAAAAATTTTGTTAAATTGATGATGGAATTGTTTGAAAAACAAAAATTATGTAAATCTAACAACTTTTTGTTATTTGCACAAATTTATTATTAACTTCACAATTGTTTTATTGATTTAACAAAACGTCATTTGTAAGTTTATTTTCGTCAAAATAGCAAATTTTTTTGTTCAACAAAGATGTCACTCCAAAAATATTTGTTCCAATTGACAATGTTTTTGTAATTTTAACAAAAATTTGGTTAATTTAACAATGATTTTATCCATATGACCAATTTTTCATTGACCGAGGAATTTAGCAAAATATAGCAAAATTATTTTGTTGGGTGATATAGGATAAAATTTTTGTTAATTTAACAATGATGTTATCCATCCATATGACCAGTGTATTTATTTACTCATTGCTTCCGAAGAAACAATTTGAAACCGTGGTTACAATGTAACTTCTTGAGCTTGGCAAAATTGGGTACATATTGGTTACTATGTAACTAGTTACCAAGTAACGTATGTGAAACTGCTATTTTGAAATTTATTTGTAACGCACTGAAATTTATGGTTGTCCTGTAACACGGATAGAACTTTTCGGTCTGTACTAAGGTTCACTGAAATCTGCTCTCAACTTTGCTTTTAGAGCCTACAAAGAAACGTTTCCGAAACACTTATTTCGTAACCAATTTGTAATGGATGGAAAAAAGAGGTTACTTAGTAACTCATTCGATACCTTCAGGATTCGATACCTTCAGGTGAAACCCGTTTTTCTATGGCTTCAATTGGGTCACAAATACCGTTTCCGAAACACTTATTTCGTAACCAAGTTGATGCCTTCAGCCGCCAAACGATTTCGCTTCGAGAATTAAATTTCTTATTTTAGGCTAAAACCTGAAAAAAATTGCATAAAAATAGATAGGAGACATTTTTGAAGCAGCACGATTTTATTGGCATCAAAATTTCATTACAAAATAAAAAATAAATTTGACCGGTGAAATAAAATTAAAGAAATTTTTCGTTGAAAACATAATAATTTGATGGCCCATAAAATCTGTTTAAATTTCAGATCCAATGTCGAAAAATTCGGGGGGTAGTGTATAAAAGTTTCAAATTGGTTTCATTGTAACGCATAATGAACAGTCGAAGTTACAGAGAAGTTTTTTTGTAACACAATCGATGTTACCTTAACTGTGTATAGGTGAGGTTACAAATGTAAAGTGGCGGTTCCGGTGACATAGCGGTATCGGAAAAGTTTCAGTCACTTTACAGAAACCAGTTTTGCAACTTTTGCGTTTTGTAACCATAGTTTCAAACCGGTTACGTTACCGGGTTGTAACCTCGTTGTGTTTCTTGGGTTATTTCTACTTAAATCTCTTTCGATGCATGCTAAAATACTAGTTTAAAGAATTTTAAAAAACTTAAGTTTCCACTTCAGCACCATTCTGCATGCTTGCCAACGCCGGGCGCGCCTGCTCTAACATACAGAGAGTGTGGAGTGATTCCTAGTAAGAGGAAAATATCCTTACTAAGAAAACATATCAAATAATGAAAACCGCACCAACGTCGTTTTAGCAGTTCAGAATATAGCAGAGGAGGAGGGGTGACAAAGGAAGGAAATATTTGATAGCTGCTTAGTTCATTAAACTTCATTAATATATGGAAAAAAATGTCATTTTAAAGAACTTGCTTTAAAAACTTCTTATTAAACCTCTGTTACGAGAAAAGCTGTCTCCATTTAGGTAAATTACAAAATGTTGCTAGATTTATGAAAAATGTACTTTGGCGATACACATGTTTCTTAAATCTAATAATCGGGTAATTGGCCGTTACATTGATACTTTATACGGCAAATTTTATTTTTTATATTAGATCACAATATTTTGGAAATTTGTTCGGGAAGAAGTTTCACTTGAATTTTTTGATACCAAACTGAGAAATATTTCTGAGCCAGAAATTTCTCCAAAAATCGTGAATGTAAACGGTCCCTAAAAGTATGCCGTAAAGTTTTATCAAAATCAGTTTATAGTACAGTAATTTTTGATAACTCTGTGGCAACAAGTCATAAGAGCCTAAGTCGATTTTCAGATCAAGATAAAAATATCTGTATTTAATTTTAGACAGAGCAATTTGGCTTAGCCTAAAAACAGACAAGGCCCTTATGACTTGTTGCCACAGAACTATTTCATGAAAAAAAATTACCATCACAGAATCATTATCTTTTTTTTATTTGAAATTGTTTGGGATCCAAATTTTTTCTTGTTGCGTAAATCTACGGGGAACTAAAATTTAATTCATCAAGAATTATTTAAAATTCCAAATATCTGTGGATATCTAATTGATTTTACTGTAACGCGGCAAAAGTTCTACCTGCTGGATTACTTGCAATTTTCATTAAATTTAGAATAAATGTTTAAAATGTGTGAATAAATGTTTAAAAAAATTCCAGATTTCTACCAATCTGAATAAATATTTTTCTTGTTCAAAAAACCTGCAAAACCAAACTTGTTTCATTCATAAATTCGATATTTGAGAACTATAAATTTTTGCTACAAAATGAATTTCATAGAGCCAACGAAATAAGCATTTAAATATGCCTAATCCAAATTGCTTTAAGGTAAATTGATTTGAATTTTCTTCAAAGAAAAATCTTAGTACTATTGCTGACAGATTCCTTATTCAAGTGCCCTGCCATAATTTTCTAAAACAGAACGGAAAAAATTATCTTTCTGAATAAAAACATCTCATTTAGGAATGTTTCGGTCAAAAAGAATTTTCAATAGAAGCCAACGCAGTAATTTAATTAAAAAATAATTTCGATTTTTTTGTTTCATTCTACATTGAAAAATATGCTGTCTAAGGAATTATCAGAGGAGAATCTCATAAACTTTTATAAATTAATTAAATTGTCAGATACTTTGGTGGAATTAAATTTATTATGTTGTACACGTGAGTGTTATTCCAGGTAAGAGAACAAACCTCTCACCGGTCTACTACAGACTACAGATATTCAAATATTATTTTAATCACTAAGAAAAAAAAAATGAAAAGAAAATAAACCGTAATCCCAAACGTAAATTTCACTGAAAATCGAACTTTGTCGAGCTTAATAAGTTTGAAATTTTCTCTCTGGAACGCACAAACAACCGAAGAAATTGTTCACGTACACAATAAGCCCTAAGTTAAAATTGTTATTGTTATTACTTTATAATTAAATTAGTCTACCATGGAGATACTACTGCTATTCGAAATGAAAGCAATTTATGGTGGAATATTAAACACAGACTTTCAATAAATATTCGAGTTGAAATTTTCGTCAATGGAAATGTTTACATGGGAAAATCCTCGGAATTCTCCTGGAAAAACAACGAAATCCCATTTTTAACACTTTAAGGAGATAAATTGTTTAAAAGTCAATCACTTTGTAGCGAAAGAAGAAAATATGCTTTCATTAGGGTTTTTGAATGCTCAGGATTCTATGCCTTTCATCAATTTTATGGAATTAGTAGAAGATGTTGTGAAATTATATTTTCTAATTTAAATTCAAAAAAAAAATAACACAAAATTGTGATAAGGATCCGCAGCTTTTGATATTTGGATAGAAAACATGGTGAAAACAAAAGGAATAGTGGATAAAAATTATCACAAAAATTCACCCCTAAAAATTCAATTCAATCCTTTCCAGAATGCGAATATTTAATCCGCATATCAAAATAATGGAATTCATTTAAATTTGATGTTGATGAGGGTTACCAAAAGCTTTAAGGTGTTTCATGTCAAACTGAATTTTCGCGTGGCACCGCTAAATTTATTTTCACTCAGCATTAGTTAGAGAGCGTTAGAAAGTAATTTCTGTGAGTTGTTTTTACAGTGGAACCTCGATAAGTCGAAGTTGACAGTGACAGACCCCACCACCATGTAAGCCTTCATATTTTTATACATAATGGGGAGATAAGAGAATAATTTTGTGGGTTACTTCCTCCACTTTTAGGTTTTCTAAAAACAAACTTGTAACGCTCTAGATAAAATTTGTGCATGAAATATGACTGGTAGGCAAGCAACTCAAAATACGGCGTTTTACCCAAAATACGACAATTTTTTTTTGTGACTCAAAATACTGCGTGAGGTAACGCAAAAACAGATAAACTTCTATTTTGAATGAAGGCCGGAACACAATTGGTCCGATCCAACATTTGCGGCGAAACATTACGGCGACAATCTCATATACACAATTGCGCACACTTTGTTGTTCTAAACGTCATTGGTTTTTCACTTGATTTTGTCAGCCGGACGGTAAGCCACATATAATATTTGTTTGTTACCCATTATCATACATAATAGGAATGTGAATGTAACCAACACAGCATACGAACTATATTTCCTATTACTTTCTTTAAGTGACGAAATTTAGATCTTATGACTTCAGCATAAGATTTCATTTTGAATTAACCATGAAATTTTGTCGGCGAGCTGACCGACAAAAGTTAAATTCGATTAAACTTTTTACGACGACAAAGTTGGTCGGATTGATTGTATACAGAAGCATAGGGTACTATGAGTTTAAAATCTGAAATGTCGCTGAAAATGTTGTGTCGAGCCAATTCTATTTTGCGCTTAATGTTTCAAATCGTGAAATCCATCTGCAAAAATAAAATATCAGTTGTGATCAACACAAAACTTTCCTCTGCAATATATAGTTTCGGCTTATAATTCGCATAAGGTTTGTGGCATCGGAGTATAAATACTCGAATCGAGTTTTACTCTACCAAAATCCTGTGTGGCGCCTGCCACATGGCAGACATGCCTGGGAAATTTGGATGTGAAAACATCCGCAAAAATAATATAATATTTTTGTTTTTGCAGACCGTATAAGCCGAGAAATTCTAATACCATTTTCGGTGTAATTTTAAACAAAAAATGTCGTAAAATTACACCTTTAAGACGCGGTTTTGCTACCAAATAGGAGGAAAATTACAACAAAAATGTGGTAATTTTAAACATCTATGTCGTAAAATTACACCCGTATTGTACTTTTACTTCTTATTTAGCTTAAAGTTCCCCCGTAAAAGAGGCTTTTGTACGCCACAAAATGAGTAAAAATGCATAGCTTTTAAGCCATTACAACTCGGTTTAATTTTACTCCTATTATCGCAGGAAAATGGTTTCCTACGATTATAGGGGTAAAATCACAATAAAATTTTCTAGAGTGTAGTTATTCTCTATAAATATCTAACTTCTTTGAATTTGAAATGATATACGAAATTCTCTGCCTTCTTACGTCAAATACGAAATTACGTCAAAAAGTTATATTTTTTTAATTTACGTACATATATTTGAATTCTAACGTATTCTTGAAGCTTTATTCAAAAAGTAAAGAGCATTTCATTAAGATATTATCGACACTGGGTCAAAAGTACGTTTGAGTATACCAACAAGATGAATATTAAAGATAAAAAGAATACTTTTTAAGAAATTATTCTTTTTTCTTGAGCATAAATAGACTCAAGGATTTCTTGAATAGAAATAGACTTACATTCACTGACTTTGGTTATTTATCTAATAAATGTTACTGATAGCACAATTAAAATGATATTTTTAGCCTTACCTTGGCCAAATGTAAACACCTGACACTTCGAATCCATAATTCCAGGCACCTGAATAGGCACCTTGATGTTTTGGTCCCGTACAAACGCCATATCCATGGGCTTTCCCCTCCTCCCATCCGCCACAGTACGTTCCGCCATCCTCGAAATCAAATCGGCCACCATTGATTTGGGCGCGTTTACTCTGCCCATAAGCCCCAGGAGGTGGTGAATTTGGAGCTGTGGCCGATTGCCCCGTTGCTATCGTACCATTTTGATGCTGTAAATCCGTTGATGATTGTTGTTGCATTTTCCACTAAATGTCACCCCAATCGAAGTCGGTGACCGGTGCTATTTGCTAAATAGTCGTTTAAATTCTTATTTCTTCGGAGCACTGAAACTTTTAAAGTTTCTCTCATTTAAATTAATTTTTAAAAATTTTCTTTTTACTTTACACACATAATTAACTTTTTGCTTCATTAGATTCATTTATTTTTAATTTTTTTTAGGTATTTTGTAATAGTTGTATTATTTGGTTTTGTTAAGATATTTAATTTAATATTTATTTAATTCGTTTAATTTGATCGTGCGCACGACTACCGGAACTATGGCGATGTACGCACACCGCGCAGCACGTGCATTTTGGCAAAATGTTCGAAAAACTTTATAAATAAATTAAATATTAGTAATTATTTAAGAAATTATATCAATAAGAATTGAAAGAAATTATTTCTGTTTCACAACGCCAGACATGAAAAATTAATAATTCATTAAAATAACTTTTGTGTTCTCGTGTTCTCGCCAAGTGTTATCAAAGAAAATATCTTTATCTTTTTTGTGCTTAATATACTACAGTTGATCATATTCCTGCTTTAAGTTCGTGCCCTCAACCACTCCAGCCGCAAGATGTGTCGTTATACAATATTATGACCCCTTATTGATTGATTTTTTTATTTGGATTATTGGGAAAAAATCAAGGCCTAAATATAAAACACCAGATTTGTTTTTTATGAAAACAGCAAAGAAAAATAGGTAAAGGTTTTTTTCGTTCCATTGCCTCGTTACAATTTTCCTCCTACAAAAGGCTAATATTTGCACAATAAAAACTTCAAGATTTCGACAAAGCTTGCAAAGATAAACGTTTTGCTGAGATATCTTCTTGGGAGACTTACTGGAACCCTTAAAACTTTCAGCACCCCCCACCCTTTTTCTTAAAAAAAAATTACAAAGTGTTGGAAAAACATTTTTTGGACCATTTAAAATATAAGGTTTCATTCAATTTGGTATATTGGGTGTCAAATTATGGGAAAACAGAAGACTTGTAGTATAATCAATTTAATCTCGGCCCAAAATTGTTTCTCTTGTGCTTTTCATCATCATCCTCAACGCTACAGCTCTTGAAGGACCTGGGCCTCCTCAATTCAGGTCTCATAAAAATTTCTTTCCTGCTTCGCACCTACAGTTTTACATGAATTTCGAACCATGGTTTTCGAACATTTGTAAGGTTTTTACGTTGCATCCCATCAACAGCAGAGGCCGTGATAGCAATCTAGATCGATGGTGTTGTTAACACCAAGCGGCAACTGTCACTACTCATTTCGTAAAGCAAATTGAGTGAACTTGAAATCACAGCGTACGACAGTCGGGAATTGAACCACTGACTTCTGGAATCCGAGCCAAGTACTTTACCACTTGGGCTACGCTGGAACTTGAGCTTTTGGACCCAAAAAAAACAGTCTTTAAATCTCCAATAGTCTAAAACAAGGTCCTTTCACCCTTAAATTTATTGTCATACAGGGTATTCACAGTCGTCTTTTAAATTGCGGGTAAATTTACTGCTCGGTAATTCAGTCAAATTTAACAGATTTTTACCGAGACGGTAACTTGGTTCATGTAAAAATGAATTACCGGATTCGGTAATTGTATACATGCCTTGAGTCGTGTTTTTCGGCCCGGGTATTCGGTATCAAGAATCAACCGCGGGTGGCGCTAGTAATGTTTTTAGTTGTTAAATTTTCTCGCTGGTTTTTTGTTAATCTCATCGGACTGCAAATTTTTTCAATTTTCATAGCCGTTGCCACAATAGAAATTCAAAAGAATACATCAAACATGGATTTAAAGGTATGTGACATATTTTACAATCAAATTCGCAGTTCATGATTTGGTCACGTATTAAATAAAAGCGCTGTTCTCAAATCTGTGCTGTGGGATGTTCACAGCAGAATATTATCAGTCTTTTAATATTACCGAAAATACCGAATACCGAAAATTAAAAGAGGATTGTGAATACCCTCATAGAAAGAATTTTGAAGGTTTTTATTTGAATTTTTTGACAGCTATTGACATATTTGTGGACTGTGAGTTTTAAAACACAATTTCTATAAAATGCAATGTGATTAGGGTTGCCATATCAAATTTTAGAAAACTAGGACTTATGAGTGAAGATCCCCGTACATAACGATCAAAACCTCGGACACGCTTAAAATATTAAACTATTGACTTAAAGTTTACTGTATAGAGACTGTACAGAGAAATGTTCAATTATTTAATTATAATTTCCTTGGGCTGAATATGGAACAATTGTTATGTTTTGCAATATGTTTTGCAAACCAGGATAAACAGACAGAAATATGTTTTGCAAACCAGGATAAACAGACAGAAATGCGCCTCAGGCAATTTTTTTTATGTAAAATTTAAGAAATGTACCATAGCTAGAATTCCCTGAAGAAATGCTCGGAAATTTTGGCATTACGAGGTCAAATATACCTTTAAGCTAAAAGTCTCACACTTCCAAGAAAGGAATAACGCCAGTTTTGTCTTTTTTAAGGTCTTAAATAAAGTAAACTACTTGAGTGGCTGATTGCCACCCGAAATCATCGACTTTTCGTAATTAAAAAAATTTTAAAAATTTCAAGCAAAAAAAAATAAGCGCTGTTAAAAAAAATATTTCAGATTACTTTTTTCTGTAAAATGTGGAATTAATTTTGAATTTTCTGTAGAATCACAAAATATTGCAAGTATTTCAGCAATTTGGTGAAATGAGGGCAAAGCAAGGTACAGCAAACGCACTTAAAAATTTGTTGCACTTACAGTAAATGGTTTTTTTACACACTGTGAAATACATGAAGTCATTTCACATTGAACTGAATTTCCCGGTGCATACATAGATATGATACTATGAAATTGATTATTCTTTAATAGTTTGCAATTAAGGTGTAATTTACATCAAAAAAATTTCGGGAAAGACCAATAAATCTTTTATCGCTCAATAAGTTAATGTGATCAATCAAAATACACGAAAAAAAACCATAATTAAAAAGAGAGAAAAAACTGCCGTACAATGTATTTGGCTATCTTTCTTTAGCATTTTTTGATTTTACTTTCAAGCTTTGTTATAAATAGCCGTAAGGCAAGGAGAAAGATTTTCCAACAAACCCCAAAGTATAAAATATAGCCACTGACGTATACAGAACTGAGCCAAAAAGTTGATCATAGTATGGGTGAAAAGTGAAAAATATGCAAATGTAAATTCAACAAATAATTTAAATACATGTGTGTTTGACCGACCGACAGAAATATTTAAATTCTTTTTTTTTATCTTTTCATTTCTCATCTGAAATTTCGCTTTTTGGGTTTTTTAGCAGCAATTTTTCCCTGTCTTACGTTGAAACAGAAATAAATTCTCGATTCTTTAATTTTTTTTTCTGGTGTATTTCAATTTGTAAAAATAAAAATCGCATTGAGGTAAAATATTTTTTAAACAAAAACATTTTTTATCAGATCACACTCTTTATAAATCATTATTAAGTATATTTTTAATTCACTTCGATGTACCGCAATTTTATAATTTGAAAGAATGTTAGGCATGTATTCAGATTTCCCTGAATTCTTTAACTATAAAAATGCTGACACTTGAATGGTTTCAAATTCTGCAATTTATATCACTTTATTCAAAAAAAAAATCCTTTGAGGCACTTAAAACATATCCAAACTTAGTTAATGTCATCTAAAATTCCCTTCAAAAATCACATTACAATTTCCAATTATTAAAAAAAACACTATTAGAAATTTTCCAAAGCAATTGTTCAATGTTGACCCGCACACACACGATCACTTTTTTTATTGCGGAAATCGAAATCGAACTTTGAGCACCCAGTCAATTAAATCGGGAGATATTCACGCAAGAAAAAAATATTAGAAACTAGGGAAGGAAATTTTCCGCTAAACTTTTCAATCCACACTTCCCAAAAATCTCTTGATTTGCAGAATTTTAATTTTTTTTTTTTTTTGTCAAACGAAAATTTTAAATTTCGGTAATTGATTTGATAATATCGAAAAATGCAAGAAATTTTGCACCCAAGAAAAAATATTTTTCTCTTACAAAAGTCCCGGACGCATTTTCACGTTTTCCCATTTCAATTTTCATTCCACCACAAAAAAGTTGTTAAATTCTAATTCTTCGTTTTTTCCTTCACTTTTCTTATTCTTCCACAGCACATATAGATCGTTTTTCGCATACATTGCAGTTGTATTGGTATTCCTCGTGTTTCTATAGCTAAACATTTACTATACAGTAGTTTTTTTTTATGGTTTCTACTACGTAGAAAATTCAAATTAGAAGTGTTAGCGCGCCTTAGCTTAAAGTAATTATAATGTGTTGAGCGATATTTTCCCGATCACCGTACGTAAAATTCAACCGTAACATAATACAAATCCAATGATTTTTTTCAAAACTCCTCTGTGTGCGTGGGAAATCGTTGCTAGCAAATGATTTTATTCAGAGGAAAACTCAAATATGTGTATAGTCAAAGTTGAGATCTAGGCCCAAAATCAAGCGAATTTTCACATGTAGAAAATAAGAAAATTTTCACATTCCTTTCACTGTATTGGTAATGAAAAGTGCCAAATTTTGTTGCTGTAATTTTATGAATAATCACCACACTACCGATAGCCAACGTAACATATTCCTATGTTACGTTCTACATCCCAGAACGATCACTGAAAACTGTGAAACTAAACTAAGAAACATTTTCCTCAGACATTTTGAAAGAAAATTTTCCGAACAGTTTTTTAATCGTTTCTAATCAATGGATGGGAAATATTTTCGATTCCCATATTCCTTAAAATTTCAATTTTCCAAGAGTTTTCCCAAATTTTTTTAACAGTCCTAACCTAACTTTGTACGGATCGGACGCGACGACGAGATTTTTCCACCACAAACGCCCGTTAATTCGTTAGCAGGTTGATAGATACTCAACTCAGATTCAATGTTCGGACATGGCCTCATAGATTGATCTTGTTTCGTGATCCTAAGTTACTTGGCGTGTTATAAATAAATGCTAGCTGGTTGTATATAACTCACAAAAAATCTTTTTTTCAGATAGATATAGTCGTATGTAAGCAAATATAGAAAGAAGCAAAGAGTAGTGATGGCCGAATATGTAGGAAAAGCTTTTGAAAATTTCTCTATAGACAAATATTTTTACGATTTCAATTTGAAAGATATTCGTCTATTAAGAAATCAATCAAAATATATTGAAGTAGTGATGATATATTTTTATTACGGCATCTGTTTTTATTAAATTTAGGTGTAAAAGACTTTTAAATTCAAAGAATTTAAGGAATTTTAATTATTGAGAAATTTGGTAATGTATTAGAATTTTTCTAATATTAACTTTTAGCATTTTTACCATAAATTGGGAAATTCCAAAATTCTTAGAAACACGATTTAGATCTGTTATCAAAACTGCAATACAAGTATTCAAATAAATATCGGGTCTTTCAACAAGGACATAACAATTTTGTATTTAAATAAAACACAGAATAATTGAGATATCGGGCTGAAATTTATTCCAGGTGTAGTGGACATGTTACATTTAAGTATGAAATTCGATGTCGTTCATATGGCCACCGCGAGCACGTTTGCACTGATTGATTCTTTGGAGCCAATTTTCCACACATAACGGCCGGAACGTTGGCAATTTCGCGTTCGATATTGTTCCTGAGCTCCTCTAACGTTGTTGGCTTGTTGGCATAAATCAACGACTTAAAATAACCCCATAAAAAGAAATCCAACGGCGTTAAATCGCATGAGCGAGGTGGCCATTCGACCGGACTATTTCTCGAGATTACACGATTACCGAACTTCTCCTTCAATAGATCAATTGTTTGACCAGCTGTGTGTCATTGCTCGTTCGTGAACTTCACCATGATAAAAATGTAAACCTTGACTGACGTTTTAGCATTGCCAGATCATAAAAAAAGTTTTAGGGTGCGTTTTTATTAAAATACAAAATTGTTATGTCCTTGTTGAAAGACCCTTTATAAGAAGAAATTCAGTTTGTAGAACCACTTAGTTATTTAATCGCATTGACAAAATTCATAGTCAATGTTGTAATTGCTTTTGAAGAAATTTGTCCAAGAACTGGCAAACAAAAACCATTCTAATGGCAATTACTTTCTTCTTCTATAGAGGGAAAGTATTGAATTCATGACGGAGACCGACTTGAGAACGGGGACAGATAGAAAATTTCTGACCAGTACGAAATCCGTTTCAGACAAAATTATAAGAAAGTCCGTGCATCTGTCTGTCGGTCTGCCCCTCAAATAACTCGAGAATGCGTTAACTTGTCACCCCTGTTCTGGAACCCGGCGTTAGGTTAGTTTATTCGATATTCACTCGATCAGAGGCCTTATTACCGAACACGATACGATTGGATCGAGTCGTAAACTCCATGTTGTTGTTAGTGTAAAACAACAACATGGAGTTTACGACTCGATCCAATCGTATCGTGTTCGGTAATAAGGCCTCAGTACTCGATATTTCATATCTGTTCTGGAAAACGCGACGTTTCGTTTCAGTTCAACGCGCAGGAACGCATTCGATTCTATTCGATTTCTGATGTTCTGAGATTCGCCGGGAGCTGATATTTGAGGTTAAATTGCTCACTTGAGTTTTCTCGCGTTTGGTGTTGGCGGTGATTGACAAAATGCAAGTTTGGCAAATATTTATTCAATTTTATGAATCATGATTAATAAAGTGTTTTATTCAAATAGGAGTGGAACTCAAAGTTCAACAAATACTTCACAATTCAACCTATTAATCGACAAAATGAAAGTATAGTTACGAGTCTTCACTTAACTTCATTACGTTCGAAGAATCTCTCAATAACCTTCTTTGGTTTCTCAGTGAATTTACCTCGTCCTGCCTCATTAACAAATATAATGGGAGTGTTAAATCCATTTTCAAACTTCAATCAAACGTTCTTACTTGCATAACCCAGAAATAAATACAACCAGCTGATTTTTGACACTGCGTTTGCATGCGATTTTTGCCGTATTTTTAAACAGCAAATGCCGTTTTTCAGAACACCGATCGCGTAGCGAATCGAATCGAATGCGTTACGTTTAGCGGGCTAACGCCATAGAACAAGGGTGAGTGTCTTGAAATTTTTTGTAAATAAGTTCTACGAAAATCGTAATTTTCTGTAAACTTTTGGAAAAGTAACGGTAGCTATATAATGGGTACGTCATGTACAATTTTTTTTTAAAAAACGCACTTTTATATAAAAAATCTGTATAACTAAATTTATAGGAAATAAAATTTGCTACATTTTCCTTTTAATAGCTTTTTCTTAAACGGTTCTCGAGATATTTGAAAAATACTTTTTTACACGATATTTCTACCACAGGTCAAAAGACACCTTTTAAAATGTTAGCTTAAAATTGATTTTGGGCTTTGGTCGTTTTCCCCATTTGACCTTTTGCTTTTTTCAATATTTTCCAATATTTTAAATTAAAAAAAAGTCAAAACGTGTTTAAGAGTTTTTTTTTTCTGTGTAAATGAAGCATAAGATAACGGCGAAAACCAAATCAAGTGAGTTTATTGGTTTTAAAGAGGTTTAAGTGCACAAAGAGGGGTAGAAGTGCACAAAAAGGTGTTGAATTGTACAAAAACTATCATAATCGAATGGCTTGATCGGTTGAAAATCTGTACAAAACTAGGTAAACCTTTAAGGCCGGGCATTTATAAAATCTGTCTCGAGCACAGACAACCCTTGCTACATTTGTGTAGAAACAGAAAACGTTTCAAATAATTGAAGGATTTTGAAAGGTATCTTGCAGCACTGTCGGGATGGCTGAACAACGGGGCTTGAGCTCAATCTGGTCCAGCGAGGGACATCGGAGGTGTACAATGGGCCCAATTTCAGGCCTACGTGCGTGGGGTTTCCTTGTAAGCCACCATCCTACAAAACCAACCAACCAACCAAGGTATCTAGCCCAAGCAGCATTTATGTCAACGGCGTCGTTGGCGATTGACAGATTTCTTCACCATTAAAGTCGCAGCGATGTAGCAATGACTTCCATTGCTGTTATAGGATTCTTTGCCGTGCAGTGGCTTCTAATAGCATTAATAATAGTTTTCGAACTATGATCTAATAAACTCAAACTTCTCCCCGAATTATGATTGCCAGGTTTCCCTATATTTTAAGCTAGTTTGAGGAAAAACCCCAATGAAGTGAAAATTCTTGGTAGATAACACGCATAACTTTGCTCGAATTCAAAGATTCTAAGGCCGATCCCACAATAACACGCTATGCGGCGCGACTCAGCGCGCTGAGGTCAGTGCGGAACAGTGACAGCCACAGTCACTGCCTAAACCCCAATTACGCAGCGTGGTGCGGTGACAGTTCAATTTGTGTTCTCATAGCCTACAAATCGCAGTGAATTTGAAGATTATTAATTTTCGGGTTTTATTTTCCATTTCGTATACGTTTTTAAAATTATTTTCCATCTTTCCACTTGATAAAAACATTTGCTACAACAATCAGAAAATATAAATAACTATTTGGAGATGGCAGACATAATGGACCGAGCTTCCCAAATACATATTAAAGTACCATAATTCACCACTTGTGACACCTCTGTTAATGTCAATGCATCTGACACCGCGTTTTGATTAACAATTTTTCATCCCAAGAAATATCTCACCGCAATGAGATTTTTTTGACAGCTGGGCCGAAAATCTCTTGAAATTTAGTACTCAAAATGCCGATGAAAAGAAAACACCTAGTCGCCGCTCTCGCAATTAATGCAATACGTGAAATTGAAAAGGCTGAAACAAAAGAACAGACGAAAAGAAAAACCCCTTAATGTTATATATTCTCTTCCAAAGCTTTTTGTATCGTATTTTGTAAAAATTAGTTATTTTTGCAATTACTTGTCGGGAGAAATTGGATTCCGCCATCTTGAATTGTGAAATTCCAAGAAATTTTGCTATTGCAAGATTTCAAGAAATTTCTCTCTGGGATTTTTCCCCTCCGTCAACTCGAGCTCTGATTGGTCAATCAAAAATCTCTGCGATGAAAAATCCCAGGTCAAGACGCGGTGTGAAAGTAGAAACTAGACCTACTTCAAGCGACGCGGCGTGCTGCCGCGGTTGATCAGCACCCAATTAAACACGAACTCATATAAACCTGTAACTTCTACTACCAGCTTCTACTACCAGCTTCTACTACCAGCTTCTACTATCAGAAGAGATAAGGGAAAGGAGAAAAAACGGGCAAATAGCGCAAGAGGCATAGAGAAAAATTTGTCATAAAGCATGTTCTTTCTTAATCAGGAAAATGAGTTTACACCTCTTTTCTTATAAAACTGTAAGTATTACAGAAAATAGTTTAGTAATTCTTGATTGGTTTACAGAGTGAGTTAGCCCATTTATAACTTTCTCAATGTTTTCCATAAATAACCCTCGTTTATTACAACATTGTGTTTTTAAAACAATGTAAATCTAAAAACTTCAACTTCAGAAATTCTTTACGACGTCAATATACTACGAATTTTATTGATCTGAATTGAATTTCCATGAACTTAGAACAAATTCCACCATCTGCCACCCCAAAGGTTAAAACTATGTATACCTCTGTTAATTGCCGCAACTTAATTTTAAATCAAAAAAATGTATTTTTAATTAAAGTTCTTGAACGACGTCACTTGCTAATCTCCCTTATATTTTGATTACTAATAATAACAAACGAAACAACAAGACATCACCCTCTGACCGACCAACCGACCGACGTGGCTCCACCACTACAATCACGGTCAGGCACATTTCACTACACAAACACTATTACTATTACTATTACAATCGATACAGGACAACATGCCCCGTAATGACAAACACCCGAAGTAACAGGTGGAAATCGATTATCAAGGGTCTGTCGACATTGAACCCCTCGCAAAAGCGATGATTTCATAAACTTTCATAGAAAAAAATTAAAGGACCCGATCCCGTTATGGGGCACTACGTTCGGTATTTAGTAATATTTTACAATATTCAAATGTTGAATGAAATACAGCATAGACAGCCCCAAACCACCCGTTCTGTGAGCCAAAGAAAAGCACCCCTAAATAAAGAATGTAAAGAAAATATATAGAAAATGGAAAATCCATCGTTACCGTGTAGTGGTGATGAGGTACGTTAATTTAATGAGAAGCTTTAACTTCTAATAATCCTTCTTAATGGACGTAAAGGCATTCATGATTCATTTATGGAAATAGTGAGTAATCTTGAGACGGAATGTGGAAAATATTCAAGGAAATTCGAAAATACGAAGTGGGCTGAAATTTTTCAAATAAATCAAGAGATTAATGTATTTTTGGTTGTTCATTTTTAAAACTCATTAATAGGTAGAAATCACTATTGACATACAAAACCGTAGTATCCTTGGTGTGAGAAAAATTAAGTAAATTAAGAAAATTTCTATATCCATTTAATAGTGGCGTTCACTGTATCCTTGTGAAATTTGCTAAAAAAAAAGTATAATAAGAGCAAAATACTCTTGTGGTTTAGAAAGCTCTACAGGAGGAAAACACTGAATTTTCTTAATATTTTTTTTTTCTTCTTTTGTATTAATTTTCCTTTGAAAGCGGAAAATCCACTAGCTTTACAATCTATTCTCCTCCGTCTCTCATACTCTCAATCTAACTCTCGTTTTTGTTTATTTTACGGAATAATTTTTCGAACGAATAAATTGTATGCGTATTAGTTTCCAAATTCAATTTATATCCGGTGTATTGCGATGCATTTCAATTAAAACGATTTCCCCCCTACATTTACACTTATTTCTTAACACTAGAAAATTTTGTAGCGATTAAGGAAAATCTGAATTATAGTAAAGTTCACTGATTTTCGTTTACATTTTTATGTAAAAGCGAAGCGATCGGAGTCGATGCGCGTTTTATGTTCGTTTCGGAAAAATCGTATCGCAACTGAGGTGAAAACAGGGAAAATTCTGAATTTAAGTTCCGCGACATATTCTAGAACTGAATCATAACTCTTTACATAGTAATACAGTCAGGACAGACTTTTTAGCAACAACAATAAAAAACCATTCATGGTACCATGAAAGCAATTCAGGGCAAATGAAACCAAATCAATTACCGACTTTTCATTGGACTAATGGGAAATAAGGAGTTTTTTTTTCTTTATTTTTCTTGGTGAGTTTCTTAGAGTTTTTTTCTGATATCATCGCGTAATTGCACATGATGATGATGATGCAGTGCCCGAGGAAAGCTAAAGGCAGCAACCACCAACGGCAACAGACGACGATGAAAACAGAAACGAAAACTTTAAGAAGATTCTCTGATATTAAATCCCGGGTCTTGCAGATAAACGCTGAGGTGAAAACATAAAAATTCGATCGTAAAAACCACTGCAACAAAAAAACAAAACGAAAATAAATAAAAATAAATGAAAGAACTTTTTAAGATAAACAGTGCAGAGAATCTCATTCGCACACATGGAAAATTATCGCACATTTCTTTTAATTTTCGTAATTGATGCAATATGTCTCTGGTGAAGATTTTTTTCCAGGAAAAGCCGTCGAAATGCATCGATAGACGAACTTCACACAAGCGATGGCATCTGATTCGATGCCAACATAACTCGAAAACATTATTTTTTTTAATTTACGAGTATGTCGAGTATGTAGCGAGCCAGCTATGCTCTTTAATCTGTGCCACATAAATCAGCATTGCCATAATCATTTCCTTGTCCTTTTTTTTCACTCTTCTGTGGCCCATTTTTTCTTTAAACTCTTAATCGTAATAATTTTTATCCTTTTATTCCTAATCAAACACATATCATTTCGACATAAAAACAACGGAAAAAAAAACAATTTTCCATAATAAATCCTGCAATTTTGCCAATTAGTGTAAATATTCCGTAAACACACAATGATATTTGGTAGGCACATCATGAATATTTTAATAAACAACACCAGCGTAAATAGAATAAACAAAAATTAAAAAATTAAGTGACAGGGGGCCAAAAATTGAGGAAAATTCACTTTGTATACCGAGTAGCAATTTGACAAAAAAAAATGTTGAAAAAATCTTCACAGCTTGGGAAACTGTCAAAAAATTCTAAACCGAGACGAAACGACGACCGAGCGCCGCAAAACACTGCTCAACTGCGTTTCTCTTCTTGTACAATGAAAATGATTTTTCCTTTTCATTTCAGTATTGGGAAATCGTCGTATAAAATACAAGCAAAGTTCCTCCAACTGCACATGATCCCCTAATTTTTCTCCTTTCGTCACAACAGTTTTTAACTCATGACATCCAAAAGATTCAAAGCTTTCCGTTTGAAAAGCTCAAAGTTTTCTCAAAATACTTCTCATAAAAGCATGTCTTAAATAAAAATGGAAAAGTCCTCCAGCTTTCAAAGGACTAAATGCAGGATGTAAGAGAAATTTTATGTTAAATTGCATTTTTGTAAAGCCAATTTCTCTTTTTTGTGTGAGAATGTCCAAAAAATGGGAAAAGGGGGCAACATTTTTTTGATGTTTTCCCATTAAAAACTTAAGTTCAAAATGGAAACAAAAGTACCGAACGAAGAAATGAATGGCTTTAGAAAAACGGCTCGAAATCAATTTCCTCACAGATAAACTCACCGGAAAACCCAAAAGTCCGCGTTATTACGGATTTTTCCGATATTTTCAAAAATTCATACAACGCATAATATTAGCGTAGATACACAACCTTTATATCAAAATACAAAAAAAAATCCTCGGCAATCCGAAAAAAAACATTCGATATAAAATTTTCATGGATATTTTTCAAACTTAAAGAAAACTCCGGAAAATTTGGGGCAAATTTTTTTTCTCCAGAAATTTCTAAGACTTTTTCTAGATACTATTGTTGTCCAATATTCTTGACAATTTTATTGCACTTTGATTTAAAAATTGTATAACTACGATCAACCACTCACCAGATTTAAATTTTTTGAAAAAAGTATGATTTAGAAAAATCGGGAATTTATTTACAGTTTTTCCGGAAAAATTCAGGAGTCCATTTTTCATGTTTTTTTTCATAAAAAACTTAAGATTTCAAGTAAATCTGAAGCCCATCAATTTGCCCGGTAATACTCGTATTACTGCCCTTTGATTTCTATAAGTAATAGCAGACCCTACGTTGCCAGCTTAAAGTTTTATGTATAAATTTTAGAATGCCAAAAAACCATAAATAACTTAAAAACTTTTGGGAAAAAACGTTATCCTTACAGGACCTTCCGTTTCGAATTTTGAAATTCCAACACCAGAGGAAACCTCCCAAAGCCAGTTTTTGCGAGAAAAATTGGAAAAAGGACATTTGCGTTATCCTTACAGGACTTTCCGTTTAGAATTTTGAAATTGCAACATCCAATTCGCGATCAGCGACCGCGGAAACCCCCTTATGCAGATTTTTCCCAGGAAAAATGGGAAAAAGGATATTTGCGTTTCCTTACAGGACCTTCCGTTTCTAATTAAAATCTAACACCGGATTCGTGACCAGCGACCCCGAAAACCTCCTAACGCCATTTTTCCCCGGGAAAATTTGGAAAAAAGAGATTTTCGTTATCCCTTCAGGACCTTCTATTTTGAATTTTGAAAATCTAACATAGCTAAAAACCTGCTCCTGGCAACGCAGATCATTTTGCAAAAAACCGCGTAAAAATCTCAGTAGTTTTTGAGTTTTGTAACCTCAGACCAACAAACCAACCAACAAACTTCCATTTTTAAAAGTTTTTATTTAGCTCGCTATCTTGTTTGTTTCTTTGTCGGGGTCAAATCTTGCAATCAAATTTTGACCCACTTCCACTCATCCGATTCACTTGAAATTTTTTACACTTATATAAGTCCGATGACAATACAATATTTTCTCTACTTCGTCCTTGTAAGGATAAGGGAAGGTCCTGTGAGGAAAACGTGATTATCCTTTTCTCCAAATTTTCTGGAACAAAATCTATTCTGGGTGTTTTTGGGGTCGCTGAATCCAAATCTGTCATCAAAAAGTATGTAAGGATAACGGAAGGTCCTGTAAGGATAACGTGATTATCCTTTTCTCCAAATTTTCTGGAAAAAAATCTATTCTGGGTGTTTTTGGGGTCGCTGAATCCGAATCTGTCATCAAAAAGTATGTAAGGATAACGGAAGGTCCTGTAAGGATAACGTGATTATCCTTTTCTCCAAATTTTCTGGAAAAAAATTTATTCTGGGTGTTTTTGGGGTCGCTGAATCCGAATCTGTCATCAAAAAGTCTGTAAGGATAACGGAAGGTCCTGTAAGGATAACGAGTTTTTGGATTCGCTGAATACGATTCTCAAGTTAAAAAGTTTGTAAGGACAACGGAAGGTCTTGTAAGGATAACGTGATTATCCTTTTTCTCAATTGTTCCGGGAAAAATATATTCTGCGGGTTTTGGGGTTCGCTGAATACGATTCTCAAGTTAAAAGCCTGTAAGGACATCTCAAATGTAAGGATATATATTCGAAGACTAAAAAGAACAAAATAAAAAACATGAAAAAAAAATTTTTAAAAAAAAGCTTTTATTAAAAAAAATGCACTAAAAAGAAAAAAATAATTTTCTGGACGCTGTGTATCACAAATATAAAAGCTTTTAAAAAGCGAGATAAAGCATAAAACAATAAAATAAACATTTATCTCGCTTTTTAAAAGCTTTTATATTTGTGATACACAGCGTCCAGAAAATTATTTTTTTCTTTTTAGTGCATTCTTTTTTAATAAAAGCTTTTTTTAAAATTTTTTTTTATTATACTCCGTAGAAGAAAGTAAAAATATGACATGATAAAATGTTTAGTTTGTTGGTTAATTAAACATTTATTTTAAACATTAATTTAAACTTTAAAATAATCAGTAAAAGAAAAATTTTTTCATGTCATATTTTTTTTTTTAATTTTTAACTTGCTTCGTTGAAAATTTTAAAAATGTAGTTATCTAGTTTTGGCAAATTTCCACAGAATTAAACCACTGAATATCAATTTTAATAATTCTGGTTCCATTTTTGTGTTAACGTCTTGCTTATACATATGTAACAATAATGGCAATAAATGTTTTGGCAATAAATTATCCGGAAATTCAAATTCCCGAACTGTGTAAATACCCCGAGGAAGTGGACACTTTGATGGGAAATTTGATGTTGCAAGTAATGTTCTTATGAACATCATTGTAATCGGATTAAATCTTTGTTGTATCAATTGGGAAATATTACATGTGAAATTCGTCACAATAAATTTTTGACGTATCATCCACTGACAGTAGTTAAAGCATGTAAAACGAATTCATCCACTCCCTTCAAAACCTCAAATTGAGCTGAAACTTTCCGTCTGTTTAGAATCGTTATATTGGGTATAACAAATTCTGAATTGTGAAACTCTTGAAAAGAATCCACTGTTATTTTAGTAGCAATTACCTAACAAGACATTAATATTTATTATTTAGTAATATTACACTAAACAAATTGCCTTACATATTCAAAAAGTACAATTCAAAAAAGATTTTCTGTACAAAAATAAAATCTGCAAAATGAGAACATGATGTTTATAAATACTTCATGGAACTGATCTGAAACTCTGACATTTTTATTGAAATTTTTTGGTTAAATACAATATAATATTTAGTTATGTTGGCTAATTTCCAGTATTTATAATAACAAATTTATGTTAATTACAAAATAATATCTGTTTTTGAAGTCATTAACTATTTACCCTTGTGCAGAATTGCCCATTATTGACATTTAAAAGTTAATTATATGAAAGAAATCACCCAAACTTTATATAATTTTAAACCGATTAAATCCAATTAAAAAAAACATATTTTTGTTATTTTGTAAAAAATATTTTTATCCCAGAATAACTAAAAAACACTCGAAGGATACTTTTGAGCCTCACATCTTCCAAATTACTCGCTTATAATACGTCCCTGAAAAGTCACTCTCGCAATATTTGTTTCCAATTCGGTTTTTTTGTTGCGGTCATATACATAAAACGAGAGTGAATAATTTCCATTCAATGTACGTTTTGGTAGCATATAATCGGGAAATTCACATCCTTTAAGAGAATAATTTCTCCGAAGAAAGGGACATTTTATTTCAAAATCCGCACTTAATTGTATAGCTCTTACTATTAACATCGGCAGCGGATTCAATTTCTGTTGCATTAATTCACAAATATTAATTGTAATATTCACTAAAACCAAATTCTGCATTTTTGATGTTTTTACGGTACATTTTGCGTGTACATAAAAATCATCGAGGGACTTGATTAATTCGAATAATGCAAAAATTTTCCTTCTATTAACAATAGTTACATTAATTTTCACATATTCTGGATTGTAAGTCTTTTGAACCGAGTCCACCGTCACTTTTGTTAAAGTTACCTGAAAGAAATCTCGTTTTTAATAAATATTTCGATTACCTATAGATAATTTTTACATATCCAACAAAAAGTAATACACAAATTTTTGTTATTATCAATGATGAAAAACCCCGAAGAGAACACATCGTATTGGATTGAAATTCAAGCTCATATGAAAATTTTGAGTTTTGTTTTGAGCATTTCGTGTTTTAACTTAAGCGATGATTACAAAATAATTGCTAGTTTTACAAAAGTGCCACAAATTTTATAAAATTATTATACAATTTGCAAAATATTTTTTTTTTTAATTTCGGTATGGTATAAAAGATTTTGTAGCAGACGCCTGTGAAGAAACTTCACAGAAAATTCCATTTCATTATGTTTATTTTAAAATTCAAAATTTTTTGAATTTTAAAATCCCTCCATTACCATGACTTCGGCAACTGCAAAAAAATAGAGAAAAAATAGAGACACATTTATGTGAAGATACGTTGACGAGAAAGGGAGATAAGAATCAACTGCAAAAATTTGTCGGCAACTGCAAGAATAATTTCCCCTGTTTTTTATGGCGATTTTATGGCGATTTCTACTACAATCACACATTGTCCCTGTAAGTGAATAGTAAGCACGGACACATTCAAACTGTTATTATACCGTGATGTCATTTTTCTCCTTCGCATGCATAGTCAAAAGCTTTGTTACCATGCCAATTTCAACATTATATTCATAGCATAAGGTTTGATATGATTGCTATAAAATTGTAAAACTGGAAGGGATAGCGTTTAACTTGTATTCAGTCATTCCTTTTTAGATCTACATAAGTCTATCTTGCTCTAGTTTTCTGCATTTTTTTGCAGTTACAGAAGTCATGGTAATGGAGGAAAGCGTTTACATTGCATTGATTGGAATTACAATTATACTGTGATATTCTTGTAGTAATTGTGATGGCAATTTAAATGAGAATTGGACTTTAACCATCTTGTCTACTTTAGTTTTTGGGACTTAACGAAAATGTATTAAAGCGCGATATTATTTAAATAATTTTCGCTGGATTTTCAAACAAAGTTTAAAAATGATTATCCTACGCTTTTCTAATTTTTAGTTTAGATAACTTCAACAGATTTTCATGGTATTTCAAATCCCAACTTTCAAAATACTTTAGTCAAAAAATTTTTGTTGTCTAACTTTTAGCCAACCGAACATTTTCTAATAAAAAGAAAATCAGAAAGGGAAAATGGTCATACATTCATGATTTTTTCAGAATATTATTAATATTTTTTTTAATAATATATATGTAGTTGTCCCAAAATTCGATCTAGTACAACCAAATTCAGCACACTTGGTATTCTGATTTGCTTGTCACGGAAATTTATGTGTTTCACACTAAATTCTATCTGGTGTGAGTGCAATTGATGCTAAGACTCAATCATTTCTCGTTTTCATCTGGATCAGTGTAGATCAATTATTTTCAAGTGTCTCCTTCTTCAATTTTTGGGAAGGAGAACCAAAGTTTTTTTCTTCTTTTTTTTGTGTGCCGGTTTGTGGAAATTTTAAGGTGAGATTGTGCATCTTCTTGTGATAATAAAATTGAATGGGATCAAATAAACCCCAAATTATCCAGGATTGCGGAGGACTTCTCGGCTTTAAATTTCTGACCGCATGGTCATTTTTACCCCGTGATAGAAGCTATCCGGAAATCTTGTCTCCATCCTTGCAATCGGCATCCAAAAGAAAAAAGGGAATTTAACCAAGGTAAATATCTTCTATGATTAAAACCATTTTTCGCATTTTTTGATGCATCAAACTAATGCCATCGATCGGGATTTTAGGTAATCTCCAGGGAGAAGGGGACACCAGATATTACAACAAATTACAGAAATTACAGAAATTACATATACAATTTACAAAAATTACAAAATTGGGAAAATTACGAAACATCACTAATACTTCAACTGATAAAAATTAATCATCGGTAAAAGCAGAATCCCTGCAAGAATTTATTTGGATTTGCTTCATTTTGTTCCGGCCTTATTGCGAGATTTTTTTATGTTCCTTCTCTTGGCCATCTGATCTACAGCAGAAACATCTGATTCGGATTTCATATTTTTTTTTCATCAAAGATCATCTGCAGTAGGATTCTTGGCAAAAATCGATAAATAACGATCTGGAAAGATCGCTAAGGGTATTATTGTGCACAGGTGGTTAATTTTCCCTCTGGCGGCGAAAATTTAAATACAATCTTGACAGTAGCGGCAAATTTAAAATTTGTTTTAAATTCAACATATTTTGAAAAGGGAACAAATAACAATTTTCTTTCGAAAAAGTCTAATATTTAGCTGTGAAAAGTATTTATATAAGTCGGACGGCCAGCCGGCAGTTTTTTATGCAATTCTAGATGGATTTCCGCACACTTTTCCTTTGAAAAACAACATAGAAAAGTTTCCGAAAATCGTCTTAGAATTTCCCCGGATTAGTCAAATGAAAAAGTTTTACGTTTTTGGGAAAAATTTTTAACAATCACAACAAAAAAATGTCACAGAAATAAACACAAATGGTTGAGGTTAAATACAAAAGATTTTTTCTTGCTGTAAGCAATTTCGATTGAATTCAATTTCATTGCACTTTCTTGCTGCCAACATGTGTTTCCCTTCCTCTTTCCGCACTACAACCGGTTTCCGCTGTTGGCCTCCTCCACAAGCAAGAGTAATTTTCATTTCGCTGTGCGTGAAAGATTTTTTTTCATCAGCGGTTTGAAAATTTCAACTTGATCACAAGGTAAAGGCGAATTTCATTTCGTTTTTTTAAGGAAAAGGGAAATGCGAGTAATGTTTAGACAATTAAGGGACGCATTCAACATTTTATTTCGTTTTTGCCAACGCGACAACAATTAAACAACATTCTTAAGCGGACGAAACTCAAACATTAGTGTTTATCGACTGGTCCGAGAGCAGTCGTTATGAAAATTCGTATTGGAAGGCTCAGCATTGCCAGAGTCATAGTCGAGGGTCATTTTATTGGAAAGTTGACAGCGAGAAACAAATACAACGCCATTTTATATCACTACCACAAACGTAAAAGCTCTTATTCGTATTTATGTATAACGACATCGCTATGGATAACTACATCGTTATAAGTGCCACACGGTTAGAAAAATTGGGATATTTTTTAAGTCTGCCTTTGGGTTACAGCCGTATTCAAGTCTTAAAAGTTTAAATTTTAATATTTCCAAAAACTTACGAAAAAGTATAAGAATTTTTGTATTGAATTGTAATATTTTCTTTCTTTAACACACATTTTCGATTAAATGTACACCAGAAATGTTTATATTGTAATATTTTAAAACTTGATTCCTTCTCACACAACGACTTCATTTGTCTGTGGTAGTGAGAACTTCTATATTCATTATGGTATTAAAGTCAAATGCTATTATAGATTTAACCTCAAATAACTTAAAATAGTGACTATCCAAGTCTGACAATATTGCATTTTAAGACAAATGGTGTAAAAATGGCAACACGATGTCTAACGGTAGTTTTGATAGACATTTCGATTGCTTCAGTATTACAGCAGAAAGTTCTCGTAAATAGTGCGGAAAAATGGCATTAAAAATTGAAACCGATGTAATTTTGAAAGTGGAGTTTCGGGATGAGTTGAAATACATCCGAATAGATAAATATATTTTGGATTTAGAAAGCTCCGACAGGCCAATCTGATGGGAACGATATTGTGCTTTCTAGTAAGTTTTGAAAACGATATTGTAGTGTCTTGTGAATTTTAGAAAAACTTTGGAAACAGTGGAAATAAAAAATAAACTTCTCAGTCTTTCACAGGTTTAGCATTCCCGAAGAAAAAACATTTGATTTTACAGACCAATCGAATACAGAAATTCCATTTGCAAATTTATTGCAAATCGTCTCTAATTACAAGCAGTGTGCATGTTTTTTCCTGAAAATTCGAATGTCAGAATGTCAGACAGAGACTTCATTATTAAAAAGAACTTTTGCCGGGGTAGGACCTCAGCTTTTAGTAAATAGTCCGGTAAGTTGTAAAAATATCTGATATGAGCACACAACTTTTTGCACCAGAAACTACATATCTTCATAAGAATTGTGGGATGTCTCGAAAAGGGGGAATTTAACATATTTTTTTTTTACTTTTAGATACTAGAAAACTATTTGAAGGCCAATGAAGGACTCCAAATTTTAAATGAATATGAATCGAAATCCACACTCCTCGATACAACCAGGCGAAGTTTAGTTTCATAAGTATATGATTTTATGAAGACAACGTTTGGAGACTATCCAAAAAAAGAGGAAAAAGTTGCGGTAGCAAATGCAATTATAAACCTTTTCCCGTCGTACAGGATTCAAAACAGTGAAGTAGGTGGAATTGTAAGTATATCTGCTCTTTATTGTATCTTAAATGTTTTCCGGTTTTATATGAAAAGACTCTAACTTAAATTATGTTTTATAATTTGCAATTCTATGTTAGGATGTCTTTTATAATCCAAAGAAAAACACCGGATATTTGGCTGTTAAACAAAAAAACGCCAATACAAAGCGGCGAAAAGTTGAAGACCTCGTAGCTCCAAAAGCGGGTCCTTCTTCGTCCAGAAACGGCCATAATGTGGAAGTATCTAATTCGAGAAAATGGTCCTCTTATACATACGTGGGCAATGAGATATGAATCAAAACATAGGTATTTTACACAACTGAATTCTTCCATTAATAATTATATTAACCTTTGTAAAACCCTTTCAACACGTCATCAGCAAATGATGGTTCATTTATGGAAAACTTTAAAATTTAAACCAATCATAACGTTCGGCCCACTAAAAAAACTAGTATAAATGAAACAAATTTAATCAAAGAATGAAGGAGTTTATGTTTAGAAAAAGATACTGATATTTTTTCAACTGACTGGTTTAAGCAAGATGGGTATCACTATAGGAATGATTGTTTTATTTCCTTAATTAGTGGCGAAGATCAAAATACTTTTGGATTAATAAAATTAATTATTGTAATAGAAAATAAGGTTTTCTTAAGTTGTTTAGTGTATAAAATCAAAGATCTTGATGAAAAATTGAATTATTTTGAAGTAATCAACACAAATAAAAAAAATTGGTGAATTTTGAACGAAACCTTATAAAAAAACCGTTTTCGTTTCACCTTATTTGTAAGAAACGATACATTTTGTTACCTTATATACTATGTTAAGTTCCACTGGTATTTGAAGAAATAAATTTTTAATTTTTTTTAAATAATGTAGTATTTTTTCACAGACCTATCCATTTATTAGCGAACCACAATACTTTCGTTGAATGCAGGCAAAATTGGAGGCCGTGGCTCTGATTCGCTTGCATTCCACGAAAGTGTGGTAGCACAGCTAATTTTCAATTCTTTTTCTAGATTAAATTTAAGTCCAACATACTTATAAACTAACCAATATGGAATATAATTTAATCCATATTGGATTATATTTTAATAAAAAATGAATTGAAAACTAATACAAAAAATATTAAAAAGTAACCCTGTTGACTTAAATATCTGTCAAAATTTTAATGACAAAAAAACTTGAAAAGTATTCTTAAAATACTTAAAATCTATGTTTTAATATTTTCCGAGTATTAGATTTTAATCCTTTTTTGGTGTGGTCAATGGTCATATATGTACACCAAAATACTTACGATTTTACACCAACTTTTCTAACCGTGCAAGAATCCTACTGCTGATCCTGATTTTATATTTTTTTTGTGTTTCCTCATCAAACTGTAAGTTTTTCTTTTCTTTTTATTTGACTGGGAAAATCCTCACCACCTTGCGTCGAGGAAAAGTGAGCAGGATTTTTACACCAATCTTCGATTCGTGCGATACCTGTGAATTGCAGTGATTTTCTTCGATTATACTTGTAAAAATTAAAATTTTGTGCTTTTCCGATATAACTGTATAGTTCCTTTAGAATAACCGTTAGGAAAGCGGTAATAACCGTTCATATAGGGTCTTTTGTGAAATTGATACAACGTTTTGCTTTTCAGATCCGCGTTTTCGATAGATTTAAAAAAAAACTATAGGTTTTCCTTTTTTTTTGTTTTTGCGCAACGCTAAATAAAGGTGGATCCACAATTAAAATAGCGATTCGACGTTATATATTTTTTTTATTCTTTTGAGAAATATTAATCTCACAATCGAATACGATGGTGAAAATTCGTCAAACTTTTGATCAATAATTTTTATGTATTTATTTTCAAATATATTAAACAAAAAATGTTCTAAATTAAATTATGTTATATTATTTTTTAATTGCATGTTATTATATATAAACAAATATTTATTAAGTTAAGATTATGGTTTATTTTACTGTCAGGATTAGTTTTAATTAATTTATGAAGCATTTTGTTTGCCGGAAGTTTTTTTGATACGGATATATTCCAATAAATATTTTAATGTTTTCTTCGCAATATTTTAGTCTTTCTATTTCAATGACTTATTAAGTTTTAGGTATGGTGAATGTGGATATGCGTAGGTGATGCAACTATAATGATCATGCTTGATTTTCTTTAAAATTACACTTATCCTTCCTCTAAGATCAGAAGAGAGGCAGAGTTTTAGAATCCGTTGTTTACTTTGGCACGAATATAAATTTATTTGTTGTTGTGGTCGTTTTTGCAAATGGACGAAGATCCCACGATTTTCCGACGAGCTAAGCCGCAGCCAAAGCTACCGTGCCAAGACTGTCCTATTTGCAAAGCTTTCAAGTTAAGAATTTTCCGGGTTTCCATCTCGCTCTAGTGAAAGCAGCGCGAGCTATGCCACATATATAGTATAGTAATCAATAACCAGCCACATACAACAATTTATGTGGCAAAGACCAATAATATTGAAAGTGGATATGTAAATTGAAAATTGGGAAACATCAATGCTGACGGTAGTTGGCATGTGTTGAGGACCAAACTACAAAAGCATTACTTTGTGGAACACTAGTTGAGGAACGTCAAACGTTGGACGTTTTTGCACTTTATTTGCGTTTAACACTTTAATCCGATTTCAAAATCACACGAGGGTATTACTTTAATGCCCTTCTTTCACAAAAACCACTTTTAAAACGCGTACACTTTTTTCTAAGTACCACTTTTGAAAACCCGATTTCACTTTTCGCCCGATTTCATCAATATTTTTTTTCCTAAGATATTCCAGTGAAACCTTTTAAGGCATGATTATTAATAAAAAAAAACCCAGTGAAATCTTATTAAGGCATGACATGTTATGTGTGTGTCTGGCATGCAATTTTGATTTTATAAGCGGGTAATTTTGAAACATTTGTATGAAATAATAAAATTTGCTATTAGAAATATTAATAAAATTTGCTATAAGATTTCCAAAATCAAGAATTTGTATTATTGGAAAAAAAAAAAAAAAATTTATATGGTAAATGGTTCTTTTTCTTCTAATTTTTACACGAAAAAAAATTTGGTAACAGACGTCATAAAATTTTGCAGACAACTAGAAAGAGACAAATATATTATTTTTCAGTGGGAAAGACAGAATGCGGACACGGTACTTTTCTAGGAAAACTAGCATAAGGATTTGAATCTTATTTCCTGACCATAACCATGAAATTTTCAAACAATGTGTAGAAATTATTTTTAAAAGCTTTTATTTAGCTCGCTATCTTGTCTGTCTGTTTGTTTGTTTGTTTGTTTTTTTGTTTGTCGGGGTCAAATCTTGCAATCAAATTTTGACCCACTTCCACTCATCCGATTCACTTGAAATTTTGTACACTTATATAAGTCCGATGACAATACAATATTTTCTCTACTTTGTCCTTGTAAGGATAAGAGAAGGTCCTGTAAGGATAACGTGATTATCCTTTTCTCCAAATTTTCCGGAAAAAAATCTATTCTGGGGGTTTTTGGGGTCGCTGAATCCGAATCTGTCATTAAAAAGTCTGTAAGGATAACGGAAGATCCTGTAAGGATAACGTGATTATCCTTTTCTCCAAATTTTCCGGAAAAAAATCTATTCTTGGGTTTTTGGGGTCGCTGAAACATCTATTTGCAATAAAGTAACTTGCATAATGACAACAAGTTTTTTTCAAACATGATGGCGCGCGTGTCGCATGTTTTCTCCGACTTGACGTTAGAAAATTTCATGGTGTATTTCTAGGTTCCTATATAGCTTCAGTCAGTCACAACCACACCTGTATAATTTGGAATGCCAATGTGAATTTCGAATGGTCGACAAATTTTTGCTTGACTTCGGCTGGAATGTCGGTAAAATCATAATGGTTCTGGTGGCGGAGAAAATAAATCGGATTCATTGTATAATGCAATAAGTTATCATGTTCTTTGGAGTCACGCAAAAATCCCGTTATGAGTGTCAACTGGGCGCCTAGTAATCGCAGTGGCGGCTTTATAGGGGAGGCAACGGAGGCATTGCCTCCTCATAACATTTTATAAAAATGTTTTTCTAACGTATGCCTTTAATTTTTTATACCATAATGGACTGAATAAAAATCTGTATGTTCAGAAAATAATAATTTAAAAGAAAATCCTATTCTCTAATGTCGAATTCTCTAAAACATAAACTACAAATTCTCTTCATAGAGGCTAGCCTCCGATTCGTACAAATACTTTGATACAGCTTTTGCTAACACCGCGTCTTGACCTGGGATTTTTCATCGCAGAGATTTTTGATTGACCAATCAGAGCTCGAGTTGACGGAGGGGAAAAATCCCAGAGAGAAATTTCTTGAAATCTTGCAATAGCAAAATTTCTTGGAATTTCACAATTCAAGATGGCGGAATCCAATTTCTCGCGACAAGTAATTGCAAAAATAACTAATTTTTACAAAATACGATACAAAAAGCTTTGGAAGAGAATATATAACATTAAGGGGTTTTTCTTTTCGTCTGTTCTTCTGTTTCAGCCTTTTCAATTTCACGTTTTGCATTAATTACGAGAGCGGCGACTGGGTGTTTTTTTCATTGCCAATTTGAGAAATAAAATTTCAAGAGATTTTCGGCCCAGATGTCAAAAAAATCTCATTGCGGTGAGATATTTCTTCGGATGAAAAATTGTTAATCAAGACGCGGTGTAAGAACAAGCATAGCCACATATAGAATACGAACACGAATCTCTGTTTCACTTTTCCCCTCCAGAAGAGTAGGTCTTCCTACATAATTCGGAATACGTCTTCCTACATAATAAAAAATTTTATAGAACTAAAAAAAACTTTGCCTCCCCATTTCAAATATACACGAGCCGCCACTGAGTAATCGTCTTTATCAAAAAATAAAATAAATTTAAAAGATATTGGTTTTTTATTGAATTTTTTATAGGGAAAAATGTATCAAGGACGGGCACAGACAAATGCGCAGTAATGTGCAATTATGCGAGTCAAAGATAAACATGCAACTTTCATATTCCTGTAATAACTATTTAAATCAACGAGGCTACACAAAAACAAAGAATCTTATCGTTTTTTCGTTTTATGGGTGTGCAAGAGATTTTTGGTGTACAGTGGAGTCCGCTTAAAAGAACACTGAAAATGTCAGCAAAGTTTGTGCTCTTACGCGGGTAGTTCTTTTAAGCGGTGTTTTTGATTCCGAGACACATAAAGATTGCCCCAAGAAATAGTGCTCTTAAGCGGACTCCACTGTAATCATATTTCATTTTTGCACATGTGCATTTAAACGTCTAAACGTAATTTATACTTTTGCGGATGTGAAAATGGTTGCATTTAAACAAGTGTTTCATTTAAGCGTGTTGCATTTAAGTGTGTTTTACTGTATTGAGTTGCCGTTTTTGGTTTGCATAGGGGAAGCTGGGGCACATTCGGCAGGTTTTTTTCAAAGTCATTTCCTGCCAAATTCGTTTGATGAATTTGAAAATCTTGAAAATTTGTAAAAACTTTCATTATTTTACTATTAAATAGGAAATAGATTTTTTTTGTAGCTCTAAAGAAATATACGATTTTTACTAATTTTAAAAAGGAGGCCATTTTGCTGAATGTACCCCATGCCGGGGCACATTCGGCTTTTGAAGGGGCACATTCGGCGAATATACGTTATTTGTGTGATTTTACAATTAAAAGACTATTAGATTTGAATTCATTTATTAATTAGTTTAAATGAAATATAACACAGAAAAAGAAAACATTTCATAAATAAAAAAAATAAAAATTCATTAAATATCACATTAAATGATTATTAAAAAATTCTATTTAACGACATAGTTGTTGAGATTTATGTTAAAAATATATTTCGTGGAACATCGAGATGTGCCGGCAGGATTTGTGGGGTTCGGTAATTTGAGTTCTATCTCACTTCTTATAATCACGGATGTATCCTCCATTTCTGGTTCCAAAAATACCCAGGTTGATTGTAATTTTCGCAAGAAGATGACATCGAAAGTTGACTCGCTCAATTTTTCCTTTATTTTTGCAACATAAAAAATTTGTTTTTTGTGCGTTCCAGCTAGTTTCACTAAAATGTAGTTTCCTACTTCCAACACATCATCATCAGTAAGTTTATATTCTGAGTTTGTGTTTTCATCAATCTCGAAACAACCTTCATCATCACCTAAAGAACCAATCGATTGATTCGACTTAGTGTAAGGAATATCTTTCTCGTCTTCCTCAGATGATGAAGACTGATTTTTTCGCATAACGACCCTACGCTTTTTTTTCTTCGGCAGATCTCCTTTTTTAACTTCTGGCCAAACCTGTGTCTTACGTAAATTGGTTTTATTATTTGATCGAGACTTCAAATTTTTTTTTATAGTTTGGATTTTTTTGTGCGCTTGACTAAGTTTTTGACGTTCCTCCGCTAGATTTTTCTCCGTTAGACAAGTTAGGATACGAGACGATCCACTTCTGGCACTCTTTTTGGAAGCGCGAAGTCTCGGTATTGGACGAATCATTTCTGGTGTCTTGTATTTTTTTTCTCCGGGATCTTGTACCTTTGAGAAATCATCGTTACAAGGTGCAAATTGGATTTCATTGGTTTCCGTTTTGGTGTTTTGTGACATGTTTGGATTCATTAAATTGTTCTCCACATTTGCTAGTGCTTCTTCGTCTGGGCAGTTTTCCAGGGCAAATTCGTATTCACTAAAGTTCTGTGAATTGTATGGATAAATGCCAGTCGCTCTAAAACCGCTTAATATATTCTCCGATGAAAACGATCTTTGAAAAGGTTGATTAGTCAATTTGGCTACATCATAAATAGTTATTTGTTTCCCATGGTTACTAGACAGAAAATCATTGAATGCCGTCCGACAATATTGTTTAAAAGGTCCGAAAACTGAGACATCTAGTGGTTGAAGGCGATGTGTGGTATGGGGTGGGAAAGAAAGGAGAACTATTCCATGTTCACGAGCGTAGTAAATGGTTTCAAGACTGCAATGTGATGAATGATTATCGAGAAGTATAAGAATTGGTCGTTCCTTCGAACAATTAGTATTTCTCTGGATTCTCTGGATATGTTTTAGGACTTCGATGAATAGTTCTGAAATCATCCATCCACTTTTACTTAGTAAACATAGCGAGTCTGGATAGCATTCGTTCATGAGTCTGTCGTTGGCCCGTAGACGTGGAAAAACGTAAATTGGGGAAATATGATTTCCGTTGGCACTTACGATTCCCACGATGGTAACCAAACTTCCACGCTCGGCGGACGATGCTTGAGAGACTGTTCGCTGGCCTCTTTCAGCGAGAATCTGAAAAGAATCGAGATATTAAAAATACGAGTAATTTATATATTTATAATAAAATATCGATACATGCCTTTGGAGTATCTAAAACAGTTGTTATGCCAGACTCATCTAAATTATAGATATCCTTTGGATGAAATGAATATTTGTAGTATAATTCCTTTAGATTTTTATAGAATCCATTAACAGCAGCCTTGTTAAATCCTGTCAGTCTGGCTAAACTTGTCCGTTCCGGCTTTCGCAGTGAAAGAGACCTATTTCTTTTCAAAAATCCATACAGCCAATCTTCACTGGCTCCTTCGTTGGACTTCCAATTGGGCGGATGGGATATTTTGTTGAGTCTAGCATATTGGTATGCAAAACTCCGAAAATTCAGGTTCGAGAAACCGTAATTATACAGGGAGCACTTCTTAATATACTCTGTTAACTCTTCCTCCTGCTTCTTGGTAAAAATTTGAGCTGAAGTGTATTTGGACTGGTACTTATCATCTTCAGAATTACTGTCTTTTCCCGAGTCTGAAGGATGCCGTATAATTTTGCGTTTTCGTAATCGCGACTGTAAGGTTTGACGTTTTATGCCATATTTAATAGCAGCTGAAGTCATAGTTTCTCTGTTATGTTCTATATCTTTTAAAGCTTGTTTCATATTATTCTCGTTAATAGAGCTTCGCTCAGTTTTTTTTTTGTAGTTGCGGACCATTTCTTAATTAAGGTAGTAAAAAAATATCACTACAAAAATGTTGTTTTTAATTTGCAATATGGGGCACATTCGGCGCATAAATTTTAGATGCCGAATGTGCCCCTTTTAAAAAGCCGAATGTGCCCCGAAAGACTTTGCTTAATATTTTCAGATTTTTTTTATCAAAAACACTGTAAATTAACAGGCATTATACTTTCGGGCTTGAAACTTGATATTTTTAAATACTATTTACGCGAACTTTTTTAAACGCCGGCGAAATTGACATAAAAAATACCTTACGTACCTGCTTGTGGAAATTACATCACACTGCCGAAAAACACGAAAATACTTGTTGCTCGGCTGAGCGCGGAAATAGAACTGTCAGACTTTATTTAAATTCAAGTTATTGCATTATTGTGCATTTACGTATTTGATCGCTCCTTTGTGAAGCATTCTTGATACTGAAAATGGCAATGCCGAATGTGCCCCTTTGCCGAATGTGCCCCAGTTTCCCCTACTGATTATTTGTAATAATGATAATTTTTTAAAAGTATCTTGTGATCGTCGGCCATTTTCAACAATGTCCTTAGTTTTGCTGTCGTCGTTTTTCGTCGAGCCTTGTGATTCCCACTTCACTCTGCGTGGCTCGATAACGGTACAATTCAATTTCATCATTTACTTGAAAATTTTAATGGCGAACAGAGGTTTTTCGATGGCACAGGTAATATATTAATATTATTAATCATACTATAATATAAAACTGAATTGGTGTCTGTCTGTCGGTCTGTTCCTGCAATCACTACTGAAATTTAAATTCATAATTTAATGTTGTTTTTTTTCCAGAGATACAACAGGAGGAGAAGGAGCCGCGACAGCCGGGATAGCCGGGACCGGTACTGGTATGACCGGAGCGCAAACAACCAGGTAAGAAAAAAAGTGTTAAAGTTTTAAAAGTTTTTAACACCACATGTTTTTTTTCAGCTAGCGGATTTGGTACTTGAGAATCTCGAATACAAAAAAAAATTATCGAACTCCAGCAGCAACAACGCCAAAAAAATAAAATTGGCAACAGAAGAAAATAATAAATTAAAAAATGAACTCCAGGCAAAGGAAATAAGCGTGTCGATTTTCACGTTTATGTCGCCTTTTTCCAGGTCCTGCTTCAGCTGTATTTCGTTAAAGGGCTCCGTTAATAATCGTGTAACCATTTTTGTTTTCTGAGTTTCTCCCTTTTAATTAATTGGAACTGGTGGATTTCTAAAATATTTACGTTTTCTCCCTAACTGCAGCGAGTTTACGCGAAAACTGCACAATTTTCTCCACTAATTTATTTATTTTTTACGAAAACTCGCGTTTCCGCTCGAAACCAAATCGTTCGATGATCTGTCAATTAAAATAGTGTTACCAGTAGTGACTTAGTAGGGGTAAGTTTGAAAATGTACCTTATTTGTTTGGCACAAGAACGAAATTCCCTAGACCTATGAAAGTGATGCATTGAGGTATCTAGGAAATTATCATGTGGCTTACTTATATGGTATTTGAACGTTGGCAATTTTGAAGTTCAACAGTTCTGTACGTGTCGTGAACAACATGGAAGCGCAAAGATATAACATTTGCAGACTTTGTTTGGGCCGCGAACGAATATTTGTGAACGTGCCGTGTCACCCCGAGATGCGGCGGCAAATCCTGGAGACCGCAGGTATTAATGTAAGTACACTTTCTATTAAGTTGGTCTGAGGCCCTATCGGCGAACACGATACGATTGGATCGAGTCGTAAACTCCATGTTGTTGTTTGTGTTTTACACTAACAACAACATTGAATTTACGACTCGATCCAATCGTATCGTGTTCGCCGATAGGGCCTCTGATCGGGCTGAAATTTTGCATTAGGGGGTTTTCGGGGTCGCTGAGCTAGAGCTAGCTCACAACGGAAAACGGATTCGTGATCAGCGACCCCGAAACCCCCCTAATGCAAAATTTCAGCCCGATCAGACCAACCGGAAGGCGCAAAAAGTCCATATAAGCGTGGTTTTTGCGCCTTCCGGTTGGTCTGATCGGGCTGAAATTTTGCATTAGGGGCTTTTCGGGGTCGCTGATCACGAATCCGATCGTAGCGGGAAATCCTAAGAAATATCCTTTCCCCATTTTTTCCGGGAAAAAATGGAATCGGGGTTTTCGGGGTATAATACATAATTTTTGCTCGGGGATGACCCATTCGAGCTTTTTTTTGATTCTATTTTCATCTTTAAATCGTTTCATAACATTAAACACTGTGGAACGACAGATTTTAAGTAATTCCGCGATGTCCATTATAATGAAAAATAATCAATTTTCGAATTTCTACCGAGGTTTTTTTACGAGTCATATTTTTTTAAGGAACAATTATTTAAAAAAGAAAACAATACCGCGACCCGTACATGAACCTATTAACTAAACCATTAAGTGATACAATACGTATCAACACATCCTGGGAATCCCCCAGTTTTATCTCTTTGTCCCAAGACCTTTGTGAGGTCGCATTGTGACTTTTAGTCGTTTAAGTGCATTTATTTTTTGAAAAGATATCAAAGTTAAGAAATTACGTTTTTATTTTATTTTTGGGATTGTTATGTTCTTTTATAGTTTAAAGAATTTCAAATTAAACTGAATTAAAGCCTATTTTTTTTTTGTTTTTTTCTGAATTACATACATATATGTTTTATCACTTTTGTGACTCACTGTATATATATATATATATATATATATATATCAATGCTGACGGTAGTTGGCATGTGTTGAGGACCAAACTACAAAAGCATTACTTTGTGGAACACTAGTTGAGAAACGTCAAACGTTGGACGTTTTTGCACTTTATTTGCGTTTAACACTTTAATCCGATTTCAAAATCACACGAGGGTATTACTTTAATGCCCTTCTTTCACAAAAACCACTTTTAAAACGCGTACACTTTTTCTAAGTACCACTTTTGAAAACCCGATTTCACTTTTCGCCCGATTTCATCAATATTTTTTTCCTAAGATATTCCAGTGAAACCTTTTAAGGCATGATTATTAATAAAAAAAAAACCCAGTGAAATCTTATTAAGGCCATGTTATGTGTGTGTCTGGCATGCAATTTTGATTTTATAAGCGGGTAATTTTGAAACATTTGTATGAAATAATAAAATTTGCTATTAGAAATATTAATAAAATTTGCTATAAGATTTCCAAAATCAAGAATTTGTATTGGAAAAAAAATTTATTATTGGAAAAAATTTATATGGTAAATGGTTCTTTTTCTTCTAATTTTTACACGAAAAAAAATTTGGTAACAGACGTAATAAAATTTTGCAGAAAACTAGAAAGAGACAAATATATTATTTTTCAGTGGGAAAGACAGAATGCGGACACGGTACTTTTCTAGGAAAACTAGCATAAGGATTTGAATCTTATTTCCTGACCATAACCATGAAATTTTCAAACAATGTGTAGAAATTATTTTTAAAAGCTTTTATTTAGCTCGCTATCTTGTCTGTCTGTTTGTTTGTTTGTTTGTTTTTTTGTTTGTCGGGGTCAAATCTTGCAATCAAATTTTGACCCACTTCCACTCATCCGATTCACTTGAAATTTTGTACACTTATATAAGTCCGATGACAATACAATATTTTCTCTACTTTGTCCTTGTAAGGATAAGAGAAGGTCCTGTAAGGATAACGTGATTATCCTTTTCTCCAAATTTTCCGGAAAAAAATCTATCCTGGGGGTCTTTGGGGTCGCTGAATCCGAATATGTCATTAAAAAGTCTATAAGGATAACAGAAGGTCCTGTAAGGATAACGTGATTATCCTTTTCTCCAAATTTTCCGGAAAAAAATCTATTCTGGGGGTTTTTGGGGTCGCTGAATCCGAATCTGTCATTAAAAAGTCTGTAAGGATAACGGAAGATCCTGTAAGGATAACGTGATTATCCTTTTCTCCAAATTTTCCGGGAAAAAATATATTCTGCGGGTTTTGGGGTTCGCTGAATACGATTCTCAAGTTAAAAAGCCTGTAAGGACATCTCAAATGTAAAGCTATATATTCGAAGACTAAAAAGAACAAAATAAAAAAAAAAAATTTTTTAAAAAAAGCTTTTATTTAAAAAAATGCACTAAAAAGAAAAAAATAATTTTCTGGACGCTGTGTATCACAAATATAAAAGCGAGATAAAGCATAAAACAATAAAATAAACATTTATCTCGCTTTTTAAAAGCTTTTATATTTGTGATACACAGCGTCCAGAAAATTATTTTTTTCTTTTTAGTGCATTTTTTTTAATAAAAGCTTTTTTTAAAAAAAAAATTTTTATTTTTTTTGTTCGAATCTTACATTTCAGTCAAAAGCATGTTAAATTGAACAACTTTAAAAAAATACGAGTGTTAAATTCGTTTGGTACTCATAAAATTTCAACAACTCTACGCTATATTAGGCAACAATTGATATTTTTTCGTCAAACAGAGATCCAAAAGTCGCTGCCCGTTTTGTGCAGCTCCATCTGGATGAGATCAAGGAGTATTATGACTCATGGGGCATTGCAATTAATAGTAATAAGTCAAAGCTAATTCACTTTAGAAACGCGTCTGGAAGGGGTCCATCGGGTACTGCCAAAATATGTTCTAACCTCTCTATCTCTCTGGGTGGTCGAGAACTTCGGCCCAAGGATAAGATTAGATATCTGGGTGTCAATTTTAATAAGCTCTTAAAGTTCAATGACCATGTTAAGGAATCCCTAAGAAAAGCAAATAAAGCTTATATGTCTATCGCCTCGTTAATGCACCCGAAAAGCATGCTTTCTCCAATGACAAGGATGCTCTTATATAAGCAGTTGATAAAACCGATTCTTATTTACTGTTATCGGATTTCAAGCTGTATCAGATAACTGTGCACTCTACGCATGCGAGGTAAGTAATACACATATTCATAGACTTTAAAACCTCCTATGATAGCCTAGTCAGGGTAGAACTTTATAAAGTCATGAGAGATCTCGGTATCCCAAATAAATTGATAAGACTGTGTAGGGATCTCTGTCTCTGGTGAGAGACATTAGTAGCGCCGAAAGAGAGAGTGAGATGTCATTACTTTCATAAATTATAAAGGAGCAAAAAAAATCCATATCGCACAAAAAAACATTTAAAATGTTAAAATTTTGTGTTGAGAACTGAGCGATGGGGTCTTTTGGTTATATTCAAAATACTTTAATAAAAAAGAGCCATATCCAGCCATAAGGGTCAGTTGATGACAGTCACTGAGACATGATTGATTTTATCAATTGCCGTGTGCCTGACGATTAGACTTGCGCGACTAAAAATATGAGTTTTGTGTACTTAACATTCGTTTCATAAATTTGTACAAAGATTACCGAATCAAAACTCATTTCACGATTCCTTGACCCAAAAACAACTGTTAGTTGAAATGTTCATCTATATACTAGAGACCTTATTACGCTTTCTGAGGGGTACGATTCCGGGTGCTAGGTTTGGCTAGGAACTTTAAATTTGACAAAGAGCTTTTCTCAAAAAATGAAAACTAAGTTCGATGATGAGCAAAATTAATCCAACCCTTCCAGAAACTCTCGTTCAAATGAAAATATTTTTGAGATTCTCTGGAAAACGGTGAGTAAGGTCAAAAAATTATAAATGCTAGAAAAACTCTTACACAACTCTTCCAACCAACTTAATTAGATTTGACCACTCCTTCTCACGCCTATAAATCTGCCTTTTTTTATGGCGATTGCCTAAAGGCCACATTTTAGGATGCAATCAAGCATTTTTAATTTGACTGCAATTCGAAATGAATACCTCTTATGCCCGAAGTCTTCAGTCCCAGATATACTGCGGATAACACCAATTGGGAGATATACTAAGTATATCTAAAAAAATGGAAATCTTCGTAGCAAAAAACATCGAGATAAAGATAACTCTCGGGTAAAGTTATCTCTTGGTCTGAGGTCGAGATATCTTGAAATTTTGTGTATATTTTTACCCCAGCGCCACCACTCCCTTTTTAAAGCAGTTGTTGACAGTTTTAGAATAAAATTAAAATATTGAAATCGGAAAGTTAAAATGTATGAAAAAACCTATGGATTCGTTAATGGAAGTGAATATTTTGTCTGACTCTGACAGTGATGAACCAGCAATCATTTCAAGACCCTACGTACTGCAAAAAAGGGTGAATCATTTTGATACTTGGAGTGAAAGTGAATTTGTCATGAGATTTCGCTTAACAAAAGCAACATTTCAAGCACTTTTGCCTAGAATTGAAGCTGAAATCTGTATTAATCATAATAGGTAAAAACGAAATTTGTTATTTATTGTTATTAAATATTTTCAGAAGCAGAGCAATGCCACCCAGAGATCAACCATTGTTGGCTTTACGGTTTTTTTGCGACAGGTGGTTTTTTAAGGGCGTGTGCTGATTTCTCAAAAGTTTCGGCTAGTCTCACTGGTCGTGTGGTAGCTAAGGTTTCAAAAGTTATTGCGGCGCTGGATCATGATATGATAAAAATCCCAAACACCATACAAGAAATCCGAAAATCGTTTCCATTTGACAGAAGTGCTATCAGCGCCACGACCGGATAATAAAACATTCAAAACAATAGCCTTCGTGATTAGAAACAAGCCGTGATGCTGCTTTTGATTATAAATTTAAGGTCCCTATTTCGACCACGATTTCATTGATTTCTTCGGTTCTTTGCTTCGCGAAACAAGATATAAAGGTGGTGAATTACTCGAAAGCTATAACGGATAATTTGCATCGTACCTTTCACTTCGAAAATCCTTTAATAAGAACACACAATTATAGAAAATATCTCTTTATGTGACGTCACGATAGTTTGTATCAAGGTGGTGTTTTATTGTATCCAGTGTGCAGGAGTTGTGGAACCTTATTTCGAGAGTTGCTATACCGAGTTGGAATTTTCATGAAGATGCCCAAGTTAAAGATATCTTCGATATATCTTTATCTGCGGTATAGCTATCTGACAGAAAAACTAAATATGAAGACCTCGGGCATTAATATTTCTTAAATTTGTCACATAAAAATTGTCCAAGGATGCGTAAGCATCTAAGGATAAACTAGACTTTTTGAGAATAAATACTCTGTTAAATAAAAAGCTTTAAATTTCCTGTACGTACAATACTTTTGATACTACGTACTTCATATAAGAAACCAAAAAGTCTGTAGAGTGGATTGTTGAAAGCTTTGAGGCTCGTAAATGTACAAATTTATAAAACGAATGTTAAGTACACAAAACTCATATTTTTAGTCGCGCAAGTCTAATCGTCAGGCACACGGCAATTGATAAGATCAATCATGTCTCAGTGACTGTCATCAACTGACCCTTATGGCTGGATATGGCTCTTTTTTATTAAAGTATTTTGAATATAACCAAAAGACCCCATCGCTCAGTTCTCAACACAAAATTTTAACATTTTAAATGTTTTTTTGTGCGTTCCCTTTTGTAAGAGACTAAATCCTAAAATGAAAGGAAAGAATCCTATAAAACGTTATAATATCTCCATGAATTATTAGACTCTCTCCTATATATACTATTATTGACAGAAAATTTTTGGAAAAAAAATTTGTGTGGACTTTATTACTCAATGTTGAAATGTTCTTTTGTGCATCCAAACATTTTTGTTTAAAAACTCACTCAATTTAAACACAACAAATTCATGATTTCGACATGTCGGTTGGGCCACTCTTGCCTCATAGGACTCGTTCTTATCATTATAGCACAGAGTCCTATTCGATTAGGATTGACTATTTTTATACCCGTATGGTGAAACCAATAACTTTGCCTTACCGTTTGTAACGCCAACATCCCGTCATCACACAAAAAAATGAATTACACCAGTGTGTTTAGAATGATAAAAATAATTAATTTTTGCATGTCCGTCCGTCTGGCCGTCCGTCTGTCTGTCCGTCCGTCTGTCTGTCTGTAGCGCGTATTTCAGGCGCACGGATTGAGCTAGAGACTTGAAATTTTGCGCAGATTCGTTTTTCGTAAAATGCGAGGCTAAGTCCGTTAATAGGCAAAAATGGACCATTAAGTGAGGTACCCTCCATACAAACGAAAATGTTTTTTGTGAATATCTCAAAAACGGTACATCTTATCAAAAAAGTCCAAGAACAAAAGTTATTTAGGATATGATTCTACATAAAACTCTCATACATCAATATCCGATTGGAATAAATTTTAAAAAATCTTATTGGAAAGTATGACTTCAAAGTGGAATTTTGGTATAACTGTTCGAATTTTGATACGAATATCACCATACGGGTTTTCAATAATTGCCAGATTGGCAATTATAGCTTTTGTTATGTTTATTTACTAAAACACCCCTATGTAACGTCTTTGAAAAGTAGATCTACAGCCTTATTCTGGCAAAGGTCACTAGTCACAACTCGATCACAAGAGCGAGGTGAATCACAAGTTGTGACTTTTTGGTATTCTCAGCGTTCAGTCACAATTTCGACTGATCTCAGCTACTGTCAAAACTGTGACCGACTCACAAGCAGGTAACCAGATAAAAACAAGACAAAAAGAAACTATTTCCTGCACTATTTAATTGAATGTGATATTTCCAGAGTACAACGGAAACGATTTCTGGTCAATTGACAAACAAAGAAGACTTTTTTGCGAAATAAAAAAATTTTTATTGAAAATGTTCAGGTTTCCAATAACATCCCACCTTTTTTTTATAATTGAACACGCACGGCACACACGCACTTTCTCCACCATTTTCACAGATTTACAAATATTAAAATTACTTTAAAAACTAACAAAACCAAAAACTTAACTAAACTAAATAATCACAAAGCGGCTCTCTTTATTCACCATTCTGATATTATACTGAGGTGAATTATTTGTTACGTTTCTTGTGACCCAACGCCAAGAATATGGAATACTCGGTCAGTCACAAAGAAAGTAACAAGCCGATCGTCTCTAACGAGTTGTGACTTGTGACCAGTCATAATGCCAGAATCGGACTGTAAATCTTTGTTGTATCAATTGGCAAATATTACATGTGAAATTCGTAACAACAAATTGTTTGACGTATCCCCCACTGACAGTAGTTAAAGCATGTAAAAAGAATTCATCTACTCCCTTCAAAACCTCAAATTGTGCTGAAACTTTCCATAACGATTCTATATATTGGGTATAACAAATTCTGAATTGTGAAACTCTTAAAAAGAATCCATTGTTATTTTAGTTGCAATTCCCTAACAAGACATTAATATTTATTATTCAGTAATATTACACTAAACAAATTCCCTTACATATACAAAAAGTACAATTAAAAAAAGATTTAGGGAGATGTCCCACTGACGCATCAGCTCCTGCAGCTGACTGATCCCGACATCAGGTCACGCAGCTGCATGAACTGATTCGAACAGTTGACATGACACACTGAACTGGGATCAGCTGACCTCAAACGTCAAAATGTCGGACTCGGAGGAAGAACTTCTCCTTATTTCTCTGCTAAAAAAACTGAATCTGTGCAATCGTACAAACATCTACCTTTTCCTACAGCTTGTACGATTCCTGTGTTTAATTTTTCCTATTCGATGGACATCGTATTTATTTTCTCGTGTTCAAAAGTTTATTAGTTAAACAGACTTGTCATTGTAAAGTCAACATTATATGAAGTAGAGAGCCTATAACCTAGAGAGAGGCCATGCTACCTTAATATACTGTGCCACTGATGACAATTATTACCGCCAGACGAAAAAAATATTGAAAATTATCCCTTTATTTTATTTAATCTAACAAAAATGACATTAGAAACTACCCGACATCGACATGTTCCTGATATCAGCTACATTTAGGTCAGTTCAAAAAAGTCAGCTTTGTGTCGCAGACATGCAGCTGCACATTTTTTGCAGTGTGCCATGCGCCATTGGATTACATGTGCAACTGATATCGGGATCAGTAAGCTGCAGCAGCTGATGGCTAGTGGGACATATCGCTTACTGTACAAAAATCAAATCTGCAAAATGAGAACATGATGTTTATAAATACTTCAGGGAACTGATCTGAAACTCTGACATTTTTATTGAAATTTTTTGGTTAAATACAATATTTATTTATTATACCCGTATGGTGAAACCAAAGGGTATATTAACTTTGCCTTACCGTTTGTAACGCCAAGATCCCGTCATCACACATAAAAATGAATTACACCAGTGTGTTTAGAATGATAAAAATAATTAATTTCTGCATGTCCGTCCGTCTGTCTGTCCGTCTGTCCGTCTGTCCATCTGTCTGTGGCGCGGATTGCGGGCGCACGGATTGAGCTAGAGACTTGAAATTTTGCACAGATCCGTTTTTCGTAAAATGCGAGGCTAAGTTCGTTAATGGGCAAAAATGGACCATTAGGGGGGGTGCCCCCCATACGAACGAAAACGGTTTTTGTGACAAAAGTTATTTAGGATATGATTCTACATAAAACTCCCATACATCAAAATCCGATTGGAATAAATTTTAAAAAATCTTATTGGAAAGTTTGACTTCAAAGTGGAATTTTGGTACAACTGTTCGAATTTTGATACGAATATCACCATACGGGTCTCCAATGATTGCCAGATTGGCAATTATAGCTTTTGTTATGTTTTTTAGTACAATTGTTTAAGACTTACAGTCTATCAATGGGAGTTACAAAATTTTATATAAAAAAAATTATCTATATACATGAATTTAATACAATAATACATTTGCTTGTTTGATGAAGTTAAAGATATTATTTATAAGTTCTAAATTATCAGCTCGTAATGCAATAAGCCAAGCATCTACAGAGTCACAATCATTCGGCGCTTTACTAACAAATTCTTTTCTTATTTCTTTAAATAACGAACATTCATTTAAAAAGTGATACAAATTATCTTTAGCGTTAGTACTACATCTTTGGCAAGTACGATTATTATTAAGGTTTATAAAATTCTTATCAAAAGTTAAGCGGCCAAAGTTAGTGTTTATGAGTCTCAGCTGGGCGATCATAGAGATAATCTTTAATGGTAACTTTGATGTTAAATATGGTTGGACACCGTTAATAGTTGGTAGAAATGGTAGAACACACAGAGAGTCTGTTTGCAGGAGTCTTTGGGAATCAAGATGGTGCATGTATAAACGATACCTCTCACAAATTTGATTAAAGTTGTTTTTTAGGTTTTCAGGAGTTAAATTACTCCATGTGGAGATTGCATCACAATTGTAAAAAAAACGTTTTAATTGCAGACACCAATTATATTTGGGGTTTACGTTTAGGTTTGCCATTTTTTGAAGCTTATTGAAGCATATTTTCGGGTATCTATCATTAGACATTTCCAGGATTGTTTGTAGATATCTCAGTGTGTTTTTAAAAATTAACAGAGAGATATGAGCCGAATTCGTATCCAGTCTGATCGCATAGTTTGCGGTATATGGTGGTAAATTAAGTATTCTTTTAAAAAAGGTTGTATGGATTATTTCACATTCAGTGTCATGGCGTAAGCCCCAGACCTGCACCCCGTATAGCAGCACACTTGCGACCAGACTGTTGTACAACTTCACAATCACATCCCAAGAATGAATTCTATTAGCGCAGATTGTACGAACAACAGAGTTCAGTGCCACCTTTGCCGACGCTATTCTGCTTTTAACTGCAAAGTTATGATTAAGCGTGCTAGAAAAAGGCACCCCCAGATATGTGTATTGTAGTGCGGTTTCGATAGTTACATTACCGAATTTAAAAATCGTAGGATTTTTTAACGGGCGACCATTCTTTTTAAACGTTACTATTTTTGTTTTATTCGTGTTGAGATTTAGTTCATTTAACTGGCAATAATCAAACAGTATCTTTAATTTCCGGTTCATGTCTGGAGGGGATCTGGCAAAAATGACAATGTCATCTGCGTACGCCAACAGTATTAAATCGTTTTTGTGATCGACTGAGACGCCTACAGCTCCTCTACCTCGAAAATACGCTTCTAAATCGCTCATGAAGAGAGAAAATAGAAGTGGGCTCATTACTTCGCCTTGTGGGCTCATTACACCCCTTTGGTAACTTTTGATGCTTTTGTTAACTGAGTACCAGATTTTATGGATACAGACGCCTTCTGATAAAAACTAATTAAGATAGAAATTAGTTTGGAACTAATACCAAGGTTACCAAGTTTTGACCACAATATCGAATGTGAAATAGAATCGAAAGCTTGTTTGAAGTCAACAAATAAAGCATACACTACTCCTTTCGGTTTTGCAATATTAATTTGTAATAGGGAATTCAAAGTGAATATGTTATCCAAGCAGGATCGACTTATACAATATAATATTTAGTTATGTTGGCTAATTTCCAGTTAATAACAAATTTATGTTAATTACAAAATAATATCTGTTTTTGAAGTCATTAACTATTTGCCCTTGTGCAGAATTGCCCATTATTGACATAAAAAAAGTTAATTATATGACAGAAATCACCCAAACTTTATATAATTTTACACCGATTAAATCCAATCTTCAAAAAAATATTTTTTTTTCTAAAAAAAATATTTTTATCTCAAAATAACAAAAAAAAACACTCGACGGATACTTGTAAGCCTCTTCCAAATTACTCGCTTATAACACGGCCCTCATAAATCAATCTTAGAATACTTCTTTCCAAATCGGTTTTTTTGTTGCGGTCATAGAAATTAAGCAATAATGAATAATTTCCATTCAATGTACGTTTTGGTAGCATATAATCGGGAAATTCAAATCCTCTAACAGAATGATTTCCCTGAGGAAACGGACATTTTATTTCAAAATCCGAGCTTACTTGTGTAGCTCTTACAAATAAAATCACCAGCGGATTCAATTTCTGTTGCAGTAAATCACAAAAATTGGTTGTAATATTAACTATAACAAAACTCCGCATTTTTGATGTTTTTATGGTACTTTTTGCATGTATATAAAAATCATCGAATGGCTTGAATACTTCCAATAATACAAAAACTTTCCTTCTATTAACAATAGTTACATTAATTTTCACATATTCTGGATTGTAAGTCTTTTGAACCGAGTCCACCGTCACTTTTGTTAAAGTTACCTGAAAGAAATCTCGTTTTTAATAAATATTTCGATTACCTATAGATAATTTTTACATATCCAACAAAAAGTAACACACAAATTTTTGTTATTATGAAAAACCCCGAAGAAAAACCCCGAAGAGAACACATCGTATTGGATTGAAATTCAAGCTCATATGAAAATTTTGATTTTTGTTTTGAGCTTTTCGTGTTTTAACTTAAACGATGATTACAAAATAATTGCTAGTTTTACAAAAGCGTCACAAAAATTTTTGGTATAACTAAATAATTATGCAATCCTAAAAAAATATTTTTTTGGGTGCTGTGTATCAGAAATAAAATGAGATAAAGACATCAAAAATAAAATAAATATTTAACTCGTCTTTATTTCTGATACACAGCGCCCAAAAAATTATTTTTTTTTTTTTTTTTTATTTTTTAGTTTGTAGTTTGTCGAATATGTACCAGACATATTAAATTGACTTTTTTTGTCATAACAGAAGAGATCGATCTTTGTAACTGCTTTTGTATTATATTGCGTCACAATATAATTTCTCTAACTTCTCAATAAAAAATACAGGAGAATCGCCTTAAATCGAACACCCCAAAAGTTGAATTATCCACTAATTCGGAATGGCCATACAATGATATGTCTTAAAAATCCAAACGAGGTGCACTCGATAAATCGAACGTTAGATTCAAACTACAAGTACCGTAAAACGAGGTGACATTGGCCCTTGGCGGGTGACTTTGGCCCAACTCACAAAAAAGTTTGTCATCCCAATATGGCCTACATTTCTCATGTTGCAGGTTTTTATTTTTTACTAGTATCTTCGTTGTAGTAATCCGTTTTCAAATAAATAACGGTATTTGCCTGTTGAGCCAAATTGTGTGAGTCATACTGCGTGGAGCATTATTAGTTGAAAGTGAAGCGTTGTTGTGAATGTATAAAATCTTACTGTAGCGGAGCAACCAATAAACTTAAAATACTGGTAAGTATAAATTTGTGTTTTTTATTTATTTATTTTAAATATTAAATATTTGCACAATTTTTTTTGAGATTCAATTTATTGGGATATAAGCTTTTATTTTCCTCATGTGCTTTTTGCCTTTTTTGGGGGGGTGACTGTGTCCGGCCCATGTCGCCCCAATGAAAAGGTTTGTGGTGACTACGTCCGGCCAATTTCGCCCCAAAATTTTTTTCTGCATTTATTTGGACAGACAATATAAAAATCCCCATTTTATTTTTTCTCTTTTTTCTTGAAAATGCCTGGTATTTATAAAAGAAAGGTTGGAACACGACCATATGCCAACTATAGTGCGGAAACGTTGCAAAAGTGTTTAAATGACGTAAAACATAAAATCTTAACGCAACGTGCCACATCTACTCTATATAAAATTCCTCGGTCCACAATTAAAAAAAAGCTGACTTGTTTAACTCCAAAAAAATTTGGTGGACCAACCGTTTTTTCAAACTCGCGATTTTCGCGCCCCCAACAGAAGTTTAATTGCTGGAATTACACCTGTTAAGCAGTTTTTGTTATTTCAATTGTGAGACTCAAACAGTTAACAGCAACATGGAGCCAATTAATCTATGCGACATTCACGATTGGGGCAGGGGCGAAAACCTAATCGGCAAATTGCAGGAATCTGGAGTTATAGCAAAAACTGGGGAGAAAACATGTCTCAAGGGCCACATTATGGTATTACGGAAGCATCGTGACTCATTCAAATGGCATTGCAATGAGGTGACCTCTCTTTACAAAGGTAGAAAGAAGGTACGTTGCGGGTTTAGCGTCAGCATACTCACAGGTACCTTCTTTGAGAAAATTCACCTGCCGCTAGACAAAATTTTAAAATTTATCAATCTTTGGATTGACAATGTCCAGATTCGTGTCATAGGGAAGCAAGTCCGAATTCGCTCCTCAAGAACTTTGGTGGATTGGTCAAGCTTTTGCCGTGAGATAGTATATGTCATGATTTCTCGCAAAGAAAAGCTTGGCGGCCTCGGCAAAACTGTGCAAACCGACGAAAGTAAGTTCGGCAGGAGAAAATATCACCGTGGACGGGTAGATGGACAATGGGTTTTCGGAGGAATTGAGAAGGAGACGGGTCGATGTTTTTTGGCCCCTGTCGAAAAACGAGACAGAGAGACTTTAATCCCAATCATCAAATGTTGGATTCTTCCGGGAACTACCAACATATCCGATTCCTGGAAGCCCTATGGGCTGGCCCCCAGCCCCAACCGCTGCCGCCGCCTCCAGTACTCCGACCGTCAAGTAATTTCGTTTGTTGGGAGGGGGAAGTAGGGGAGGGCTGGCAGTCGGAGCACCGATATTGGGTGGGGGCAAACAAAAACTTTTTGGAAAGAACTCTTTGAGGGACACCTTTTGGCGTTTACAGTTTTAAAATCGGTCAAAAAACAAACAAATTATAGCCGTTTGTAGTTTTTGCGAAAAAACTTTGGGGGGCTCCCGGCTCCCCCCTATGGCCGACCGACTAATTTTTTTTTATTTTTTAAATCCATTTGACCCCATAAAGCTAGAAAAAAAATATGAAGATCCTAGTCAACCGCGCCCCTAAAGTAAAATTTTACGCAGGCGGCAAAATATCGAGAAAAAGTTCTATCCGACCAACGTTGAAAATTTTAAAAATTACCAAAATTACCGGAAAATTCACATCTCACTGTAGATAAGGTAGATTGCTCCTACCAAGCAACCGCCCGAAGTGTTGGCGGAGGGGCTTTGTTCACCGTTGCCAGATCGGGGGTTTTAGCCCCCGTTTTGGGGGTTTTTTTAGCTCACGGGGGGTGTTTTGGGGGTGCTTTTTATTTTTTGAAATTCAGGGGTTTTTTCAGGGGGAAATCGTGATAGTTGAAATAAAATTTTTTCTGAATTATAATATTTAATATTCTACCGAGAGCAATCCGGCATTTCAATTGAAACGGTTTCGAAGGAAGGAAAAAAATCCAGATTATCAATAAGTCCTGATTTTCATACACCTACATAGTATGTTTTGAATTTAGTTTACTTGTTAAGTTTGTGTTTTTATAACCGTATGGTGAAACCAAAGAGTATATTAAATTTGCTTTACCGTTTGTAACGCCAAGATCCCGTCACCACACACAAAAATGAATTACACCAGTGTCTTTAGAACGATAAAAATAATTAATTTTTGCATGTCCGTCCGTCTATGGCGCGGATTGCGGGCGCACGGATTGAGCTAGAGACTTGAAATTTTGCGCAGATTCGTTTTTCGTAAAATGCGAGGCTAAGTTCGTTAATGGGCAAAAATTGACCATTAGGGGGGGTACCCCCCCCATACGAACGAAAACGATTTTTGCGAATATCATCAAAAAAGTCCAAGAATAAAAGTTATTTAGGATATGATTCTACATAAATCTCCCATACATCAAAATCCGATTGGAATAAATTTTAAAAAATCTTATTGGAAAGTTTGACTTCAAAGTGGAATTTCGGTTTCGAATTTTGTTCGAATTTTGATACGAATATCACCATACGGGTTTTCAATAATTGCCAGATTGGCAATTATAGCTTTTGTTATGTTTTTATTTATGAAAAATTGAAATACATTTTTGTTTTGTTTAATATTGTTTTTTGATACTGAAAATATTTTCTTTCTTCCACCAGATTGACGTAGGTTTAGAAAAAATAAAATAATCCAGGAGGTTCTTTATAAGAAAAATTCTCAATGATTAGCAAATTTCAACTTTATCATAGAGGCATAACAGAAGCTATAATTGCCCATTTGTCAATTATTGAAAATCCGCATGGTGATATGAAATCAAATTCCTCTTTTAAGTCAAACTTTGTGCTATTTTTTTGAGATTCTTTGTGCCCTAAAACCTAAAAATAAAAAAAAAGTTGCTGGTTGACTGTTTTATAGACGACAATTGCCTAAATTTTGGTTATAACTAATTGTTGCAATACGAATAAAAAATTTGGGGGTTTTTATTCCAAAATAGCCCGTTTCAGGGGGTTTTTCAGGCTACGACGGGGGGAAAATTTGCTGGCTGTCTGGCAACTCTGGCTTTGTTTGTTCGTTTGTTGGTTCTGTTCTGGCATAGCGAACCGCGATTATCTGGCGTTGCGCTGTTGCCCCAATGTCGTCTCAGAGTCCCCGCTCCACCCGTCGCCAGACCCACATCAAGCAGCGATGTTTGTTGTCTGGTCACCTATTTACGGCGATGATAGAGTCTTAGAGCGACCAGGCCAGTTTTCAATACGATCGCTTTACAAGCAAACAGGCAGCGAATAAACAACAACGTCCATTAATCTCGAATCCAACAACAACAGCGATACCATCCAATTCACCCTGGGCTGTGGTGGAGCCCCATCGAACATATCGCAATCAAGAAGCGGCGACGTTGAAACGGATGCTTCGCTTCCACTGCGCCCCCCGAAGGCCTAAATCCACCCAAGTCGCAAACAAACATAAAAGATGTAAAATAAACATTCGACCAGAGTATGCTAGTGGAAGTGGATGTAGAAATTCAAGCGAAGCAATCGGCGAATCCAAACGAACCCGAAAGCAACACGGAGGGAGCCCCTCGTCCAAATGGTATTTGTTTTCTAGCAGCAGCCACTGTTTTATTGTGTTCAGTTTGAATTCGTTAGCGAGTATCTTGTGGACAGACATCGGTGGTGACGGTTGGTGAGGTTGTCGACTATCGTCACAGCCAGCAGTTGATGGAGCCCCGAATTGGCCCCAACCATCCCCCAAGCACAAAAATGCTATGGACATAGTCGAGTCGCCTTGTCATTTGTGCGTTTTGTTTCTGTGTACTTCGGATAGTGCGCGTTTAACATTTGGACGTTTCTGTTTTCTGTGCCTTCGTCCGAAGAAATCACATAGGAAAGCTCTCTTCCAGGCAGCAAATCTCAGTCACAACATAAATAGAACGCAAAAAGATCCACCGGAAAATTAAACTCGGAAAACAGTGCAACATAACTCAGTCAAGCCACAAAACTACTGTGACGAATCCGCATTCGGATTATTGGATTTTTGTCTGCTGACATGCAAACGGACGAGGATTTCAACATAAAATTCGTCAGCATAATCAAACGCCACAAATGTCTGTACGACAAAAAGGTGCCCGAGTATCGCAATAAGGATGAGCAGGAGAAGTCCTGGATGTCCATTTCACAGGAAACACGGGAAAGCGGTAAGCATGATTTTTCCAATTCCATATATGTGTGGAGGGGGGTAGTACATGTGACAAATACTAGTGGTCGCAATTTTCCACATTCCCTTTGTTTTGAATATCGAATATTTGCCATATTTGTTAATTTTTTTCTTCATAATGGAAACATGTTGTGTGTTAGTTAGTTTAATTTCTCTTATCAAGCAATCAATATAATGAACTCTCACACAGTGCTGCCATTTGATTTTCAAATCAATCCGTTAGTAATTAATGATTGGTGTCTCTCATATTACATGCAATATGGCCCGGTAGTGAATGTGATTTTGTTAACAATTAAGGTTTAGATTGATTAGAAATAATTTTTATTTTTTTACAATTGTGAAAACTAAGCTTTAATTAATTTTACATAAAAAATTTTAATTACAATTCATGTAACGTTCGCTGAACATGCATTTCCCAATTTTTCCCAAAACTACAATAATTTTGTCGAATAATCTTTTTTTTTTTTGAAAAACCATTAGAGATGCCACTTTTAGGTCTTCGGACGAGTACAATAAGATTTTCCATCAATAAAAAATCAGGAAAAACCTTTCGGATGAGAAAGTTTCACTTCCTTCTGCAGACCAGTGATGCCAGATTGTGGTAAATTTACGTTTTTATGGTAAATTTCAACCTGAAGAAAGAAAGGGGAATCCACGAGTTCCCTAGACTAAAAAAAGAGAGAAATTTCATGTTAGCGAAAATTTACGAGAATTTCTAAATTAGTTTTGTAAATTGATGTGAATTTGGCAATGGTCTATTTGTCCAATAAGAACTCAGAAAATTTATGGTATTGAATTGCAATATTAATGTGCAGCAGTGCCATTGACAAAATTACCCATTTACTCCAACTTACGAATTATCTTTTCTTGATTCTGGCTTTGTTTAGTTTAAAATGTCGTTTGTTGTTGCCGGCCGGGCTGATTGGTTTTGGCAGTTGCATAAAATTGCGATTCCCGAGAAACCCACCGTATCCGAAACAAACGCAAAAAACCGATTGCTTCTAAATTGTAAACAAACTCTTTCAAAGATTTTTCGAAGCCATCGATATTTCCGAGAAACGCACCATTACAACACTGAAAATTTGAAAAATGCCGCTAGGGAGGGGAAAAATTTCATGTTCCAAAGGCAACCAAATATTTGGTGTTCCAAAGGCAAAATTAAGGCTTAAAACGACAAATATGAAGATGACTCCAAATCTTCGTGAAAAACCAGTATTTTCGAGGGAAAAAGAGCTCGCTTCAAATATACTTCATAATGAAGGTTTTATACTCTGGCTTAATGCGATGAAATATTAGATATTGAGGTACCAACTGGCTCTAAGAAATAAAACAACATACCCGTTGTCTTAAATACGAGAAAAGACTGGAAAAGGTTGGCTAAAAATCATTTTTATGCTGCCATGACATTCAAATAAGCCTAAAAGAGTAAACAAACAAAGAGTAAACAATAAAAACAATTTCTTCAATATTTTATGATACTTATGATACCCTTTTTCAAACACTTTGAATAAAGCTATAAAAAAAGTCAAACTTTTATTTATAATTTTGTGTTTTTACAAAATTCTGTGCAAATCAAGTTCTGATGCGTGTAATCTGAACCACTAGTCAAGATTTCTTCTTTAACCCGTTCGGTACATGTTTTTTTCTATGGGAGTTAAAAATAATCTCTATACAAATTAATGATGTTTAAGCTATCAGTATTCATTTAAAACAAAAAAAAATCAAAAATTTTTATTTTTTACAAATACGTAGTCCAGCTTTTTACTCAAAAAATCAAAATTGGGTCACAAATGCACTTAAAGGTGCACTGAATGAGAATAGAGTGTTGAAAATAAATAAATAATAAGACAATTAACTGCGTTGCCATATGGCATCAAAATACCGAATGGGTAATTAAGCTTTAGTTGTTTTGAAATAAAACTTAGAGTGGCTTCACATAAGTAAGAAATAAAAAACAGTGATCCACATAACCCACACTTACTCTATCCAAACAGGACGATGCGTTTTCTAATATAAGTCAATTTCGCTGAAAACGAGTAGGTACACACTCGTTTACACGTTTACACGAGTAGATCCACTACCACATTCTATATATATATATATATATATATAATTACACGAACGTTTACAAAATATTTGTAATTAAGAAATATAAATATACATATTTCCAAAGATAGATGCAATGATTTTTACAATGTAAAACGTATTTATTATTGATAAAAGTTTTGTCTTTTGATTTTATGTTTGTTACGCGATTTACGAGGTAATTTGGGTAACTAACTAAATCTTTGTCAAAGTTTTGTTCTATGGGAAAAAAGAGGGACAAATCGACGTAACTGTTGGAAAAAATCTCAATACTGGCAAATTCCGTGGGCAAAATTTCATCGAGCGTCTGGCAACACTGGTGCAGACTTGAGCTATGATATAGTCTAACTTTGATAAATAAAAGTTGACGGAGACATACGAAAATTCGTTTTATGGACGATTCGAGTTATCGAGGTTCGACTATACAAATTTTTAAACACACTGATTTATTGAACAATATCGATGGACCCAATTGCGGACTCTGCGAAGCCCGCACAAAAACGTTTTAGAGTTTGGCGTTTTAGAAAATCATTCAAATCGATGGATTGGAAAAGGTTTTGTCATAATTTCTACATACTCATATTTTTATATATCATGTATATTTTTTCAAAGCTCAGACAATTTTATTGCATATTAAATTTTGGCAATGTACATATCTATGACAATACATTCGCAGGATACAACTTTTTGAAACAAGTGATTTTTGGGAAAATCGAAAGATTAAGTTTCAGTTTTGCGGGCTAGAACTTTTTTAAAATTTTTTTCTTGTATGTGAAATTTCAAGGAATTTTGAGACCCATACCAATTTGTCCGGTAGGTTTGTAAAAAAAAAAATTTTTTTCACTATTAAAGAAATAGTCTCTTGAACTGGACCAAAGAGGTATATAAAAAATCATCGAAAAATTCTAAGTAAATCGGTCAAGGTATTTTCGTTTTATAGCGTTTTTTAAAACTGTTAAAGTGAAAACTTTGAAAAAGCATCTCGCACATTTTTGTAATTAAAAAAATATAATAATTCTATGTATTTTCGGCGTATAGAACTGGAAATATAAGCAGCGAACAATTTTTTACCTGTCGCTCAACTTTTATTCGACTCGCTTAATTTTGTTCAATGTTATTCAAAATTTAGACTTTTTTCTTTTAAAATTTTGATTATTTTCCAAAATTTTACAAACAATTTTTTGCTTCTTTAGTGGCCCACTGCAAGGAACGTTGGCGTAACCTAAGAGCGTGCCTTTCAAGATACATAAAACAGCAAAATAGTCCCGACGCTCAACACAAACCGTACTATCTAACAGAGCACATGCAATTTCTACTACCATTCCTTCGATCACATCGCCAGCCACCAATGGGATCCGGAAGCTTCCCATTTAAAATGTATCCGGATTTGAATTTGGACATCAAACAATCCGATCCCGATGACACTAACGAGTGTGAATCAAATAAATTCATGCCGACACCAAAGCATAGATTAAGCGATACGGACACAGCGTCGATAAACTACGTTCCCGACGTCCACGTCGAAATGGATACCCCAGATACTGATCCAGAAGTCCTTTTCATGAATGCTTTGGACCGCACGCAAAGCGAACGAAAGCGAATCAAATTGGAACATCCGCCATCTAGTCAATATGTTGATCCAGACCCAGACATGGACTTCTTCAGGAGCATCATCCCTGATATCCAGACAATGAGTGCTCAGCAGAAAAGAAAATTCAAAATTGGTGTCCTTGAGCTCATTGATGATGTTTATGTGAAATATCCAGAGAACAGAATTCCTGGAAACCTAGAGCCAAACGGATATTGGCGTAAAACTTAAAATGTCGGAAATGAGCGCGATTCAAACCTATATATAAGTACTAGTTTTAAATATGGGCAAATTTTTGTGCAATTAATGTAATTACTTACGTTATTTTAAAATGTGAATAAAATTAGTTTTTGTTAGAAAAGCGCCATTGTGGTTTCACAGGTTTTAAAAAATCTGGTACCAATCATCTATTTTTGAAATTACGCCATTCCTTTTTTTTGTATTTTTATAGTCTATGTTAGATTTAGTATACCGTTTGTAACGCATTGAACCAATCGTCTGACACTATGAACTACACCAGGGCTGCAATCATGTATCTCGACGCGTCTCTGTCTTTCGACTTCGACGCAGCTTTTGACTCTTGACTTCGCCATATAAGCAGCATCAAATTTCCTGGAATGACAGTACAAAATCACTTTTTGATTCATAGTAATAATTCCGCGAAATTTGAAGCAGCAGTTATGGCGAAAACAAGAGTCAAAAACTGCGTCGAAGTCGAAAGACAGATACATGATTCCATCCCAGGGTTTTTGGGGTGACGAAATATTTTTTTCCCCGCATGTCCGCGAAGACCATGAATTTCGAGAAGATTGAGGAAGAAATTTTGTATATTTGCTTTTCTCGTAAATGCCAAGGCTAAATTTTTGAACGGGCAAAATCGGACCTTCCTTCCTCCCCTTGGAGTTTTAATTTAAGTCGAATGTTATACGTTAACTTACAATACCCCAAAATAGAAAATTCAAGTATGGTAAGTCGTGTTATAATATGTCTCTTTGGAGATTTTTCGAAAGCTAGACATTGTAAGTAGCAGTTATGATGTTTTTGAAGTTTACAGTTTAAAATTCCAAATGTAACTCGACTTACAATATGAGTTGAAAATTGTCATGAAATTAAAAACATTAGGGGTATTCACATTTGCTATTAAAATAGCTTTAATCGTCCTAAAATAGTATTATTTGTTAAAGTTTTGTTAACAGTAACAAAATACACGGCAACCATTTTAGCAACTTTAACACAATTTTTTAAATATTAACATTTTTTGTAAAATATTAAATTTGCGTAAATATTTGATATTTAAAAAAATGGATCTAGTGAGTTAAGTGATCTGCTAATTTTTGACAGTCTCAGTTAATGCTTTGTTTATACAAAAGTTGAATAAAAACAGGAGTGATATTCCGTAACTTGTTTAAAGCGTTTGTTTCGAGTTAGAAGAACAAGAAGTATTCGCTGTCTCTGTTTTGACCGAAATAAATGACAGAGAGAAACCGAGATAGCAAATACCACTTTTTCTTCTAACTCGAAACAAATGCTTGAATCAAGTTGCGGAATACCACTCCAGGCTTTTAGTGATTTGAGTTTTTAGTGTTTCATAAGTGATTATTTTAAGGAGACAAGGCCCGAAAAAATAAAAAAAATGACTAAGTTTCCCACAGAACGCCACAATCCGGAAATCTCTTTGACCACTAGAAGTGCTTCAAATATTCGTTCAAAGTGGACAAAGTCGGGTGTTACAGACCGGTCACTCGGTGACTCGTCCCAATTATAGCAATTACCCATCCCCTCTGTTTTCCCAATCACCACACATCACTTTCCGATTTATAAAACTTTAATTCTGTTTTCCCAATCACCACACATTACTTTCCGATTTATAAAACTTTAATTATATTAGGGCAATTCACTCTTGATCGTAGATAGTAAAATCGTAGATTGTACTGTACATCTACGATGCAAAAGTACAACGAACCGTGAGCAGCCCTTTACTACAGGTTGTGGGTTTTGTCGTAAATTCTTGACTCTTTTGTTTATTTTCTTTACCTAAATTGTTTAAAGCATTTTTTAACTCTTAATTTATACTAAATCATATAAATACTTTAATTTACTTGCTTTTCCAATGTCCATTTTAGAGTTGGCACCAAGTTGACATGTGCCAAAACATATCTTAACCTCACTTTATTAGAAGTACGACAAAAACTACGATTTTGCCATACCCTCGGGTGTGGTAGATTGTAGTTTTCGTCGTAAAAAAATTTATATGGAGAACTGTCAAAAAACTACGATTTTATTTACGATTCTACGAGTTTACGATCAACTACAATAAAGAGTGAATAGCCCTATTATAAAAAAAGGTGAAAAAATATGAGAGAATTTGTATTTTCTGTTTTATTACATCCGCGAAATAGTACTATAACGGTTCGGGGAAAAAACTTCAACAATTGGTATTATCTTGTATTATTTTACCACGATAACAGCTAAAGGGCCTTACAATAAGGACGCTCGAAGTTTGTTAGGTTAAAGCGGCCATGTTGTAAAAGCAACATCTGTCCAATTTATTGTGAATTGTTCAGTAGGGTATGGCAATCCACAATGGAAGGTTATAGCGTTGATCAACTTGTGCAAATCATCAAATTTGTTGCAGTTAAAAGTTGACCCAAATTTCGCCAAAAAAAATCATCTTTAGCGACGAGGCTCATTTTTGGATGAATGGATATGTGAACAAGCAAAATTGTCGGATTTGGGGCGATACCAATCCACATGAGATACACCAACATCAAATGCATCCCGAGAAAGTTACCGTTTGGTGCGGACTTTGGTCTGGCGGAATCATCGGTCTGTAGTTCTTCCAAAACGAAACTGGTATTGCCATAACCGTCAACGGCGAGCGCTACAGATTGATAATACGTAATTTTTTGTGGCCTAAACTGGATACCGACAACATGTGGTTCCACCAGGACGGCCCTACATACCACACAGCGCATGCCACGATGAACATTCTGCACGAGCGATTTCAAAGCATGGTTATCTCGCGCGGCGGCGACGTGAACTGGCCACCGAGATCGTGTGATTTAACGCCTTTACACTTCTTCCTTTGGGGCTATCTTAGATCGCATGTCTATGCGAATAAACCGCAAACAATTGATGCCCTCAAAGCCAACATAACAAACGACATTCAGCAAATTCAGGAAAATTTGACCTCCCAAATACGTGCCACCAAGCAAAGTCGCGGCGGACATTTGAACGACGTTATGTTCCATACTTAATGACATAACATATTCCTTCAAACAAAAATGAAATGAGTTTTATTTACATTTAAAAATCGAACGTCCTTATTGAAAGACCCTTTATTTTAATAGCAAATGTAACCCACAATGGTTTGTAATTTAAAGGCTTTCCTCCATTACCATGACTTCTGTAACTGCAAAAAAATGCAGAAAACTAGAGCAAGATAGACTTATGTAGATCTAAAAAGGAATGACTGAATACAAGTTAAACGCTATCCCTTCCAGTTTTACAATTTTATAGCAATCATATCAAACCTTATGCTATGAATATAATGTTCAAATTGGCATGGTAACAAAGCTTTTGACTATGCATGCGAAGGAGAAAAATGACATCACGCTATAATAACAGTTTGAATGTGTCCGTGCTTACTATTCACTTACAGGGACAATGTGTGATTGTAGTAGAAATCGCCATAAAATCGCCATAAAAAAACAGGGGAAATTATTCTTGCAGTTGCCGACAAATTTTTGCAGTTGATTCTTATCTCCCTTTCTCGTCAACGTATCTTCACATAAATGTGTCTCTATTTTTTTGCAGCTGCCGAAGTCATGGTAATGGAGGGCGGCCTTTATTTACACATAAAAAAAAAACAGTTTTTGTCGCTAACATTTGTTTTATAGCCATTTCTATGTTTATAGCACACGAAATAAAAATTTGGTAATACAATATTGGGTAAATCAAGATAAAATCGACAAGCAATTGTCGAGAATCAACAAAAGTATCGGAGGCGTGTTATATGAAACAAAATCGACAATCAAATGGACAAAACGGCTTCTTGTCGAAATACATGATCAGCCCTCAGACTTCTTTTGCTTGAATTACATTTTCACTTATTCAAATCGTTTCCAGTAAAAAAAATATGCTGTAGTTTCGCTAATTTATACACGTAGTTACATTTAAAGGTACGGTTTCGTTGGCAGCTACCGACGGCGGCCGCTGACAGCTAGCTGTTAACAGCCGCCGCGCCGTTGAAAATGACTGCTCTTGTGGCAGAACCATGTTGGCGGCAGTGTTGCCATTTTCAGCGACTTGTCTCATTTCTAGCAACTTTCATGCCTTAAAAAGCACGTGTTGAGATTTGAGATTTTAGTGGTCTTTTGGGGACTTTTCGGAGATTTTCTGTGATTTTCAAAAATTTCTTTAAAAAAACGGTGTTTTGCTAATAAACATAATTTTTCACAATTTTTTACATTTATGTTACACAAGAACATTTGATAAAAATGCAAAAAATTAATGAAAATTGAATTAAGACTAACAACAGTGGATTTAGACATAAATAAATCTTTGATCTCAGATCTGAGTAAATTTTATGTAGATATTTTGACTTGAAGTCTATTTAGTTATTATTACTTTCTTCTACGGAGTATAATAAAGTATTGTATTCATGAAAAATTTCGACCTCTTAATTTTGCCTAAAAAACATTTCCCGATCACTCCTGAGTCGATTGGAGTCATATTTAAAAAATGTCTTTCTGTCTGTCAGTCTGTCTGTCAGTCTGTCTGTCAGTCTGTCAGTCTGTGTACAAGATTTCCCAAAAACTAATATAGCTAACGCCATGAAATTTTATAGGCATGTTGGGTCCTGAAATGGGACGATCCTATCAACTTTTGGTGGAAATCCGTTAACCGGAAGTATCCAAAATGGCGGTTTTTCAAAAATCGCAATTTCGTTTTTCTCGATTTACTCCCAAACTACGCGTTTTTTAGTGGCCTTAAGTATGACAAAACTTGGAGAAAATAAAATTTCCCACACTTTTGTCTTTAGCTATAACTCGATATTTCCACCTGTTATCGAGATAAACCGTTATTTCCAAAAAAAACAGTTTTTTGCGATTATCTCGAAAACTAACGGGTTTTTGCTGACTGAATGTATGAAGTGAATTAATGAGAATGGCATTCTGCACAATTTTGTTTTTTACCGTTATCCGTTATCTTTTACCGTTATTGAGATATTTTCATTAATATGTAAAAAATCATATTTTTGCGAATAGTTTGCAAACTAACGGTTTTTAGACAAATCAGTTAAAAGAATAATTAAAGATGTTAACATTTTCTACATTTTTGCCATTTACCGTAAATTGATATCTTTTACAGTTCTCAAGTTATCTCAAATTTTGTACGTTTTTGATATTTTTGAATAAACCAAGCATTTATTGGGAGGTCATCTTAGGTTGACAACGCGACATGGCTCTAGCGTAAATTGCGCAGGGTCGTAGATTTTGTAGAAGAAAGTTTTGTGTTGACCACAACTGATATTTTTTCTAAGAAGAACTTAACAATTTTTTATTTTTGTGTTTTTTAAGAAGACAAAGTTTTTTTTTATTATTATATTTTATTATTGTTAAAAACAAAGAATAAAACCGACTTGAAAACAAGAATAAATATTTAAATATGCATTAAAAAAAAGTCTCAAAACTAGCGATTTTTGTCTTCAATTTCGGAGACTTTTGAGATTTTTTTTCCTCATTTCAGCGATTTTGGGCTTGAGGTCTCCGGCAACACTGGTTGGCGGTTTCGTTCACGCTGTCCGACAGCTCGTCGGCAGCTGTTGACAGCTAGCTGTTGCCGTTCGACTGCTTTTGAACCAGTCTAGCGGCGTTATCGAAGCTGTCCATTCGATTTTTTCACAAGTGAAATTTCCACATTTAAGATAATTCGTATATTGTGAGTGAATATATTCTTTATTTCTGCAAAAGAATAGTAAATAGCAGGTAAAATATGGCTCCAAATTTCACTACCAAAGAGGATGAAATACTTATTGAGCATGTCCAGGGAAATCCTGCTATTTATAATCTTCGCGATACAGACTATAAAAATTCGATTATTAAAAATAATATATGGCTAACAATAGCGCAAAATGTTGGGAGATCTGGTAAGTAAAAATTCAGTATGTTACTAAATAAGTGTTTATTATAAAGTATTTAATTTTTTTTATTGTTGTGTCAAGTTTTTATACCCGTATGGTGAAACCAAAGGGTATATTAACTTTGCCTTACCGTTTGTAACGCCAAGATCCCGTCATCACACACAAAAATGATTTACACCAGTGTGTTTAGAATGATAAAAAAAATGAATTTTGCACGTCCGTCCGTCTGTCTGTCTGTCCGTCCGTCTGCCTGTCCGTCCGTCTGTCTGTAGCGCGAATTCCGGGCGCACGGATTGAGCTAGAGACTTGAAAGTTTGCACAGATCCGTTTTTCGTAAAATGCGAGGCTAAGTTCGTTAATGGGCAAAAATGGACCATTAGGGGGGGTACCCCCCATACGGACGAAATCGTTTTTTGTGAATATCTCAAAAACGGTGCATCTTATCAAAAAAGTCCAAGAACAAAAGTTATTTAGGATATAATTCTGCATAAAACTCCCATACATCAAAATCCGATTGGAATAAATTTTAAAAAATCTTGTTGGAAAGTTTGACTTCAAAGTGGAATTTTCGCATAACTGTTTGAATTTTGATACGAATATCACCATACGGGTCTCCAATGATTGCCAGATTGGCAATTATAGCTTTTGTTATGTTTTTTATTAATTTCTACTGGAGAGTCTCGAAATATATCGGTCTTGCCACGATAAAGCACCTTCTTGTAAAAAGTGTTCCAAAAAGAGTTGTCTGACAACAAAACCGTTTGCATCAGCGTATCCGCCAGGATGTCTCAAGGAAGTTACGTAGCGCGAACGTTCCATACACAGAAAGAAATAATTTTGTATTATTTTCAAAATGGGTTTTGTTAAGCCTAACAAAAAAAAATTCGTAAATATTACTGAAATTTTGTATATAGGGGAGACTGGTCCTAGTTGTCACAAAAATCATAAAAATCCTTATTTCTGGAGACAATGAAGTTAAATTGCCAAGTCAAACGCATAAATCATATATTCGGGCTTTCGTCCTTCATTAATTGTACAAATTATTTAAAATTTCAAGTAATAACGTCATGAAAATAATGTAATAAAAATTAAAGTCTACTGTGACAACTTACCCCAAGGCTGAGGTTGGTTGTCACAACGTGTGGTCCTCGTTGTCACAGGTCATTTCCGGCGTAATTAGGGTAACAAAAAAAAACTCTTTGCCCCGCAGATCTGTCATGAGCCCACAGTCTGCATTTGATGCACTGAAGTCAACCTGCATTGGGTTTGCTACTTGACTAAGTTTCATAACAAACCACGCACAGTAGTTCTTCGTTGTCTTCGTCTTCATCGCTGTTAACTACTCATTTCTGTATCTCACGTCCTTTATTTTCCTGCTTCTTATGTTTCTTGGGTTTTAGATTCTTCAATCTGCAGATTTTCCTGCTCTGCAGTGACAAATAGCCGTGCTCTGCAGTGACAAATACCCCCTGAGACAACTAGTACCGACAGACAAAAAATTTTTGACAGCCATTTAAACCTATAACACTTAACGTAAAACCTAAACACTCAAAATTACGTTTAAAGTCGATCAATGTGCTAAGAGATACCAATAAAAAAACACTTCTATTTTAATAATGTATGACAAATAAACAAAATCAATAAATCCATTAGAATTTACTCTTTAACGATATTTTTTGATTTCGAGTTAAAAAACGTAACACATGAGGTCGATCGCCAGGACACTTTCTGAGGTTGGTAGTGGTGGAGTGCTCTTCGAAATTGCCGAAGAACCGATTTCAAAAATATTTCTGAATTAAGAGATATAGCCATTGTGACAACTAGTACTTGTGACAACGAGGACGAGTCTCCCCTACTACGAAAAAATTAACCAATATTTTTTCGTATAGTTACTAAAATTTGTTAATATTACGAAGTACATTTTGTCAAATCTGATTTGCATCATTGCGTCATTACGATACACAAGCTTTTCTATTATTGGTCTCATTAGCCGCTGTAAGCATCCATTTCCCAATTCCCATGTTTGGATGCCTGCAGCAGGTAAGGTAATTAGACTACTAGTAGAACTGCGCCACACTTGTGCATGACGAAAAAATGGCGACGATTTTGTTAGTCGATTCGCCAGTTCTAAAAACTCGATTTTAAAGCGATTCCAATAATTTTTCATAAAACTGATGCAAAAAATCAGTTTTTGGAAAGCATTTCTTAGTTTAGACATTAGTTGGAATGCTTTTTTGAAATATTTTTTATGCCAATTTTTTTCAGATTTCGATAATTTTTTCCCATTTTCGAAAAATACTAAACGCGAATAGTATTTTTTCGAGGTAACACAACAACATTCGTCGAGAGAATTCATTCGTTTGAAGTTTTTGTAAGAAAAATCATTCAAAATAAATTATTTTCATTTCGCATCATATTGGCCGTCATAAAACACTTCCTCCATACGAATATTCAATATAGAAACTATCAGAAACAAACAAGCATCTCTTAATTTTTAAAGTCATCACACTAAAACAATTTCCGCTTATTAGTTGCATATATTAAATTCTATGAACACACACTAAGCAAGAAACAGAAAGAGATTCCATATCAACAAGAGAGATTTGTTTTTGTAATATTTACAAAATATTTGTAATATTAACAAAAATTTTTAAAAACGAAATACAAAAATTTAACAAAATTGACATCGTTCCGATAACAAAATATTTTGTCGGCCCATGGGGGACAAATGATTTCATTATACAGTAGAACGCGCTTAAATGCAACACGCGTAAATGCAAAACTCGTGTAATTGCACGCAAAATTTGTTCATGGACGATTTTTAAGCATTTGTCATATAAATATACACGGATAAATGAAACACGCTTAATTGCAATACTTGCTTAAATGCAACCATTTTCACATCCGCAAAAGTATAAATTATATGAAATTTTACACACTTAAATGCACATGTGCAAAAATGAAATGTAATTACACAAAAAAAAGTGATTATTGTTATTTTTATTTGATAAAATGAATTCTTAATTAGGTTCTTTGTTTTTGTGTAGCCTTGTTGAATTTTAATGTTTATTACAGAAATATTAAAGTTGCATGTTTATCTTTTACTCGCATAATTGCACATTAATGTGCATTTATCCGTGCTTCCGTGCTACGTATAAATGCAAAACACGGATAAATGCACATAAAATTCTGCGAAATTCGATGTGAATTTAAGCGTGTTCTACTGTATTAACAAACGTTTTCGTGATATTTACATACTTTTTATTTTCTGTGTATTGGGATCATATTGGTAAAATGGTTTTACGTTTTTTCCCAAATATGAATCTCTTAAAAGGTTATGTAAGCAACAACTTACAGTTATAATGTCATCACATGTCTCTGGATTGACTGATATGGGCGTATAAAATATTCTAAAAACTTGACATAAAAGACCAAAAGCATTTTCTGAGACTCTTCTCGCTCTGCTAAGCCTGTTGTTAAATACTATTTTGTCTTTTTCATGAGGCAGCGTTTTGGGAAATGGCTTCATTACATGCCTGTGTAAACGAAAAGCCTCATCACCAACAATTACATGTGGTAGCACTTTATCCGAGTCCGGCAGATTTTTATCTTCTGGGAAGAATTGTCCGGAATAAATTAGTTTTCCCACTGGAGTACTTGCAAAAATACCACTGTCACCTTCTTTTCCAAACGAACCCACGTTAATTACTAAAAATTTGCAGTTGGCATCTACAAGTGCTAAGAGAACAATTGAAAAGTAGTTATTGTAGTTAAAATACAGAGAACCACTATTTTCAGGACAAAAAATCCGTACGTGCTTTCCATCAACTGCAGCAACGCAGTTGGGAAAGTCACATTTCTCCAAAAATTCTTTCGCTCGTTGTTTTAATTCTTCAGATGTTGGTGGAGGTAACAACAATGGTACCAGCTTTCTTCCTAAAACAGCAAGGGTTTCTCGAATAATGATGCTTATGTAACTATGTGATATCCGCAAATTAAATGAAAGCGATCTATATGACTCTCCAGTAGCCAGAAACCTGAAAAGTTGTTAATTAATTAATTTTTTTTTCAGTGGACAATTGTAAAAAAAGATGGAAAGCAATAAAAGATAATTTCTATCGTCAAAAACTAAAACAAAAGCTAGCCACAGGATCAGCTTCTTTGTCGCGTCCATCGAAGTGGGCTCTTTTTGAAAAAATGCAATTTTTAAATAACATCGAACATGAAAGAACGTATGTATATATATCAGGATAAATTTTGTAAATGTTATCATTATCATTCTTTGTTTTAGAATCAAAAGCAATTTAACAAGTGCCGAAGAGTGTTTAGATGAGAATGAGGTTGATCTCACGCAATCTGAAAGAGCAGAAGAACATGGAACTTCAGAAAATATTGTTGAATCTCCGAACATCCTTTCTTTACTTCCATCAAGTTCAGTTTCAACAACACCACAAAGAAGCAAACAATCGCAGCGACGAAGGGGAAATATCTCTAACATTACTGAAGATTTTAATAAAAGATCAAATGAAAGGATGAAAATGATAGAATTAATCGCAAAAAAAGAAAATGAAGATGACGTTGATTTGTTCATGAAGAGCTTGGCAGTAAGTGTAAAAAAACTTCCCCCAAATTTAATTTCTCAAGCCAAAATAAGGTTTCTTACGGTTCTGAATGAATTACAGTTCCCATCTACTACTACTAACCCGGACCTTACACGCGTCTGTAGAGCTGACACAGTCGCTGACACAGTCTCGTGTAAATGCACTGACTGCCAGTGCGCTAAATGTATTTTAATTCGTTGTCAGTAATTTGATATTTGAAGTCTGTGCTACTGACAGACTTTACAGTCGCGTGTAAAGGCCGGGTTATTCTTTTGAAACCCAGTGTTTTTCATCAGATACGCAAAGTTCAACAATAGTTTCTTATTCAGATGTAGAAAATATGACAAAAGAATAACTGTATTTATTATTAGTTTATATACCTGCATTTGTGTTTACTAAATAAATAAAAAAAATATGTTTTTCATTTGTATACATACCGTAAAGTTAATGCTAATTTTTCCCCAGTAGTTATCGGCTTCTTTACAGTATTTGTACTGTTTTTAATTAAATCATCTTTTACAATGTCTAATACATATTCAAACTGTGGTCGGTTTAATCTAAAATATTCACAAAACTTTTCATCAGAATTGTTTAAATGGCCATTTATTAGCAGATTAAAGCATCATTCTTCTTCGCGAGATTCAAACATAACAAAAGCTATAATTGCCAATCTGGCAATTATTGAAAACCCGTATGGTGATTTAAGTGAATGGCGAACAGTTTTATCAAACTTCCACTATGAAGTCAAACTTTCCAATAAGATTTTTTAAAATTTGTTCCAATCGGATTTTGATGTATGGGAGTTTTGTGTAGAATAATATCCTGAATAACTTTTGTTCTTGCACTTTTTTGATAAGATGCACCGTTTTTGAGATATTCGCAAAAATCGTTTTCGTTCGTATGGGGGGTACCCCCCCCTAATGGTCCATTCTTGCCCATGAACGAACTTAGCCTCGCATTTTACGAAAAACGGATCCACGCAAAATTTCAAGTCTCTAGCTAAATCCGTGCGCCCGCAATCCGCGCCACAGGCAGACGGACGGACATGCAAAAATCAATTATTTTTATCATTCTAAACACACTGGTGTAATTCATTTTTATGTGTGATGACGGGATCTTGGCGTTACAAACGGTAAGGCAAATCTAATATACCCTTTGGTTTCACCATACGGGTATAAAAATACTGCTTATAGGCTGCCTTTTATTTAATAGTATTAATCTAAGAAATTCTTCTTCTTCCTCCGCTTCAGTTAAAAGAATTTTCACCAAATCCATTTTTATTTTAAATTTACTTGCGCACTTAGATTTGACTTTAACCCGCATCCATCGTTTGTATCAATTTGATACAAATTTAAAATATTAATGATTATATTGTTTTAACGTTTGAATAATTTCAGTTGAATTTTTGGCTACCGTCCTAACTTTTCAAAATATAAAAAAAAACATTTAACAGATGCCACAAAATATACCGTTAGGGTTGTACAAAATTTGTAACAAATCCAACAGTGTGTATCATTTTGATACTCGTGCCATTTTTGTTATCACCTGCATTGCATTCAGTTGTTTATAAAAGCTTGTTGAATAATTAGTTTTTTTTTATCATAAAAAAAAAATAATTTTCATAATGGCTAGTACGTCAAGTGACGATATATCTGATAGTGATATTGGAAGTTATCCATATGGAAATTATGTACCAAACGAAAGTGATTCAAATGATGAAGATGATTTTGTGGATCAAGAAGCAAGACAACAATCAATTTTAGTACCTGACTCATGGCTTCAATCAAAAGATACATAAAATCAGTATATAAAGGATGATTGACTACAAAATATCAGGCGAAGTGCTGCTGATATCACTGATCATGGTTTGTATAAATTTGTGTCTTTCTATGGTGTCATATGTACCTACCAAAAAAAAAAGTTTTTCTTCTTAGTACATTGCATACTAAGAAAACTATTCGTGATGAAAATGCAAAAAAAAAAAACAGAAATTATTCACTATTATAATGAAACAAAAGTGGGTTTTTTGAAGCAAAACTTATGTAAAAAATTCGTATGTCCTTCGTACATCATTATATTATTTGTAACAAATGTATCTAATTTTTATATCTATTATATCTTTGTTCGAAAATAAATAAAGTCTGATGTTATCAATTGACAAAATATAACACCAAATTGTTTTTATAAATCATTTAATTGGTCTTTTTCTAACATGTATCAAATTGATACACAGCGTACTATTTGTTCGTTAAAATTAACTATGGATGCGGGTTAAACAACTGTTCAACGGCTGCAACCAAAACAGTTAACGGCGCCGTCCAACAGCTGCCGTCGACACCCGCCGTCGACGGCCGCCGTCAACAGCGCCCAACGAAAACGTACCTTAAGCTGCTTAACAGCGATCCTTATTGAACCTTTGCCTCCTGAATAAAGGTTTCCATCTCAAGTTATCATCCTCTAATTCCTTTCACGATGGTGGCTGACATATTTATCAAAGAAGTCAATCCATCTCAACGAAGTCAAGCCTATGCCTTTTTCCCCTCAGGTCTGGCCAAAAAAAATGGATGTACCCCATTTCTTAATAATGTGTCCTGTCCACCTAAATTGATAAATAACAGAGTTGCCAATGATATTGTGTATGCATGTAATAGAGCTGTTCATATAATGTTCACATAACCGCGAGTCTATTGAAGTTTTAAAATATGATTTAGAGGCTATATTTTTGTAGGAAGTGTTGGTAAATACGCATTTAAATTAGGTTGCTTAAATTTTTAATATCCATAAATCACCTGTTTCACCTCATGAAAAAACCGATTTGAAAATAAAAAAAATTTATTCACTTGATCTCGATTTTGCGTATACAAACTAATTAAACTGTAAGACAAATCTATAAATTGAAAGAAAAATATGTCTTAAAACTGAACTAACGTGTTGAAAAATTATTGTAGGCACTTTGAGTTACAGAATATTTTCAAAAACAGCAAAAAAAAAAACGAACAAAAAAATTAAGAATAAATATGTATAAAATCATACAAAAAATGCACATTTGTTGGTATGATACATGTTTCACGTAGTACTAAATCGCCTTAAAGGCGTGACTGGATTTTATGAAATTTCTTCGATGGATCCTTGGCCATGTCGAGAAGTGTCTGTGCCGGCTTGAATGGAGCGCCATACAAATCCGCGTACGAATTCATTTTATCGACTAATTTGGACGCGGAATATTGATCGACCCAGCGGAATGGGCCGCCGGTGAATGGTGGGAAGCCAAGACCGAATACTGCACCCACATCTCCTTCGAGTGGGTTGTCCAGAATTTTCTCCTCTAAACATAAGACAGCTTCATTGACGAATCGCGATACCATTCTCAATTGCATGTCTTCAACAGTATTGACTCCTTTCGATGGAATTGAATATTTCTGTTTTAAGATTTCGAGCGCTTGCTGGTTAACTTCACGTGTACCGCGGCTCTTGCCCTCGTACATGAACACACCTTTGCCGGATTTTCGGCCCATGAAGCCGGCCTTCACTAAATCTTCCATAACGCCGAGATTTCCGCCGCTGAAACGGTCTCCAAATGCCTGAAAATCATTATATGAAAGAAATGTAAACAAAAATCGATTGAAATCGAGTTTACTTTGGATAAATCAACAGCAATGTGTGCCCCGACGTCAATGCCAACTTCATCGGCTAAAGTAGCGGCCCCCACTGGGAAACCAAATGATTTTGTCATTTTGTCTAAGTCTTTAGGATCGACTCCTTCCTGGAGGAGCCTGAAATCAATATCAATTAAAATTCACTCTAGCAAAATCGTAAAAAATTGTAAAAACCACTCACCGTATGGCTTCAGACAGCATAGTAGCAAGGATTCTTGTCGTATAAAATCCCGGTCCATCACCAACGGTTATCACAACTTTGCCCTGCTTCAATCCCACCGCAACAGCAGCGGCCGCTGTGTCTTTGGACGTTCCTGGATGTGTGATAATTTCTAAAAGTTGCATTTTATCTACAGGTGAAAAGTAATGCATGCCAATGACTTTATCGGGCCGTGAGCTACCAGCTGCGATTTTCGTGATTGGAATTGCGCTCGTGTTCGTTGCAATAATACAGTGTGCTGGCACAACAGCCTCCAATTCTTTAATAACTTTGTGCTTAATTTTAATATCCTCGAAAACGGCTTCGATTACAATATCAGCCTTTTTGAAGGCGTCATAACTAAGCGTCGGATTCAAATGGGACAAAATCTTGTCTCGTTCCAAAGCTGTGATCCGCTTTCGTTTGATCGCGTTCTGCAGCCCTGTTTGAATCTGGCCAATTCCCCGTCCCAAACCCGCGTCGTTTGTATCCTTCATCACCACGTCGTATCCTTTATCAACAGTTACTTGCACAATGCCGGCACCCATAAGTCCGGCACCGAGAACTCCAACTGTTTTGATCGGAGTTTGTGGGGCACCGAAACGATTTTTCTTGCACTCGGTCTGACCACGAAACAGCCCGATTAAGCCCTTCGACTGTGAGGTCATTGCGAGTTCACCAAATCCAACACGTTCCGCTTCGTATCCAGCGTGTTGCCCCTTATCGATACCTGTTCGAATTACATCTAAAATCTAAACGATAAAGATTAAAAAATGAATATTGGGAAGAGTGATTTTTAAACCTTTAATGGTGCAGGATAGAGACCTCCGGAAGCTTTCATCACTTGCTCCTTCGCTTTGCCAAAAATTTTGTCCTTGACCCAATTGAAATCCAAGGCATAGTTCATTATTTTGTTTGTAATGCCTTTTTTCTCGCGATCCACCTGAAATCGTAATAAAAAAAATAAGCAAAAAAAATGAATTCTTGGACTTTTCCACACTAACCTTCAGTTTTCCCGCCGCTAAATCCTTAGCAGTCTGAACAGCGACTTGCTCCAAATACTCGATTGTATTCGCCTCCGCCCCCTGCAAACCAGGACCCAACGGACTCACCAACAAATCCACAATCCCCAATCTCTTTGCACGATCTGCCTTCACTGTTCTTCCAGTCAACTCCATATCAAGAGCAGTCGGAATAGTAGACAATTTGGGTAGTCTCTGAGTGCCACCTCCACCAGGAAGAAGTCCCAGCATCACTTCTGGCAAACCGAGCCCAGTTTTCTTGTCCTTCGTCGCAATGCGATAGTGGCAAGCCAAAGCTAATTCCAGCCCCCCGCCCAAGCATACCCCACTAATTGCGGCGACAATGGGCTTACGAGATCGTTCTATCCTGTCGAACATTATCTGAGCCCCATGCGATATCTTCGTGGCCTCCTCCGCCGTTTGACAGGCTTCCAGCATCCCAATATCGGCACCAGCAATGAAACATCCTGGCTTTCCAGAAATTAGCACCGCTGAATTGACGGCGGAGTTTGTTTCCAATTCCTTCAGGATACCCTCGAACTCTGCACTGACTTCTGTCCCCAGTGAATTCACCTTTGAGTTGGGGGAGTCAATTTTCACGACAAGGACACCATCCACTACTTTCGTAGATGTGTGCTTGGCTTCAGCGACCGCCGTTGCCATCGTTTTGGCCTGGAGTACGGGGAGCGCCAGGGCTGAAATAAAAGCAGATTCACATTACCTTCGAAAATTCAAATTGGAAATGACGAGAGAAAGTCGAATCCGCTGCTGCTCGTTGCTAATTTGGGTTACTTAACACAGTGAAAACGTCAAAGTGAGAAGGGCAAAGTCCAAAGTTTCAAAAGAGCGCCCCTCAACTTTTTCATAACATCCTGGGTTATTTTTGCATGTGCGAATCCTGTGAAAGGTTTTTAACAAATATTCCGCCTACCTTTTCTACAGTAGCTGTTCCGGAGTAACGTACTTGCGGGCACTTTGATCAAACTTCCAATTAGCCGGACTCCTGACATTTTTCAATCTTCGCCTTTTCGTTCACTTAAAATTTTTTCCCGGCGTATGTAACTCGTCTGCTTTGGGTTCGGTACGCAACTTTGCGCAAAAACAGATAAATAAACTCGAAATTAAATCAAATTGGGAATGTGGGAAAAATAAGAATCTGCAGCACTCCGCGCCAGTGTTCCCAAAAAGTGGTGATCTTCAATTGAAATTAAAATTGGTGTTGTCGTTGTATGGGTTTTGTGGTGGTGCATTCAAATTTGGCTCGTTTTCATTTTACATACAGTGCGTTTTACTTTACTGGGGCTCGGTACTGGGACCCGTTCCAAATTTTTGCAGTTTTAAATTAAAGCTAGAACCTGCAGTAGGATTCTTGGCAAAAATCGATAAATAACGATCTGGAAAGATCGAGGGTATTATTTTGCACAGGGGGTTAATTTTCCCTCTGGCAGCGAAAATTTAAATACAATCTTGACAGTAGCGGCAAATTTCAAATTTGTTTTAAATTCGACATATTTTGAAAAGTAAACAAATAACAATTTTCTTTCGAAAAAGTGTAATATTTAGCTGTGAAAAGTATTTACATAAGTCGGGCGGCCAACCGGCAGTTTTTTATGCAATTCTAGATGGATTTCCGCACACTTTTCCTTTGAAAAACAAATTAGAAAAGTCTCCGAAAATCGTTTTAGAAATTCCCCGGATTAGCCAAATGAAAAGGTTTTACGTTTTTTGGAAAAAGTTTTAACAATCACAACAAAAAAATGTCACAGAAATAAACACAAATGGTTGAGGTTAAATACAAAAGATTTTTTTTTGCTGTCAGCAATTTCGATCCAATTCGTGTTTCCCTTCCTCTTTCCGCACTACAACCGTTTTCCGCTGTTGGCCTCCACAAGCAAGAGTAATTTTCATTTCGCTGTGCGTGAAAGAATGATCTCTTTTCATCACCGGTTTGAAAATTTCAACTTGATCACAAGGTAAAGGCGAATTTAATTTCGTTTTTTTTTAAGGAAAAGGCAAATGCGAGTAATGTTTAAACAATTAAGGGACGCATTCAACATTTTATTTCGTTTTTGCCAACGCGACAACAATTAAACAACATTCTTAAGTGGACGAAACTCAAACATTAGTGTTTATCGACTGGTACGAGAGCAGTCGTTAGGAAAATTCGTTTTGGAAGCATCAGTGTTGCGGAGTCATAGTCGAGGGTAATTTTATTGGAAAGTTGACAGCGAGAAACAAATACAACGCCATTTTATAACACTACCGCAAACGTAAAAGTTCTTATTCGTATTTATGGATAACGACATCGTTATGGATAACTACATCGTTATAAGTGCCAAGAATCCTACTGCTGAATCGTACGTCGATGCGTCCGTCATGCGTGCTCCGGTTGACAGTTCGATGCGGTGACAGTTGGGTACGGCAACGAATCTGGAGTTAATTCATTGTTTTGCACTTCTTCTATTAGTTTATCGACGAAACAATTACTTTCAATTTGTTCCATACTTAAATTGCTTAAATCGAAAACAAACTTTTTTGCGAAATGACATTTCCGTGCGTTGCCGCATGTAAAAGTAGAAATTCGACCTACTCTATGCGGTTGCCACATCGGAAAACATATTATTAGGGGAGTACTCATAGCAGCCCGTTGATTTTACTCGAACTGTCAACGTGACGGACGCATGACGAACGCATCGACGTACGATTCAGGTTCTACCTTTAAATTAAAAGGCGATATTTGAAAGATTCTAGTTCAATTTAACTACTAAAGTCTAGTATGCAGTTCGAGTAAAATTGAATTTAAACGCGGTCGCCAAATGGGTACATTTAATTCGCAGCAGAAACTGGAGAGAAAAAATTTGTGGAGAAATCAAATTGACAGATGTCAAAGGCGAACAAGAAGATTTTTACTTTTTCTCTAGTTTTTATTTGAAAATAAAAAATATGGATATAAGCGAGGATGAAATAGTGGATATTATAATTTGTGCATCTCTCTTAGTTGAAATGCTTCACAAGCACGAGGACAGAGCAAGGCCGTCGATTAGAGTTAATCTCTATTTAACCCTCCGTCTACCATTGGGGTCAATTTGACCCCACAGCCATAAAATTTTTCTCTAATTCTAGCCGTAATAGTTTTTGGACTTTGTAACTTCTTGACATTGTTTCTTTAAAAATTCTTCATTGTATTTTGCTGGAATCTATTGACATTATTGAAGTTTTTTCTGAGCGTAGGTACTCAGACATTTTCAATAACAACTAAAGGAAAATGGCTTATTACCGATTGGGGTCTAATTGACCCCAACGGTAGTTCTAGCAGGTTTTCGGTAGACGGAGGGTTAAAACAACGAAAAACAAAGGGTCGCTTTACTACAGACGTCAGAATTTTTTAAATTAATGAAGAAAGTGTAATAATATATATCCCTATTTCAGTTTGCTGATATGTTTTGTATGTTTTGTAATAATGCTCATTTCTTTTTCTCAACAAAAAATAATGCTTTCTGCTCTGTACGTTTTTTCACTCGTTTTGTGGAATCATGGCTGATTCGAATTGGTTCCTCAATCTCAAACGGGCTTTGCACCGAATGCTTTACCTCCCTTGCAGCATCCACAATTCATAAAATTCCATTTTGTGTGAAAAAAACGAAACAACAGTATGCACGCAATCTGTCAAAATTTTACTCGAAATTAAATGTGCCGAACGATAAAAATGTTGGTAAAATAAGTGGAGACTACAACGCCATCTAGTGTAGTATAGTGTAAAAGGAATTTGTCACATCTTTTTAGCAGCGAACTGCGTACGGCTAAGCAAAATTTCTGAGCAAATTTTTCAGCTTGGTGTTAAATTTATATGGAAAATTCCATTTTACTCGAACTGCATACTAGGCTTAAAATGATTACACTGTTAAATTAGGGATAAGTTTCTTAGTATAAAACTTGAAAAAAATCTACAAACGATAAAGCACAATTTAGAAAAATCATGGTTTTACCAAATACTTGCTTTGGACTTTGCATTTTCCGACGCATCAATTGATTTTCGTTTTTTAGATTATTCTTTACTTGTTTATTTATTATTTATTTATTTAAACCTTTAACCCCTAATTTATTCACTAGGAATTAAGCCGAGTTAGTGAGTTAAGGGAGTTAGCTAACGTTATTTTCCATGTTAAAGGTGAGTTAAGGGAGTTAAGGCGATTTAACTCCTAGTGAATAAATGGCCGTAAAAGGCACAATTCACATTTATACATTTTTCTTTATTTTAATCAGCAATTAAATAACAAATTTAAAACTTATAACAAATTACATTACAAAAAATTTTCAATTATACGAAAATAACAAGTTACTTACACGATTTTCATGTAATTACTATTTAATTTACAATATAGTTTAACAGCACAGTATACCGTGGTTTAACAGTGCTATTTTTCGAGAAAACTTGTATTTTGAAAAAATAAGTACTTAAACTGGTACATAAGGAGGTTGGTCTTCTTGTAAAGTACTTCTGTGTATTTTTTCGGCAATTCGCAAAACTGTATCTTCGGCGATGAGAATACACAATAAGTTTCTTTCTGTAAAATCAAAATATTTTGTTTTCCGCGATTTTCCGGCGAATGTCAAAATAATAAGGATAACAAAACAAACTAAAAAGTGCGTATTTTATCAAATTTGACACAATTTTAGTAAATTTTTTTAGCTATTAATGTTAAAGCTTACCCAAAATCTCGCACTAAAGTTCAGGAAATTTTCTATAGGAATGGACAAAAAGTATTTCGACAATCCATTTCCCGACTTTTCCGGTCAACCTGTGCAAGTTCCAGTCGACCAGATAAAATCTCTGATTAGGAGTTATGTGGACGCGATTTTGGAAAACACTCGACCCGGCTCTATAGACGATGATGAAAGAGGAGATCTCTATGTTGGAAATGCAGGTTAGCTTTTAAAAACTGAATTCTCTTAGCGTGTATATGTTTATCTAATTTTCTTATATTTAGTTTAATTAACCCGGTATCATATTTAAAAATATTAAAGCAACTTTATTTATGAGCTGGGTAAGCGGTAGCCAACAGTGGCGATTTAGTGAGAAACTAGCCTCTGCGAGGTCTATCCTAAAGTTTTCACGTCACAATCTATCGATTGTATAAAAACCAAAAATATTTGGTTTAAGTGCGAAAAAGCAGTAAAAGGCTTCACCACTCCGAATAGTATACCGGCCTCCTTTTTTTGTGCTTTTCACAAGCAACAATTTGTGGCGTAATAACAACTACCTCTAATTTGTTCAATATGTATTTTTTAATTTTTTGATCAAATCTGTGCCAAAAAACAGAAAATTGGAAAATTCGCAAAAAATTATTAACTTTTAATGGGAAAAATTCATCCAAATCGACTCAGCAAATGATAAACAGTAGAATCAAGTCCGTCTTTCCTAGTAGGACTTACATCTAGAGTATTATGAGTGTCATTGCCTATTATTAAATTAGATATTTAAACCTTACCCCACGACTCCATTAGACTTTTTAGAATCATGATTTTTTCCCCCACTCCATATTTTGGCGAATAAAAAAATCAGCGCGTGGGCATTTTCAGTCATGATTTTTCATTTTTATTGTGTCTCCATAGCGTACTTAGAAATGTCAACCAGGAGGTAATCAGAGCAGCCAACTAGAAATCAGCCAATTTGACTGAACAAATGTAAAAAAAAATCCTACTTTTCAGCAGCCGAAAAAATCATGACAGTACGGAGATTTAAATCATGATGCAAGATTTTTTGAGTCTCCATTAGATTTTTTCGTGATTGGATTTAAATACAATCTGGAAAAAAGTCTAATGGAGTCGTGGGGTTAGTTGTCATGAGCAAGCAAAAACCAAACGTAAAGTTATAAATAAAATGTAAAATTAAAAATAAAAAGAATCTCGCAAAAAAAATTTAAAAAAATGTCCACGTGAGGTTTTGAAATCACCCAAAAAGCGCGGGTTGATTTATTTTAAGAAATGCAATTTGAAATAAGAACTTTTACTATAATAGGATTGAAATAAAAAATACGAATGAGAAAATTTGAATACATTTTGACAGAGTTTTCCTAACGGAATACTTAAATTATTTTTACAAATTATCAGTTTCAATACGTTTTACAGTTAAAATTTAAAATGGTTACTATCAAAATTTACAATTGACATTTAAACTGCCAGCACACTTCCGTACTAAAATTCTGTTTTTCTTCCTAGGCATCGCCTACATGTTCTGGAAAATGCACAAATCGGGTTTGGATCTCTATCCGACTTTGCAACACGCTGAAACCTACATAAACAATGCAAAGGCAAACGCCCTGCAGTACAAAAAACGGGCAGATGAACGTTGCGCGTTTCTTTGCGGAAATGCTGGTATCTACGCAGTTTCAGCTGCTATTTCACAGGAGTCTGGAAAAAGTAACATCCTTGCCGAGGACATAGCGAATTTCAACCTTGGATTCGAAGCCTGCAAACCCATAGCTTTCAACAAATACGGATGCGACGAAGTTCTAGTTGGCAGGGCAGGATATTTAAGCGGTTGCTACTGGCTAAATGAGCAAATTCCATCGAGGCCAATTTCCGAGGAGGAAATTCTTGAGATTTGCGAATCAATGGTGGCAAGTGGCAGAAAATACGCTCAGTCAACTAAAGCCCCCTTGCCATTGATGTATCAATACCACGGCACTGAGTATCTTGGGGCGGCCCACGGTCTTTGCGCTATTCTTCACATGCTAATTGCGAGTCCTTGGTTTAAGCCAAACAGTGAAATCTCCAATACTAAGCTGAGCGACATCAAAACTTCCATTGATTTCTATCTTTCCTTGCAGGACACCGAAGGTAATTTCCCGGTAGCCCTAGAGGATCTTCAAACTGGACGAGCCAAGAGATTGGTTCATTGGTGTCATGGGGCACCGGGAGCAGTCTATCTTCTGGCCAAAGCTTACCTCGTCTTCAAGGACGAGAAGTATCTGACGGCTGCAAAAAAGGCCGCAGATTTGGTTTGGCTGAAAGGTCTTTTGAGGAAGGGTCCCGGAATTTGTCATGGCGTGGCTGGCAGCGGTTACACATTTTTACTTCTCTATCGACTTACCAATGACGACAAGTATTTGCATCGAGCAGTGAAGTTTATGGAGTTTTTGAATCATCCACAATTTAAGCGAGGAGCTCGTATACCAGATCGCCCGTTCAGTTTATACGAAGGTGTTGCTGGGACAGTTTGCTTTTTAATCGATTTGCTTAATCCGAAGAGGGCCTCATTTCCCTTCATGGAAGTGTTTGAATAAAGTTATTGTACCTCACTTTTATTACTGCTTGTACTATGTTTAAATATCTATTATGAAATTCGGACATTTATTTGGTCGAGTTTCTGTTTTTTGTGAATGACAAAATTAAGAAATAACGATTATTTATTGGAAATGAAATTTTTTTAAGATGTTCACAACCAAAAACAATGGCATTTTTCTATGTTTTAGAGGAATTTATTTCTTATAAGAAATTCTTTTTGACGATTTTTTAAAATCTCATTAACCCTATTCCTGTCAGGCTGTGAATTTCGAACCAATATAGATGATTTAATACATGTTTTAACGCAAAATCAATTTAACAAAAAAACATAAAATTTATTCTATATAACAGTAGCGTAGTGACCAATAATAAAATACATTAAATTGATTTTGCGTTAAAACATGTATTAAATCATCTATATTGGTTCGAAATTGAATAGTGACTCACAGTCACAGCCTGACAGGAATAGCGTTAACGTAAAAAGTTTATTTAATTAAAAAAAATTCTAAGTTATTGAATAAGCATACTGAAACGAAAACATTTTAGTACGTTTAGTACGCCTTAGTACTGTACTAGAAACGGAGCTAGGCGTACTTAAGCACTTTTTGTACTGCAGTACAAAAACAGTACCAGTACATTGATAGGCCGCGTTCAGACGTGGTGGAAACTGGTTGACTTCACCAAGTTTCCACTCGATTTTACGGGCCAGATGCTATCGGGTGTATGCGGGGAATTCACCTGCTGGCTAGGCCGGGTGAACTTGGTTGAAAACACATACACACATAGAGTTCAATGGCGGGGGTTCACAAAATTTTTCTTGCAACATGCACTTGCACACATTGACATAGCATGTGTAAATATACTGCAGTGCAAAAGTTGAAAAACACTACGTGAGAACGCAAGCAGGTTTTTTCACCCAGAGTAACTTGGTTGACTTCAACCAGTTTCAACCTCGTCTGAACGCAGCCATACTGATACTGGAAAAAATCAGTACCAGTATTTTAGATACAGAGAAATACAGTTACCAATACAAGTACTTGTATTTCTCTGTATCAAATTCAATGGTACTGGAAAAAAAACAAGTATCAGTACTGAGTACTGGTACTGGAAAAGCGTCAGTACGCACTTCAGAATTTTAAAAATACTGCATTACTTTAAAAATACTGCAAGTTTTTCAATACATGAGAGGCGATTTTTTCATTTTCTGAATTAAATCAAAGTTTGCACTTTACATTACATAGTTTGCACTTTACATGTACTCGCGGAAATAGCTCTTAAACGGGTTGGGCAATCACGGTTTACGCTAAGACACAAAATTCAGAAATTTGTTCTTGAAACTCAAATTTTTTCATATAAAACCGCCCGAAAAAATTCAAATTTAGATCTGAACAACTTTCGCTAAGTGATTTTAAGATCGCGGAACATTCTGAATAAATTTCGAGAAATTCCAGAAAAAATCGCTAGTGTAAACGCTAGTACCTTAGAAAAAAAATTATTGCAATTTCAATTTTTTTTCCTGGAGGTTTGGCGGGAGCTGCACTCACATTATTTTCCAAAAAGCGATTTTTTTCATAAACCGAAACGTTCATGAATCAAAAAAAAAATGTTTTGTTTTATTTGTTCCTACTACGAAAATTCGGATGTTTTTGTATCAAAATTTTGTTTAAATATTGGTTCGATATAAAAAATATTTTGATCACAGAACTATATAACATAGAACTGTCACCATACAAAGCTCTGCTGAAAAATGGTCCCAAAAGTATTTCCCTCTTTATCGTACTTGAACGAATCCACTAAACTGTATAAGGTCGCGAAATTCAAATTTAGTTTGCCGCAAAATTCAAATTTCATAAGTCTGAGACTAACTTTAGGCGCAAACAAATAACTTTAGGCGCAAACAAATAACTTTAGGCGCAAACAAATAACTTTAGGCGCCAACACCATTCCGAAAGTCTATTTTCCTTTGACAGCTCACGGTTTAAACGAGAGGACTATATTTATTTTCATACGGTTATCTCGCTCTTACTTGACTCGTTTTGATTCACTGGACTGTATGGGACCATTTGAGACAGCAAATCGAGCGATCTAGTATATCTATGATTTTGATATAACGAACGGACCTGAACATTATATCCAATTATTTCGTTCGTTAGACTGAACCTCCAGTGAATAATTAAAATTTTGCTCGTTTGAAAAAATCTGAAAAAAACCCACAAAGACATGATTTTTTTTAAATGTCACAAGTCTAGACAGTTTTAAAATTCAAAAATATTTTAAATCCTTTCAATCATAACTCCGGAAATGTTCTGAAAAAAAAACCAATTACAAATCTACAATTTTTTCTTGAATTTGATAAGTTTTTGGTAATACGGTCATACTGGTTTAATTGCTTTAATTTTTGACATCACTGACAAAAGCAAAAAAAATTTTGAAATCAGTCTTTTATGCCATCAAAATTTTAATTACGGACAGGCCAAAAAAAAGTTTGATAATTTTTTGTGAAAATTACAAGTAAAATATTTTACACACCTCTCAACTTAGTTTATAAAATGAACGGGATTCTCAGAAATTACTATTAATGTAAAATTACTTAATTGTAGTATTATTAAAGGCTGAACGTTATTATTTCACCTCAATTGCTGTTTATTTCAGACTTGTATTATAAATGTTTATCCACAAGCTACGTCTTTCTGTACTTATTGCCTTTTGCTTACGACATTCAAGATATTAATTCACCCTCGCTGTATTTCGTGTTTCTTAAAATTCCGACTGCTCTAAAATTATTCATTTTCGATCGATGGATGTGTAAAATTAACGGAATAAAATTCAGAAAAATTTAGATTGCAATCGCATATATTTTAACTTTACATAAAAGCAAATCAATAACAGAATTACGCTTTACTCCACACAGAATTCCTTCAACTTTAATCTAATCACAAAAGGAATTCAATTCAACAGATAAGAAATAACACACAACGAAATTAATTCCACTATAATGTAAAACTTTATTAAATTCATTAAAAAAATCGATGCGTCTATAAATTCTTAACTCTAATTGAAAAAAAAACTTTCAACTAACTATACATCAAAAGTGAAGAGAAAAGTCATTTAAAAATGTATTCATCTACAATAAATTGTGTCTAAATTGATTATGTTTACAGTAATTTTCCCTACCATATAATCACTTAAGACTAATTCTAGAAATAGCAACATTATTTAACCCTTGATTTTTGTTCAATTGAGACAATAAATTTGTTATGGAATTACGTAAAATTGCTAATTTTAGATCAATTAAATAACAAAAATAAATGGCCAGCGGTTACTTATTTTCGAATAGTTATGGGTCATCGGGCTGTACTTGTACTTTAACCCTTGGACATTGACATTGTGCGCCCGAGAGCACACCGCCAGGCACATGGTGAGGTTCCGATAGATAAGCGCCCTGTTTTTATTGTCTAAAATCGCTTTTTTATAAAATTCATTTACGCTTACAACTTAATACATTTAAATCTTAAATAAATTCCCACTACTATTGTCATATTATTTACCCAACTAATAGAAAGATACAAAAAATAAACTTTATCAACTTAATATAATGTAAATTTGTAAATGATGTAAGAAATTAGAAGACAAAAATATGTAAAACATCAAACCAAGCGTCCAAAAATAGAATTCGTTTCGATTTAACCTGTCTTGTGGTGTTTTGTCGTCACTAGACTTGTTAGAATTTCGTCTATTATTTTTATGAATTAATTAATTTTGTGCAGTCTTGTGTTAAATTCATCGAAATGCGTAAATTCTTACTGTGCTTTGGCTACAACGGATTTGGTCTTTTCGATTAAAAACTGCTCGACGCCAGGCCAAATCTCGTTTGTCGCCTTGCCTGTAAAATCATACAATAAATTCAAATCACGGTAAAATTCAATAACTGGCTTCGTGTAGGATTCGTAGTGTTCCAGGCGTTTGCGGACGGTTTCCGGTTGGTCGTCGGAACGTTGAACTAAATCCTCTCCGGTTACGTCGTCTTTGAAGGGCACTTTAGGCTCATTGAAGCCAACATTGTACACTCGGCCACTGGACAAATGAACCCATCTTCCCTTCACTCGGTCGATGATGACTTCCTTCGGGACATTCAGATTGATAACAGCGTCCACCGGATCCTGAGCCTGGAGCTTCTCTGCCTGGACAACAGTCCTTGGGAACCCGTCGAGCAGCCACGACCGATTGCCAATTTCAGATATCCTGCCCAGGATGCACTTGATGACCAAATCATCCGGCACTAGTTGTCCGGCATCAATGAAGGACTTTGCCTTTTTCCCCAAAGGAGTCCCATCTTCAATATTAAGTCGCAGAATATCCCCAGTAGCGACGTGAATAAAACCGAATTTCTTCACCACTCGTTGCGAGATTGTGCCCTTTCCAGAGGCGGGAGCACCAAGTATAACAGCACGAAATATCTTCGAAGTCATTTTCGTCACACAAACTACTAAAAATAGAAGTCACACTGTGGAAATGTTTCGTGCACCGGAGCGAATTTGAACCTTTGAATTGTGAAGCGATACTAACTTGGATCAATTTGTTGATGACTGAGCAATCCAATGCTGTTTTCTGGTTTGCGCGATAGTAAATAAAACTTGGAAACTGATCTCGTCAGTTTAATCGAAAGAGAATCGTGTTTTATTACGAAATCGCTTGGCTTCAACAGGTGGGAGATGGTTTTTACGTAAGCGAACTTGAATTCCTCTCAATCTTCGATACTTCATTCATTATAAGCAATTTGCAGCACTCAGAATTTATTTTTAAAAACACGCGAATAGGGAAAATGCAAAACGTAAACAAACTCGAAATAATCATAAATTGACAGCGAGTCTAAACGTCTAATAACGGCATGTGAAATGTCAAAAATGGCGCGAAATTTTGAATTAAATTATTTATTATTATTGTTAGGATTCCTCAATGATGCACTTTATGGACCTATTCTTGAATGTAAGATTGCTCTGTATCTATAACTTTACATTTTCAGTCCACTTTGCTATTCACAAACTGTAACTTTAGCTGTCAAATCATCTGTAAGTTTATGGCGAGAGAAAACTTATCCATAAGGTTACATTTTTTAAGAAAAATACAAAATTTTAAGAATAAAGGAAATATGTCGGATTTAATATTGTTGTATAATGGATGGGAAGAAGATTCTTGGTTTGCGACGTGAAGTTAATAATCCTAATGATTTTAATACAACAAAAGTCGATCTAGTATTTAAAGATGCTAATAGAGCATAATGATTTTTTTTCGCGTCCGTTTGGCATTTGAATTGACGTTTGCCTTGGCCTTCTTTAGAGATTGCCATATATTAGCATTTAAGACTTATTTGTTGTAACACAGGGACTACATTGACTTTTATTTCTGGTGTACCAGCAAAACTGTTAGCTAAAAGGCCAGTGTGGACCAATCTGGTTTACCAGTTTTTCTGGTAAGACAGTGCTGGTATACCATTTTCGTACACAGCGCTGGAGCGCGTTCGTCGACGCATTGATAGTCGTAGCCGTAACTAGCAATAGCTAATGACGTCAATCTGTCATAGCTCGCCGTAGTCAACTATAGTCATATGCACCACGAACGACCATAGTCATAGTCGTAATTGCTTTTCGTTTGACAGCTCATACACACACTGAAGAATGAACAAAAACCCCAATTTTTTAAAACATATCGTTATTAATTTTCATCTGCGTAAATAATTTCATGTCCATTTTCTTTTTTCTGTTCCTATAAACTGAACTCAGGCGGGAATTTTGACATTTATATGTCAATCATGATTTACACACTGTCTATGTGTGTGTTAGCTACGCTTGACTATTTCTAACTCTGCTCACCGAGCATAGTCAGAAATAGTCAACTACCGTAGTCGACTATTGGCATCCACGAACGACCACAGCTGTAGCTACGTAGTCAGCTACGGCGTTCACGAACGACCGATAGTCACAAATAGTCAACTATAGCTGACTATTTTGCAACGACGAACGCGCTCCTGGTATACCAGATTTTGACAGGCAACCAAATTAAAATGGCGGAAACTAAATTTTCGAGAAAAGATATATGAAAGCTTATCATTATTTTACGAGAAAAGGAATTTTGAATGGAATGCACATTTTAGATATTACAAGAGATTCGATTTGAGAGGGCAAAGGGTGGATCAATTCTTTTCCAGACGTTTTAAAGCCAATATTTTGGCAATCATAATTTGTTGCTTCCCGCTGATTGACATTTCGCCTACTGAACTGTTTTACCAGAATTTGCCCACCAAATAAATTTGACAGATTGCGACTAAAATGCTTACCAGCTGGTATACCAGAAACATAAGTCAATGTAGTCCCTGTGTAAGAAACATTTTTTTAACGATTTTGTTATAGGGCCGACAAATGTGAAGCATATTTCCTTTATTCTTAAAATTTTGTATTTTTCTTAAAAAATGTAACCTTATGGATAAGTTTTCTCTCGGCATAAACTTACAGATGATTTGACAGCTAGTTACAGATACAGAATGTCAAAGTTACAGTTTGTGAATAGCAAAGTGGACTGAAAATGTAAAGTTACATATACAGAGCAATCAAGCCCATAAATTGCGTCATTGAGGTACCCTACCTTCTGCTAATTCGAATGGGAGAATAAAGGTAGAACCTGAATCGTACGTCGATGCGTCCGTCATGCGTCCGTCACGTTGACAGTTCGAGTAGAATCAACGGGCTGCTATGAGTATTCCCCTAATAATACGTTTTCCGATGCGGCAACCGCATAGAGTAGGTCGAATTTCTACTTTTACATGCGGCAATGCACGGGAATGTCATTTCGCAAAAAAGTTTGTTTACGATTTAAGCAATTTAAGTATGGAACAAATTGAAAGTAATTGTTTCGACGATAAACTAATAGAATAAGTGCAAAACAATGAATTAACTCCAGATTCGTTGCCGTACCCAACTGTCTCCGCATCGAACTGTCAACCGGACGCACGTATGACGGACGCATCGACGGACGATTCAGGTTCTAGCTTAAGAGAACTCGCCATTTGTAAATTCTGTGGATCTCTTCTGACAGCATTTTTCATTCCACAATCCACAACTCGTCCGCCATTGTGTCGGCTTTTTCGAAGTGGGTGTTTCTTGCAAATTAAACTTGGAAAAAAGTGATTTTTTCGGGATTTTTTCCATTAAAAAGGATTATTTTATCTTGAAGTTTGAAGTTGAACTAATTTGCCATAAAATTCAACACATTTTTGAGCAAAAAAAGTTTTTTTTTTAGCTTTTTTCAGTGTCGCTAAAATGGAGTCGCTTGTCATTTCTTGATTTTGGTTTTATTCAATTAATCTGCATAATTATTGTACATGATGGATGTTGAATTGGTAGCGAAGTCGCTATGCTTTCATGGGCAGCCGTTGCAAAAGATCTGGGAGGGCGAGAGGGGCAACCACGATTTGACTCGTCTGGGGCTCCTCAGCCCGGACTATTCCATATATTCGTCACGGCAGAAGTCCCTCACGTTTCAAGATCGTGCCAAGAGGTTGAAACTGCATCAATTTATCGCCCGTAAAGCTCCAACCCTCTTCAATTCCGGGTTGGTTGGAGATTCATCTGCACTGAGGCGCAAGGAGAAGTCTTCAAATGGTGAGTTTTAATATTGCTAACCTGTTTTTACGACGTGGTTTTATTTTTAGGTCCAAATGCGTCGATTGTGATGCCGCCGTACGAGGCGTTTTTGAAAACTATCGATAAAACGCGGCATATTCCTCATATTCTATCGGTAAGCAATGGATTTTTGCTTTGTTACATAATTGAAGGGAAAATCGCATGAGAGAATCACTCAAAAGTTCTTATTTAAATGTAAAAATTTCGTTTAGACCATCCAACCAGGCGATATTGTTTACGGCATGGTACTAAGTCGCAATGCAAGCTCATTGACGGTCAAGGTTTTATGCACTGGTGAAGTTCGCTACTTGGCGGATTTCTTTATCCGTGGAACTGTCGTGGCCCAAAATCTGATACCAGCGCACGACAAAAAGGGAAATCCTAAACAGTACATACCCAATGACTACGTCTGTTGTGAAGTTCTAGAAATCTCCCCCGACGCCGATCGAATGCTGCTGGGAATGAAGGGAGCACTAACTATTGATGCAAAGGCACCTCTGGGTCTAATCAGCAATGAACAACTTCCAGAGTACTACAAGTGAGATAACTTTAAAAAAAAATCCATTTGATTTGTAGATAAAATTTTAAACGCAATTTTCTCCAACGCCAGGAAGACACTTGAGAACCAAGGAGAATCATTTGAAGAACTTTTAGAGAAAAGCAAAGGATTTCAGAATCCAAATTGTATTGATATTTTATTTCAGGAAGTTGGTTTAGATGTTAATGAAACTTACAGCAATATCAATGTGTTGAAATATCGATTCTCTCAGCAGGAATATGCCACGGAATTACGACAGATTCAAGCTAGCAAGTGGGCATTCCGGTGAGTGTTTGAATTGGGATTCAAATTTGAAAAAAAAAACAACAATTGAGACAGTTTTACCGTGCTTTAATTTTTTCTCGTAGATCCGTTGCCGATGGAATCGAACACTTTAAAGTTGGACGCCATTCGGAGGCGTTCCAATGCTTGAATAAAGCTTTAAACATTGATCCACGCAATGTTGAAGGTCTGGTGGCCAGGGGAGCGTTGTATGCAAACAGTGGATCGTTTAAAAAAGCTGTCGAAGATTTTGAAGTTGCTTTGAAATTAAATCCGTATCACGCTAATGCCAGAAAATATATGGGCGAAACTCTTGTCGCTTTAGGTCGCAGCTACGAGGAAGAAAATCGTATCGATGATGCTAGAAATGCGTACATAAATTGTTTGAAAATAATTCCGCATCACGAGGAGGCGAAAAGCTCGCTTGAGTTTCTCAATGGAAGAATAGGTCAAGGAAAACAAATCATCATTGATACCAGTGATCTTATGATTCCAGGTAATTTACTGCTCGCAAGAGATTTTAGTTAGAAAAGTGTGTAAAAATGGAAGTCCATTTCAGGATTTAAACTTTCAGGGAATGACGTAAAGAAGGACTCTCCGATTATTAAGAAAAATGACGATGGCAAAAAGGATAAAAATCACAAGAAGAAAAAATCAAAATCACGAAAACATCGCAGCTCGTCAAGTTCATCGAGCAGCAATAATTCAAGTGGCTCTTCGAATTCAAGCTCTGGCTCATCATCATCTAGCGATAGTTCTGATTCATCTTCAGGTAATTTGAAAGCGAAATTTCCGATATCAGAATCCATTTGCTGGATTAAATTTCACAATCAATTTTTTTGATTTTGATTTAATAAATAAATTCATATTTCTATTAACGAAGTGAATTCATAGTGAAATAAACAAAAAAATTTCTTTCCTAACTTATAAAAAAAATTTTAGGTTTCATCTTGGGATTAATTATTTATAAAACAAACAATGATGATTTAGGAAAAATAATTATGAATGCATTTATAAAAATCATAAATAATGGATAGATGAGAGTTACATATATAAAATATATACAATAAATCAAATAGAAAATCGTAACGAAAAATGGATGCACATGAGCTCTTAGAAAAAATCAAAACATACCCTAAATAATAAAAAAAAGGTGGACATCTACTTTGTTGACATTTTTTGATATTTTATCGACTGATTTTTGAATGATCATCGGTCGAATGCTGTTTTTTTCATATTGCTTTCAGTTAATCTTCTTAACTTCTATGATGGTGTTTTTGTTTTAGATTCGGATTCGTCACGCCGTCGCAAGAAAAAATCTCACGGCGATCGAAAGCAGAAGTCCCTATCGCCGTTGAGCAAGCGAATGGCTATGATGGATAAAGAAAGTTCTGAAACTGGTACTGCTAAATACCAGTTTAATCAGCCGTTCCATTTGGCAAGTACGACTTCGTCTGCTGGTGATGATTACGATATCAAGGTAAGTTTGTCGAGTTTATCCATCTGACATGACCTAATTCATTCAATCACCCATGCATCCATTCACACAAGACCTACATTAGGTCTTGTGTGAATGGATGCATGGGTGATTAGACCGAGACTTGAGTATAATTTGCACTTTTGGGCTGAAGCACCAAAAACTGTCCTACCATTGCTGGACCGAATTCAAAAACGTGCGATCCGACTGATTGGAGACAAGTCTTTGACAGATTTATTACCGTCTCTCGAGTATCGTCGCTCTGTTGGGGTACTCAGCATACTCTCGAGATATTTCCATGGGAAATGTTCCACCGAAATTTCTCAACTTATTCCTCCCCAGTATATTTTCCCTAGACCCTCTCGTAGCACGCGCGCACGACTTCTTCCTTGAGCCTTTCCATCTTCGTACAGTAAAGTTTAGCAGTTCCTTCATTCCGCGAACAACAAGACTTTGGAACGATTTACCATCCGATGTGTTCCCCCCGTAAAGCGGCGTCCAAACGCGCGGTTTTTTGCTCCGTTTTACCCGCGCAAACCGAGTCTGCGCAGGCATGTCATAGCGTCTGGACGATACACAGTTAGTTCGAGCGGATCAAAAGTACGGCCTGTGCGAGTCCAGGTTGTGTCTGAAAATAATTGTGGCACGCGGAGGCAAATCGTAGCATGTGGACGAAAATTCACTCAGTTTATGTGTCAGTTTTTGTTTTTCAAATTATTGTTGCTACCTTTAAATATTTATCCCGTAAAACTTCGTATATTGCTTCGCAGGTTTCAGGGATAATCACACTTAAAGATTGTTTGGAAACAGCTGTACTAAATTTTAAGTCCTCGTAGCTGCGCCCCGTTGCCAGGAACCTTAAACTAGCGGTGAGCCGTTCATGGAGTGTGATAGCTTTCCTCATGCATGTGACTTTCCTTTCTATTTTTGGCGACACCAGCGATAATAGTCAGTTGTACGTTCCTATATCCATACGCAAATAATTTTGCCAATCATTTTCTTGTAGGAATTCTTGAAATAAGTTCACATGCGAATATATGTTTCTTTTATTTGCACCACTTAGTTCGCCGACACTTCTTTTTTTTCCTTTTTTTATAAAGAATACAAACACTTAAACTGAAAAGTAAAAAGTCTTGCTCGCCTAATCTATTCATTATAGAAAATGGATAAACACAATTTGTTTATGCACGAAGTTTCAAACAAAACTGCGATAAAATATAAAAAAAACGGAACCGTGTGGACGCGAAGGTTACTCAGTTTTTTTTACATAGATAACTGTGCAAAATAAGTCGTAGCAAAAAAACCGCGCGTTTGGACGCCGCTTAATATAACCCGTAGAAGTTCAAGGAGGACATAAACCTACATCTCTTTTCGTTTTTCTGACCATCTTGAGCCGTGCTTCGGCATTAAAGGGTCTTCCCCTAAGCTCTGGCTAGCACCATATAAAAATATCAGTTGTGGTCAACACAAAACTTTCTTCTACAAAATCTACGACCCTGTGCAATTTACGTTATAGCCCTGTCGTATTGTCAACCCAATACAACCTCCCAATAAATTGTTGGTTCATCCAAAAACGTACAAAATTTGAGATAACTTGAGAACTGTAAAAGATATAAATTTACGGTAAATGGCAAAAATGTAGAAAATGTTAACATCTTTAATTATTCTTTTAACTGATTTGTCGAAAAACCGTTAGTTTGCAAATTATTCGCAAAAATATGATTTTTTACATATTAATGAAAATATCTCAATAACGGTAAAATATAACGGATAACGGTAAGAAACAAAATTGTGCAGAATGCCATTCTCATTAATTCACTTCATACATTCAGTCAGCAAAAACCCGTTAGTTTTCGAGATAATCGCAAAAAACTGTTTTTTTGGAAATAACGGTTTATCTCGATAACAGGTTGAGATATCGAGTTGTAGCTAAAGACAAAAGTGTGGGAAATTTTATTTTCTCCAAGTTTTGTCATACTTAAGGCCACTAAAAAACGCGTAGTAAATCGAGAAAAACGAAATTGCGATTTTTGAAAACCCGCCATTTTGGATACTTCCGGTTAACGGATTTCCACCAAAAGTTGATAGGATCGTCCCATTTCAGGACCCAACATGCCTATAAAATTTCATGGCGCTAGCTCTATTAGTTTTTGAGAAATCTTGTACACAGACTGACAGACAGACAGAAAGACATTTTTTTAATATGACTCCAATCGACTCAGGAGTGATCGGGAAATGTTTTTTAGGCAAAATTAAGAGGTCGAAATTTTTCATGAATACAATACTTTATTATACTCCGTAGAAGAAAGTAAAAAGCTTCTGTTGCTTTTTCCCCACAAACTTTCAGGTCTTTTATTTGATAATAAAGCTACATTTTTACCACATTGCAGGGGACCCTGGCGAGTGTCAGTTACCGTAACCACTCGGTTATAATATTTCGTATTTTTATACCCGTATGGTGAAACCAAAGGGTATATTAGATTTGCCTTACCGTTTGTAACGCCAAGATCCCGTTATCACACACAAAAATGCATTACACCGTCCGTCTGTCTGTGGCGCGGATTACGGGCACACGTATTGAGCTAGAGACTTGAAATTTTACGCAGATTCGTTTTTCGTAAAATAAAAAACGTCCCATTTCATTTACCTCGGAAAAAAACTCTAGAAAATTATCATTTTTGCGCCAAAATCGCTGAACAGATCATGAGTTAAACGAAAAATAACCAATTGATAATGCAAACCGTATTATTATGGTTGAATTTGCTTTAACGACTAATTAAAATAACTTATTTTTGGCATTTTTGGGGGGCATAATTTTATTGTTTTCTTCTTTTAAAATTGTATAACGATTAAAAAACCAAATATGTACGTAATTGTGAATTTACATACAGCCCTATTCCCGTATCCGGCGGGACGTGTAAGCCGCGGGATTTGGCGTTTCCCGCAGAAAATTTGCATTCTGCTAGACGCAATTGTCCCGGCGTGTGCCGTGGTGCTGAAAACGTTTTACTTTCGGTATTACACTAAACGCACCCGCGAATGTTTTGACTTTTCCATACATTTATTTCCCGCAAGTAAATCGTTGCGGGACCAATCAATTAAATAGTAAGTTTGAATAAAAAAGTGAATTTTATTTATACATTCAATGAATTTTAACTAAATATAAGTTTTGAAGGTCAGGAAAAACTAACTAGACGCAGTACAATCATTTAATTGAACAAATAAAACTTCATGCGTATCAAATCAGCAAAACTGTCAAAATAGTCGGCGCGGGGCTGAATAAAACTGCGTTTCTACGTCTACTAGAATAAGAAAATTTCATTCGATCGAGATAAAACTTGCGTGTCGTATACACGTCCCGCCGGTTACGGGAATAGGGGTGATAATCACTTAACAGTGTTTTATAAAGGCAACAAAATATAACAGAATCATTATTTTTTATTTACTTGCTTTTAATGTTAAAAACTTTCAGGTGAAAAATTTCTTAGAAATGACTCGCGATGAGGACGATTACGAGTCAAAAGTTCGACGATTAGTCGAAGAAGCGTCGAAATATCGAAAAGAACGGAAAGGTTTAGACGAAAAATCAAAGAAGAAAGAGAAAAAGAAGCAAAAGAAAATGAAAAAGGAGAGTAAGAAAGAGAAAAAACGTAAATCTAAAGATAAGGCTGAATTGCCTCGTATTGACGATATAGAATTAAAGGAAGCTTTAAAGTAAGTAGAAATTGAAATTCGATTTTTGTACTAAATAATAGCGATTTTGGATTGGAATAGGATTTTTAAGTCTCTACCAATGTTGGAAATTGGAAATAAATTGAATGTCGATTTAGCGAAATATGAAAAAAGTATCGATGCCCTTCAAAAGTGAGTAAATTCTGAATTTTCTAACAGTTTTCACGTAATTTTGCACGGCAAACTTCTAGGCAATCAACACCATCCACGTCGACATCAACCGTTCCGTCAATATCAACAGTTCCGTCGACGTCATCGCAATTAGGAAATACTTGGAGTAAAAAAGTTCCAGAGGGGAAGTATGTTTCGTTTTACTTTTGTTATTTTTTTTTTTATATTCGTTCGTAAAGAAATTTTCACGTTTTTTTATTAAACTAATCTAAAGGCCAAAAGATTCCCCGTCAACATCGAAAGGTGCGACAAAAATGTATCCCTTTATGCAAGCAACGGCTGCGATTCAAGAGCGCAAAGTGGAGGAGAAACGAAATAAGCTGCATATTCCAGAGCCTCCACCGGCTCCAGTCACCGCCAAGCGCCCACAAACTCCACCGGCCCCCATAACCCCAGCGGTAGTGTCTATTGCATCTGAGAAAATAAAGGGCTTCAAGATTATGCCACCAAAACCACCTGTTGTTTTGGACAAATTTGGCTGTTTCCGACTTGCTTCTCTGGATGATGCAAAAATCGAACCTCGCCGCTCCAGATCATCGTCTCGTCGACGCTACAGTCGTTCTAGATCGCGATCTCGTCGTCGTTCGCGTTCGCGAAGGTCCCGATCTCGGCGCCGATCGCGATCGCGTAGATCAAGGTCCCGTCGTCGCTACAGCCGTTCGAGGTCCCGATCTCGTCGACGCTCCCGCTCGCCTCGCCGCCGTTCGAGATCCTATGATCGCGATAGAAGATGGTCGCGAACACGTTCCAGGTCGAGGTCGTATTCGCGTTCAAGGAGTCCCGATAACTGGCGACGCGTTGCTCGCTTTGGAGGAGTACCACCGCAACCGTTCCGTGGCGGTAGGGGCTTCGGCCGCAGCCGTGGCAGACCATCACGGGGACGTGTTTCCAGCTTCCGTGGGCGAAGGTCACCTCCTTACTATCATCGTGATCGCGAGAACTACGATGGCAAATCGGGTGATCGAGGGGGTAGTGAGGAAAATGATTCACATCGTAGTAGCAGAAAGCGCGATGGTGGTATTGAGGGTAAGTGGGCGCATGATAAATTCGAGAAGAGATACGACGAGGAGGAGGCACAGCGAAATCCTGATCCATCCGTTGAGGAAATTGACCAAATTATAAATAAGGCGCAGAAGGAGCGCAAGGAGGAAATCATCCAGCGGGACAAGGATTTGTTGAAGAAACAAACCCCAACTAATTTACCATTTTAGTCACATTCACTTTTGCGTATTTTCCCATTCCCGAACGAATGATAAATTTTAATGCTTTCAATTTATAATCAATAAATGTTTTGAAATATTCTTTGTGAATTTTAAGTAAGGTGCATTATTTCATATTCCCTTAAAAACTATACATAAAATAAAATTGTAAAGTTTTTTTTTTAATTTTGGATTTTCTTAAAAAATTTGTTATCGCCGTTCTGCGGGTTTGAAAACACTTCGAATTATTAAGGTATACGAGCTATTGAGATTGCACTGTCAATTGAATTGAAACAAGCCAAGATCTATTTTTTTAAACCCACCCATTTTTTTAGTGATTAAAACTCACAAAATCAACTGGCAATTAGATTTGTTTTAACGTGTTGAGCAGGAACACGTTAAAAAATATCTAATTCCCAGTATTGTCAACCCAATACAACCTCCCAATAAATTGTTGCTTCATCCTAAAATATCAAAAACGTACAAAATTTGAGATAACTTGAGAACTGTAAAAGATATCAATTTACGGTAAATGGCAAAAATGTAGAAAATGTTAACATCTTTAATTATTCTTTTAACTGATTTGTCGAAAAACCAATTTGTTTGCAAATTATTCGCAAAAATATGATTTTTTACATATTAATGAAAATATCTCAATAACGGTAAAATATAACGGATAACGGTAAAAGACAAAATTGTGCAGAATGCCATTCTCGTTAATTCACTTCATACATTCAGTCAGCAAAAACCCGTTAATTTTCGAGATAATCGCAAAAAACTGTTTTTTTTTGGAAATAACGGTTTATCTCGATAACAGGTTGAGATATCGAGTTATAGCAAAAGACAAAAGTGTGGGAAATTTTATTTTCTCCAAGTTTTGTCATACTTAAGGCCACTAAAAAACGCGTAGTTTGGGAGTAAATCGAGAAAAACGAAATTGCAATTTTTGAAAAACCGCCATTTTGGATACTTCCGGTTAAAGGATTTCCACCAAAAGTTGATAGGATCGTCCCATTTCAGGACCCAACATGCCTATAAAATTTCATGGCGCTAACTCTATTAGTTTTTGAGAAATCTTGTACACAGACTGACAGACAGAAAGACATTTTTTTAATATGACTCCAATCGACTCAGGAGTGATCGGGAAATGTTTTTTAGACAAAATTAAGAAGTCGAAATTTTTCATGAATACAATATCTACTTTATTATACTCCGTAGAAGAAAGTAAAAAGAAGTAAGATTGTGTAAAAGCAATCAAAAAGGAGCTTACCCCACGGTTAGAAGTGCGACTAGAAGTCGCATGCCGAATCTCATCTCAGGGAAATCGCTCGTGTAACCCCACGGTTAGAAGTGCGACTAGAAGTCGCATGCCGAATCTCATCTCAGGGAAATCGCTCGTGTAAACGCCAGTTGCATGCAAGCGGGGAAAATCGCAACTCAAGTCGTATGTAAAAACCTCATACAATCTGACACCGCGTCTTGATTAACAATTTTTCATTCCAAGAAATATCTCACCGCAATGAGATTTTTTTGACAGCTGGGCCGAAAATCTCTTGAAATTTAGTACTCAAAATGCCGATGAAAAGAAAACACATAGTCGCCGCTCTCGCAATTAATGCAATACGTGAAATTGAAAAGGCTGAAACAGAAGAACAGACGAAAAGAAAAACCTCTTAATGTTATATATTCTCTTCCGAAGCTTTTTGTATCGTATTTTGTAAAAATTAGTTACTTTCGCAATTACTTGTTGGGAGAATTTAGATTCCGCCATCTTGAATTGTGAAATTCCAAGAAATTTTGCTATTGCAAGATTTCTTGAAATTTATCTCTGGGGTTTTTGATCGCCGTCAACTCGAGCTCTGATTGGTCAATCAAAAATCTCTGCGATGAAAAATCCCAAATCAAGACGCGGTGTGAGCTGCGACTGGAACTGCAAATGATTTGACATTTAAGGTTATGTCTGATTTCACAATAGCAGAAAATAAGTTGAGTAGAAGTGAAATTTTAAAATTAATAAATTTGTACCGGGAACGAGAATGCCTCTGGAAGACTGCCTCGAAATTGTATCGTAGAAACGATCTCAAGAGGCAGGCGTATGAACAAATCGGCGCGGAATTGAAACTCACAAGCGAGGAAGTGAAGAAAAAGTTGAGAAATTTACGAACGACGTATGTTCACGAAAAAAAAGAAAATATATCCGAGTCGGAAGTCTGGAGCATCGACAGAAGATATTTATGAGCCTTCATAGTTTTTGGCAGACTTTTCTGCGATTTCTATCATTTTTATAGCTTACTGCGGCACATAACTTTGTTTGTTTTCTTGCGTTTGACATTTTTCAACTGAAGTCACATGCAATGTCGCAAGACAGCAGAGCAAATCGCAACGCCTGTCAAATTGAAAAGGAGGGATAATCGCATGCGACTTCTAGTCGCACGTCTAACTGTGGGGTAAGTGTCAATTTAGTGTGCGAGTAGATTGCTTGAATGCTGGTAAAGGTAAGTGCACACGATATGATCACTGTTCATATTTTTGAGCAAAAAAGTGTCCCAAACGTGTTCATATCGTCTGAACACCATATTTTTGTGTTCATACGTATGAACACAAGGCATATGAACACATTTGAACATACCGTGAGCAAACGTATGAACACGACCTGTTCATACCGTGTGAACACTATTTTGGGACCGTATGAGCCCAGTTTGTATGTTTTCTGGTTTTTATTTGGGTCTAGTAGGTTTTAGATTTGTGGCGTGGATGGCTCAGTCAGCTTAGTGCTTACCTCGTAATCCAATGAGCAGTGGTTCAAATCCCACTCAGGGTAAAATAATTCGATTCGAATCTAGAACTTTTCTGCTCATGAACTTTAAAACACGGACCAGTTTGGTCTTTGCCTCCAAGCTCCCTGGCATATAATTTAAAAAAAAAAGTTTTCGACAGTTTTGTTTTAATTTGTGGTGTTGTGTGCTCAAATGTTCTTAAAAATTGTTCATATCTGTAACACAGAGCTTCTATAGAACAGAGGTTAAAATTGACACTGAGCGACAAAAATATGGCGTGAAATATGGGACTTTATCATTAGCACAAGCAGAAAAAAACTTTCGTAAAGCTTTCGAGCTAATGATAAAATCCCATATTTCACGCCATATTTTTGTCGCTCAGTGTGATTTTAACCTCTGTTCTATAGAAGCTCTGTGTCTGTAATTTGAACAAAACGTTTATATCGTCTGAACAGTGTTCATACGCGCAGAAAAAATATGAACATATTGCATTTGAGCACATATGAACACACCTAAAAATTTAAAGCTTTGGGACAAAATGTTCATATCGTGTGAACACCTTTCATATATTGTATGAACATATGAGCATTTGAAGCTAATAAGCAACATATGCATATGTTCATAAATATGAACAGTGATCATATCGTGTGCACTTAACTTTAGAACTGTACTTTGGGATTAGGGGCAGCAGTATAAAATTTCCAACAATTCAATAATTTTTAGGATTATATTGAATTAACAACAAATTCTTAACTAGTGTCATGGCAAAGCTTCTCCCTGCGAGAATTTTGAGACCCTTGTAATTTTTCACTTCTCTCTGATGCTTAACCAGTGCTGTCGAATTTACTACTATAGTAGTATTTTACTACTACTGTCGTACTAATATGGAGTTATCTTAGTATAGTATAAAAATATCTGAACAGCACACGAGTTTCTTATACAAAATCTACGTTCTTGCACAATTTACGAGTTCACGCGTTATAGTAGAAAAAAATTTTAGTTTATAAATAAAATTGATTTTTAATTTTACAAAATCTGAAATATCTTGATAACGTTAAATGTATCGAATCCAAATATGATTATCCAAATATGACTCTATGTGGTTATACTTCAGGAACTTTTGTGGAGAATTTCACAAAAAATAATTCAAAATAAAATAAGGCAGATAATTTTAATATCTTTAATTGTTCCTTCAACTATTGTTACGGGGATCGTTAGTTTGCAAGCAATTCGCAAGAATTAATTTTTTTACGTTTTAATTAAAATATCTCAATAACGGTAAAATATAGCGGATAACAGTAAAATATAAAACTGTGGCAAATATTCTCTTCAATTCACTTTATACATTGAACCACCAAAACGTTATTTTTCGAGATATTCGCAAAAAACTGACTTTTTAAAAATAATTTCGATAACGGCTTTAGATATGCAGTTCTAGTAAAAGGCAAAAATGTAGGAAATTTTATTGTCTCCAAGTTTTGTCGCACATAAAACTACTGAAAAACGCCTAGTTTCGGAGTAAACAGCAAAAAACCAAACTTCGATTTTTAAACTTCGATTGATAGGATTGTCACATGCCTGTGAATTTTCATGACTAGCTCTATTTTGGAGAAATCTTGTGAACAGACTGCAAGACTGACAGACAGGCAGAAAAGTAATAATGCACCAATCGAGTCAAGAATGCTCGGAAAATGTTTTTTAGGCAAAATAAAGAGGTCGAAATTTTTCATGAATACAATACTTTATTATACTACGTATAAGAAAGTAAAAACGACATCACTGCATACCACCTAAGACTATTGATAATAAAATTAAAAATATTTTTATCCAAGTAAAGAGTTTTACAAAAATGTTATTAAATTTAAAATGCTGTTAACAAAAATTGCATCAAGACTAATTAATCTAAGCGTTTTTGTTTAGTTTTTTGATTGTAGGCATTCTGTGCCTATTCGGTTCGTTCTTAAAGTAATAAGCCGCTTCAGTAAAGATGTCATGCTGCCAATAATTGTAGCGAAGTAATGGTCGTAGTAAATGAAGCACAAACAAGCAACCTATCATAACAAAAGTCCTTTGTTTGGGAATAGATCTTCAGTGTCAAGATTTGAAAGACTATCATCGAGACACCACACAATAGGAAAAGCGAAAAAAAAACACACTCCCCTATTTCGATGGTGAGGATATATGGAGGATGATAGAGCCTAGGTTGGGAAACGGTATTGGGTGTGAGTTTGGAGGGATGCCAGAGGTTGAATCAGAGATAGGAAAATGACTATTGTATCTGAAACCCTATACTGTGTATTCGATGTATGGGCTTTCTTTATTTTCATAGGCGATAGAAAAGGGCAGCCGGGCTAAAAGAGAGGGTGGAGAATAATTTTGATAACGGAAGGACAACAGGATGGGAATGGGTATAGCGAACGAACGATAGTAAAGTTATAGAAAGTACAAAAGCAAAAATGTGAGCCAAAAAGATCTCTTTGGAATTTCAGCAATGAGCTCCAAACAATTGCTTGACATCTGCGAACGACGAAACGCAAACAAAAGCTGGATGGGAACTGGGAACAATTGCCGTATGTGTTGTTTTCATTCGTGTAACATCTCACATCCCTCGACTCGATGGATGGATCCTTGTACGTTTTGGTACTTTATCCATTTTATTCTCTATATTCGTATATATACATATATAACGATATGGACCTAGCATACATTAGTATTTCTGTATTATTTCTATAGTCCCGATTATTTCAGTCCATTGTGGACCCATCCTCAACGGAGCTCGATGTACACATAAAATGTAAAATGTCATTCAGACCGGAATAATAGAAATATGACAACAAAGACTCCTTTCCTATTCCCATCCATATCCATAATATCGCGTTGATATGGACTTGAGACCATCAGCAACAATATAAACCGGCGATACTGGATTCTCACTTACAGATTCCTTCCATTCTATTGTGATTTTTGTCCTATGAGTCAGTTTACCCCCTCCACCGGAAGGCATGTTATCAAAAACTCTAGTTAGGTTCTTGTCATGGTTCTATTGCCATGTGGAGTGTTTTCTTCTAGTTTTTCTATTTTTCCCTTATTTCCCAGAACCTCTATTATGCAAAACCTAGTTTTCTCTATTTTGTAATCTCCCGCGTGATCTTCATTTTCATCCGGACTTCCCCTATTTTAGAGGTTTTTCATCCAAATATAGTGAAAGCTGCCTTTGCGGACACTTCTCATAAGCGGACAACGCACTTTGTGACCCAATTTTGATTTTTTGAGTAAAAAGCTGGACTACAGTGGACGTAATTTAAGAAAAATTAAAATTTTTGATTTTTTTTTTGTTTTAAATGAATACTAATAGCTTAAACATCATTAATTTGTATAGAGAGTATTTTTAACCCCCATAGAAAAAAATATGTACTGAAAGGGTTAAGCGGACATATTTTCTGGAACCAAAATCCTTTCTAAGATTCCCAGTGTTACAAGTGAACCAAATAAACGGTATATAGCTTCTTTAGCTATATTTATTTATTCTTTAAATTATTTAACACAAACAATTAAAAACTAATTAAAATTTTTATTAAATTCAATAAATTCAAAACACTTTCTATCGTTTTAAAATATTGACAAAGGATGAATAAAAAATTTTTTTTTGTCTGAAGTCATTTTTAAGGCAAACTTAATCTGAAGTCATTTTTAAGGCAAACTTAATTTTAAAAAAATTATAAACAAAGTATATTTTTTAAAACTTTAAAATTAAAGGAAAAACGCGTTATAATTGTAACAGCCGCCCCACGGGCTGCCGGGAAACTACTAAGAAATTCCGAAAACTGGGCTATATACAAGCTTCCTAATTATGCACTAAAAAGTATTTAAAAGTAGCTTCGAAATTAAGGAATGGCTAATTCAAATTTAAAAAAAAAATCTGATCCCCTACTGCCATGGGCGCCAAATACCTTAGGTACGCCCCTGTTTGCAACTCTCAGAAGAATCAAGCTAGGGGTATTATATTTTTACAAACTTGTAAAAAGTACGATCAAGTTTTTCAATGGCTAAAATATAGCCTATATTTTAGATGTCGGGCTAGATGTCGGACGATTTCTAAAAAGTATGGATTTTTACAAAATGTTCGCCCAAGTCAGTAATTTCTTGGGATTTCAAGAAAATATCGAAAAATTAATTCGCAAAAAACACACCAGATGGAAAGTTTTGATTTTAAACGTTCTAAAGACACGATAACTCGCGAACAAATTGAATTAAAAATGTAAAGCTTCTAATTATTGTAGAAAGTTCCGAAAATTTCACTCCATAATCAAAAAAAAACCAAAAGTATGTATTGGTGGGACCGGTGATTATGAATGCGATTCCCAAGATTTCAAACATAACGTCGATCTCAGGACTACATGCACAATACCTCGCCATAGTAGACCCAAAATTGACCACAGGATGTCTTGATGATGATGCAAGCTTGTGGATAATGAAGTTGCAAGTAGGAACCTGGACCATGTGCTTTCACTCCCACATCCGATGCAATCTTCGGCTATCCTTTATGAATTCGGTGGCTTCCACAGATGGTCGTTGCTAACTGGTTTACAATCACCGTGCTTCTATTATCCTTGATGCTGTAGACGTGGCTCCACGACTCTTCATTGACAGATCACCATCCTGGCTGTTACAGATACAAATTTACATGTAGGTAGCTGTATTGGCATCCATCCAGAAAGCTTTCTGCTAATGCCATTCAAATATTTTCTTGTTGTGTATTGTGTAACAATAGCGGGAAATATGTTGAAAGGAAAACAACTTCTATCGGTGGGGGTTGAATTGATGGCACAAGGCGTGACTTTTTTTTAGGTGAGGTGGGTGTGGAAAACGATGGAAAATTGAGGATATATAAAACTTGAATCGGGCGCGCGTTGGAAAGTTGAGGATAGTGTGAGAGAAGCGTTGAAATCAACTGAAACTGGAGCCGAATGTATGGCACTTGAATAGGAAAACTGTGTTTGTTGCCGAACTGCGGGAGAGGGGGTGGCAATGCTATTGATAAACTGTGGGAGTTTGGTTGGAAGGTGAATTTTCAGAAGAGGATAAGCGAGGGGCTGATTCCATGCGAATCGTGGCAGTCAGTTGAAAGACCAATTGCTGATGGGTGCGAGCTGTTGAACGTGAAACATTTTCCGAGGGATGCGGAATGCGACTGAATGAGGGTTGGTTTGTTTGGTGGGTGGATGAGGAGCCGTCGTGGATGGTGGGAAGCTTCAAAGAAAAATGGAAAAACGGGAGCTCTGTTGTTTTCAAACAAAAGTGCTGATGATTTTCTATGGAACTCTGAATGAAAAGCCATCGCCATAGAATTTGTGTGAATAGCGAGAGAATGAAGAGCACGAGGCCAGATAAGTATCTGGGACGGAGATGAGAGTTATGTGGGCGCAAGGATTCGAGTATGAAAGATTAGATTCTGTTTGTTTGACTGATAGCAAAGCATGAGGTCATGTTGTGGTGGACTAAATAATAAAAATATATAAAAAAAGAAAAGAAAAGTTTTTTTTGTCCATTATGGGAGTTTTTTTTTGCTTAAGTCCATGCTCTTCCTCCGGTTCGTTTAATGATACTCCATATATGAGAATTATAAAAGAGTATATTAAATTTAGCACACCGAGTATACGGATAGAAACAACACAAAAAAAATCATCAGTGCGTTTAGAATGACGAAAGAGTTCGACAGAGAGATTGCAAGAACGGGTACCTTGATGTTTTGGGGACCGTCGAAGATCGGTCCTCTAAAAAGATGTTCAAATTTTTACAGGGAGAACCTTTGAGACAGCAGATTTTAATATCCGCTTCGAGTGCTAGTACATAATTATAATAAAATATGTAAAAGTTTTTCGATATGCGAATTATATTTCGAAAATTAGGGATCGGTCTCTTTTTATCATGTAAACAGGGGAGACATTGCGGATCTCGAAAAACGAGACCAGCGAATTCGAACGGCAACTTCGATTTCGAGAGACAATGGAATTACGTATCTCGAACATGACAATTTCGAGATTTCCCCAAGGGAAATATTTTTGACAGATAATGTTTATTTATTTTTGTGGTGTTAAAGTGAAAAGTTGCATTTAATTGTTCCAATTTATTCAGTAAAGTGTTTTTTCCGAACATTTTCCACAACTGCCGTCTAAAACCACAACTGCCGTCTCGAAAGCACAAGACCTTTCGAGAAATATCGGTAGAGAGAAATGTCAGAAACCCTCGATTTTCGAGATAAGCAATCAGGCATTAAATTCGAGAAAACGAACGAGCCCAAGGCAAATTTTTGGGAAATTTCAAATGCATTATATATTTTTAAGTTTTTCGAAGTTTTTTGCTTTATGCGGATAAATTCTTTCAAGTGGTATGCTAGAAAACCCTTTAAATATTTATTTGGGTTTTATAAAAAACCACTAATAACAGAATTTTGTATTATTCTATGTGCGTTCAGTAAAAAATTATTACTTTCGAAAGAACATTTTTTTGTGGTTTTTAGGTATTTTTAAAAGCCAGCACCCACTTTTTTTTCTTTGGAAATGCGAATTTTGCGATATTTATGCAAAAAAATGTTGTTTCGACTACTCTTAAATTTCGAGAAATTGGTATGCAATGTCGAGCACAAAATCGAGATAGGCAATACCAATTCATGGTTTCTCGATCGAACTAGCGTTTGTTCGAGATCCGCAATATGCCCCCTGTATTTTTGAACTTTTTAGTTGAAAAACTATAAAAGGGCACAATAAGTTGGATCAATTTTTATGTTTTTTCTTGACTGCTGGATGTATTATTCTTCGAAAACTGTTGTGGGGGTTTCTCGGTCCGATGTTGTTATATAATATACACATCAATTCTGATAGTCGTGTCGTTATCGACAAGAGTAGTTTTACGTGTTGTTGTTAGTGCTTTTCTACACGAAAAACGACTCTTGTCGAAAACGACACGGCTATCAGAATCGGGGTGATAATCTTTATTACGCCTCTAAATTTCGCTTGCTCTCGCTCAGGAAATCCGGCTATAAAGTCTGATAATCAGGAGATCCGGTTATAAAGGTTGATAATTTAGCTTCCAAAATAAGTATCATGCTCCACTTTTTCACAGTTTGCTACTTTTACAAATTATTATCAATAAGGTGCAATAAATTACCAGAAAAATCGAGGTCTACATTGGTCCAAATATTTAAATAAAGTTAAAGCTATGTTGATCGAAATAAAGGCCAGAATATTCAATACTACAAAATATGGAAATGTGTACCCTATATATTGTGTTGATGCCCACACTCAGGTGGAATAACAACCCTATTTATAAGACCACTGCAAAATTTCGTGAAGTCTTTTCCAGTGATTTTTAAGTTTTTTGGTAACAATGAAATAAACGAACCAGAATTTAAGTAGATATTATTAATTTAAAAAAAAACTATGTTTTTAATTTCATGACCATTTTCAATTCATTACATATTGCAATATACTCAAAATAATTTGTGATCATATCGAAAAAATACTCGTTAATGTACCAAAAGCGTTATTAAATACCAGGTAACAGAACTCTCATTGATAAATTCGTTTAATTATAACCTACTTTTATAAAAATTACAAACCAAATTTTATAGAACCAACAAAATAAAATTGTCTTATTGATAAAATCAAATTAATATTAACAAAATCTAGTTTTATCTACAAAAAAATATGTGATTAATATCACAAAATTATTAATATTTAACATGTTGTTTTTTGTTATTTTGATAATATTTTCCGTTCAGTGTAGGGTCTACAGACGTTGCAACTTGTTGTACAACTTATTTAGCCCCAAGATTGTATGTTTGTCTATAGATTACAACGGTTGGTCTCATAAATTGCAGTCAATCTTAATTATTCTTGATCAAAAACCTCTCTAAATGACAAATATTAATTGTTTGACAAACTACAGACAGCTCCTCTTTTATAAAAACATTTTGAAAATCAAACAAAAGTATCCAAAAGACGATTGTAAAAAACTGTTCCATACATCATAATTAAATTGGAATAAGATGACAAAACTCTACGTGGATTCTAAGACCCGTATTAAAAACTCTGTTTGTTGTTTTCATATAGGGTATTTCACGACTGCCTTTTTTAGCATTTGCTATGTTTTTTAAACAAATGTAAGTCGTTATTTGATCTTATGTACATAAAGCTGCCCAAATAGCATTTTAAGCAGCAATTATGGTGTTCATCCCCATATTTCGTCACCATGCAAATCGCGGCGATAAGCAATTTATGTCGCAAACACGTCGTTAGTTGTGCCAACGAGACGCGCAACGGCACCCATAGTGGGGAACACTTTTCAGCGGTTTGCGGCGCCGCAATTATAACGACAGGGACGTAATTAGTTGCCTCATGCGCGAGCGTCATCTGACGGCATTATATCACACAATTACACAAATCATCGAGCGGGTTTTCTTTCTCCCTCGAATGCTTGCTAGTAAACAGAGATGAACAAATAAAAACGTAAGCAGAAGACGAACGAGAAAAATCTAATGGCGACAAATTAATGGAAACTTTTGTGGAGTGTTATTTTATAATGGACTTTTCTTCCGGTTGCATGTCGTGATTTTAATTGCCATTAAAATTTTTCGACAATATTGGATCTGAAATTTAAACAGATTTTAATGGGCCATCGAATTATTTTGTTTTTAATCAAAAATTTCTTTAATTTTATTTTATCGGTAAAATTTTTTTTTCTTTTGCAATGAAATTTTGATGCCAATAAAATTATGCTGTTTCAAAAATGTATGCTATCTACTTTTTATGCAATATCCTTCAGTCATTCGCCTGAAATAAGAAATTTAATTCTCGAAACGAAATCGTTTCCATCAAATGTCAGTAAGAAATATGGCGGCTGAAGGCATCAATTTTTTTTGGTGTTTCTCAGACGGGGAGCTTTAATGAAACTTTAGTGGCAGACTATTTCGACCCGAAAACCATCAAATGCTGCTCTATCGCTGCAGGAATTTTCATGAAGCGAATGTTGCCCCAAAGATGAACCGTGGGTCACCAATTTCCCCACTAAAGCAATTGTGGCTTTGCAGACGCATTATTAATCGGTGCGACGCGCTCGTCACTTCTTTCGCTTCTTTTACGCGGATGTGAATTATAGGTGTAAATTTTTAGCCCCGATTGCGTAAATTGCTGCATTTTAAAGCCGCAAAGAACAAATCTCATGTTCCCGTACTTTTCGATGCTATTTGGGTGTGTGTAGGATGAATAGAAGTAGCGAAGGTGATCATATTAAAGTATCCTTAAAATAAATATCAAATATTTTTCTGTAATCTCTGAAAATATCCCATTTAAGATTTGCCACCCACCAAAAGTGTCCCCAACCCTTAATCAATGTTAATAATTATGACAATATAATTCATGTCCTTAATTCAATTAGAACTTCTCGCGGCACACAGTATTGAAATGTCCTTTTCGAATTGCAATTTTCATACGGCATCGACACGAGGAGAACTTTTGAAAGCTTTTCGATCAGGTCCTGCGCATTATTGGGATTCCATTGTTTTGAGCTTTGCTGGTATCCTTCTGATAACAATTGCTCTTCCGTGATATCCCGCCAACAGTTCGAAGTGGATTCAGCTGCAGTTCGGGTCGGACTGCGATCCTTTGGCGGTTTTTTGTCGAGGACACGTGGTGACAGTTGAATTTTTCGGGTTTTACGAAAACGTGATTCATGCGGGCGGCGAATTTCACGCAAAATTTTTCCAATAGTAACGTGGGAATTTTGATGAATTTTTAATAATTTGTGTGTGTGATGTGAGGTGGTTTTGTGAAAGTAAATACGTTGTGCAATTTTTACTTTTTTTTGGATACCAAATATTTGGATTACGGATTAATACACGACCTTACGATGGATTAAATTTTATCGGATCGTTTTCAGCGCTCGATTTCTCTGTAAGTTTTTTACAATCTTTAATCTGCAGATAAACCTTTAAATATTAGCGGTTTTTTATTGGAATTTGGCAATGTGTTTATCACTGGCAAACGAGTAATAAATATCTGTGCAAGAATAATTTAAGCAAGAATAGTCGAAAATGTTTGTAATTTATGGAACAAACTTTACCATACATTTAACATAATATTAACAAACTAACGACATTTTAGTTAGTCTGAGTTTCTTTTTCAAAAATTGCGTTTTCTTTTTAAATTGCGTCTAAATTTTTTTTTTGAAATAACCGACTTTTTAAATTTATAATTTGGTTCTACAGTCAAATTTTTACTGTCAAAATATTTTTTTAAATTTATAATTTGGTATACTGTCAAATTTGAAAACCATGTTATTTTAAAAAACACCGAAGTTCACTTTAAAATCATGGGCAAACGAAGTTCTTTAAATTTTATGTATTAAAAATCATTCGCAACGTTCCAATTCCGAAAATTCCGGTAAAGAGAAGAAACATGGTTTTGAACCGGCAAATATGGACCCAAAAAAGAAAATCATGTCAAAATACTGAGTGAAATTAAAAAAAATATCATAAAATATTTATCCGGGAAGTTTTTCCTGTTCGAGGGGGGGGGGGGGGGGGGGATTGCAGTACATACCCTAGCGAAAGGTTGTATTGCCTTAACCTGGAAACATCTAAATACGTGTACAAAATCCGATTAAAAGTTCTTGGCTTTTTGAGTAAGCGGCAATAAAAATATTGAGAAAACTGTTAAAAAAATCGAGTAATTAATTTTTTTAACAAGTCCGTTTTTGGACGTGAAAAGTTGACAATTAATTTGTGTTGGGATTTTTTGCGAATAACATGTTCGTGTTTTTATCGCTAAAACTATATACGCCTATATATGCAATAAATAAATTCAACAAAAAAATTGTGAACAGCACATGACTTCCCTCAGCAATTTTTAAAGTTACGGAAAGGATATGTAAAAGTTAATATTTTTTCAAATATCTGGCATCAAATCGTTAAAGCAAAAAATACTGGGAATTTTATTTTCTCTAAATATTATTATATACTAGGGGCTGCGCCCCGACCCGCTAGGCCTCCGACGAACATCTATGCCAAATTTCAGGCCAATCGGTTCAGTAGTTTCCCCGCGAAAGAGTAACATAGCGCAAAAACTAAGTTTCACAATCACTTTACCCCCTCCCCTTACTCCCCCTCCCCTCGCGTTACTTTTCCGTATGCCTATGTTGGAACCAGAACTACCACAGACACTCAGGTCAAATTTCAAGTCAATCGGTTCAGCCGTTTTTGCGTGAAAGAGGAACAGACAGACAGACAGACACCAACTCATTTTTATATATTAGTATGATTAAAAAAAACAGTTTAGCAATTTTTGTTTTTTTCCAGTGATGTGGAAGGGAATAAGGAGGGGGGGGGGGGATCGCCCGCGTCTTTTGGAATTTAACACGTTTACTGCCAACTATTAGTATACTCGTATTTGTGGTATGATTTCTATGAGCTAATTTAATTTGTGTGACGTTTCAAAGCAATTTCTTCCCTGCTTCGCACCTACAGTTTTACATGGATTGCGAACCATGGATGAATTACAACACCTGTAAGGTTTTTATGTTGCAACCTATCAACAGCAGAGGCCGTGATAGCAATCTAGATCGATGATGTCGTTAATACCAAGCGGTAACTATCACCACTTATTTCGTAAAGGAAGTTGAGTTTACGAAATAAGTGGTGATAGTTACCGGTTGGTATGATTCAACAGCGTGCGACAGTCGGGAATTGAACCATCGACCTCTGGAACACGGGACTTTACCACTTGGACAACGCTGGACCTGTTAATTTTTAACGGTCTAATATTTTTGAAAAAAAAAAATACGGACGCCACTGCGCGGCTTCCAAGAGTCTAGAAGTATAATGGCAATTTTTTCTGAAAATTAGAGACATAATTGTGTAACTGTGATCATATCCATGGCTATAGGTGATGGTTTATTTGTTTCGGTAAAAAAAGCCAAATGTATGAGGGTTTTTTTTAATCGTCAGGTCTTGCCATTCGATCATACCAACTAAATTATGACCAAACAAAAAATCTGTGGGGTATAGTGTCTCTAAAGAGAATTAAAAAATTCCAGAAGCTACGAACCCGATCGATGCATGCCTCAACTGATAGTGTCAGTTAACCGCCAATTTTTCTATAGAATCAAAGTTTAGAGTAATTATTGCATTTTCACAACTTTATTTTTAGGTAACAAAAAAAAAACAGGTATGTTCACTTCTTGAAGTTCAATAGTCGTCTAAATTGTTGCTTTTGTTCATATTCTCTTTCAAACCGAAAACTGTCAAATGCGATCGATCATAATTTCTTCCGATCAAAAATCCGATCGATCGGATTTTATTTTATCTTTTTCTTCGGTTAAACTTCACAAAATCCAATCAAATTTGACAACACTGAATATAGGTGTAATTTAAACATATCAGGGTATTTTTTTCTGTCGAAAAATTCATGGCCACAACTGGCGTACTTTAGTGAGTGGTTGAAGAAACATACTTTTTAACATAAATGTGTACAATTATAAAAATTTGAAGTAGGACGATATCCGTTTTAAGTATCATTTGAACCAGTGCTTGTTGTGGGCAGCATAAACATTTTCCTTTAAAAAATAGGTCTTTCAGGAGCCCAATCAGACACATAGAAACATCACGAAAAAAATCATGATTTTGATGATAAAAAAAAATCTTTCATTGGTGCTAGATGTATTACATTTTAGAATGTCTATTTAAAGATGCGAAACACATAAAAAAAATGGTCTCGACATTTATTTCTGTTCCATTTGTTTGTTATATTTTGCAAATACCTACACGCAGAGAAAAAAAGCATATCTAACTATTTTTTAATGGGGAATCAGGATTAAAACTAAAATAGTTAATTTTCAATAACAAAAATAGTCCAAATCCACTATTTTTATAATAAACTAGCTTGCAAATCCGCTTTTGTCGGGTAAAAGTTTTTTTACAAAAATTTTCTTGTGCCAAAAAAAACAAAGAAATAAAAAAAATTTTGAAAAAAATCGTTATGCCTTCAGGACCTCCCGTTCCGAATTTTAAAATTCTAACACCCGGTTCGTGATCAGCGGCTCCGAAACCCCCTTATTGCCAGTTTTTTCGAGGAAAAATGGTAAAAAGGATATTTGGGTTATCCTTACAGGAGCTTCCGTTGGCAATTTCATCACCAGATTCGTGATCAGAGAGCCCAAAAACCCCTCCCCGCGAAGCGGTCAGGAGCGAAGCACGTTCTGGAAAGTTCATTTTTTTTCATTCGGTTTCAACCGAAGTTTAGTAGTTGTTCTAAAAATGGTCCATGCTAGACTTTGGGCACGAAACTTGGCTGACGCGTCCTTAACAATTTTCCTTCCATTGTTTCAATTGTATTAATTTAAAATATACAATCATTTGCCATGATAAATACAATCGTTTACAATCGTTTGTTCATATAAAAATTTCATTTCAAGAAAAGCAAATATTTTTCAAATTATTAACCAATAGCTTGCATACCCGTCGTTATCGGGTTAAGTTTTTTGTATAAGTTTTTGAATACGAAGAAAACCGGAAAGAATTTAAAAACTTTTGAGAAAAATCTTATCCTTGCAGGACTCTCAGTTGCGAATTAGTCTAACACCAGATTCGTGATCAGCGACCCCGAAAACCCCCTAATGTAATTTTTCCCCGGAAAAAATGGGAAAAAGGATATTTGCGTTATCCTTACAGGACCTTCCGTTTCTCATTTCGAAAATCTAACACCGGATTCGTGATCGGCGACTCTGAAAACCTCCGAGTGAAACTTTTCAGCCACTTATTGAGCAGGATTCATGGCGAAAATCACGGTTTAAAAACACTCAAACCCCCTTTACCCTCTGTTTGGCCCCTTAGCGGTAAAATTTCGGGATACCCCGCCTTAATGAGCGCCTACGTGATGGTTGGGACACACTGTGAAAGTTTCAAGTTTCTAGCTTCAGTGGTTTGGGCTGGGCGTTGATGAGTCATTTAACAACTTAGTAGTGAAACTTACCATTTTGTGGTCAGATTGAGTATATTTGTAATTGATATTAACTATTGTTGTTATAGTCCCGATTTCCCACTATAAAATAATTAGATTTAATATTTTTTTCTCTGCGCGTAGCAACACAATAATATAGTTTTTACCAAAGGCACTCACAATCGTTATCCTTGTTGAAGTACTCTTCATTCACTCAGGATATATTTTCACACAGACATCCTGTTTCATGTGAGCTTTGTTATATTTGCTGGTGAATTGTTAAAAAAGATTTCGGACCGTGGTGGCTTTGATTAGGAAAACGACAAAAAGAAATATAGAAAAAAAACTACAAACATTATTTGCAATATCTAACCAAAACACAAAAATTAGGGATCGATGGCGATTCAGTGGAGATGTGAGAGATTGTGATGTCCAAAATAGAGGCAGTCTGCTTTGGTACCGAAGGACCTCCATATGGAGAGGAAAAGTTGGCCTGACTAGAGGACGGGTGTATAGACCAGGACTCTGGCGGTTTGGGGATGGTTGAAATCAAGTAGGTAGGATGCTAAACTGAATAACGTTTGGTTCGACATAGGGGCAAGGGGAAAGGGAAAGCTGGGAAATGTTTCTTTTGTTGGAAAGTCTCTATAGAAAAATTCCAGCAACAAAGCACAATCGTCCTATTCGAGTGCATGTAATTTTGTATGGGAACTTTTGTATTCATGCATGTAGAAAAGTATACACATGTGAAAAGAAATAATAAAATCGCATCTATGTGTATGGTGGTGATACTATATGAGCTTTTTTTTATCTTTTTCTATACAAAATATATTCATCTATCTATATAGGAGTATAAATACAATATATGGTCATGATTACCATATGTAGGTATATTTTTTCAACATATCATTTATATATGTGAATGTGTTGATTCATGGGATCCTTTCATATGCAAAGGACAATCACATACAATCGCACAATAGACGATATAATAAATACAAAAAAAAGTACAAAAATCTGAATAACAACACAATTGGAGTTCGCTTTATAACTACGAATACAAAACATGTGCAGGGTAATGCGTGTGCATGTCAGAGCTTTTGTTACCATAACGTGTTGTAATTATTATTATTTTTTTCCTATTTGATTTTATTTCTTCTTTTTACTATTTTTTTTTTGTTGCTGCTTGATTTTCACCCATTCAAAAGTCTATTTGCCATAGTTTGAAATAGCAATGCCACTGAATGATGAGGTCATAAATGCTTTCCATTTTGTACATCACATTTTTTTGTACTTGTCCTTTATCTGAAATTTAATCAAAGAAAAAACTTACCATTGCTAAAAACCCAAAATTTTCCTGCAAACTAATCACAAAAGCAGGATTGAAATTCATTAGTGGATTTTCGATTAATCTTCGTTTCTATGTGTTTTTTTAAACCAATCAAAAATATTAATTGCAATATGAACATTTCGATATACATATATGGAACTTGAAATTTTTTTGCGTTCCGCGTTTATTTTATAATCTGATTATTTTTTATTATAAACATTTAAGAAAAGAACAAAACGATTTTTGAAAGCCTATATTAACAACTAGCTTGCAAGTACCCCGGGCGTTGCTCGAGTAATAATAAACTTTTTTGAGAAAAGGAATAGGGCGAATTACCATAGCGCTGGACACTAATAGATTTTTGCATTTATTTTGCAACATGTGTTGATTTTAATTGTACGATTTTGGCCATTAACCAACCCTTTTGTGAAAGAAGAACGCTGCCAAATTATAAGCCTATAAATTTAAATTGCTAATTAATAGGGCTGCCAAAAATATGCATTTGCATATTTCTTCTCGTTATGTTTTCGGCTCCGGGAGTTTTTTATTCATCCGAATCAATAAGTTTAGAAGCGAATGAAGGTCACTTGTTGTTGCATATTTCGCATATTTGACACATTAGTGCATATTTGCATATAAATGCATATAAATGCATATAATGCATATTTAGTTGCATATTTTACAACTTTCATGAACAACCAAATTTTTTTTGTACAATTCAAATTATAATTCGACTGTTTCAGCTAGAATAAATATTAAAAATAAATAAATATGTGTTTTTACTTTCTTCTACGAAGTATAATACAGTATTGTATTCATGAAAAATTTCAACCTTTTAATTTAACCTAAAAAAACATTTCCCGATCACTCCTTAGTCGATTGGAGTCATATTACAAAAATGTCTTTCTATATGTCAGTCTGTCAGTCTGTGTACAAGATTTCTCAAAAACTAATAGAGCTAGAGCCATGAGATTTTATAGGCGTATTTGGTCTTGGAATGGGACGATCCTATCAACTTTTGGTGGAAATCCGTTAACCGGAAGTATCCAAAATGGCGGTTTTTCAAAAATCGCAATTTCGTTTTTCTCGATTTACTCCCAAACGTTTTTTGGAGAAAATAAAATTTCCCACACTTTTGTCTTTAGCTATAACTCGATATCTCAACCTGTTATCGAGATAAACCGTTATTTAAAAAAAAAAAATTTTTTTTATTATCTCGAAAAAAAAATGGTTTTTTGCTTACTGTATATATGAGATGAATTAATGAGAATGGCATTCTGCACAATTTTGTCTTTTACAGTTATCCATTATCTTTTACCGTTATTGAAATATTTTTATTAAAATGTAAAAAATATATTTTTGCGAATTACTTGCAAACTAACAGTTTTTCGAAAAAAACGTTTGAAAAACGAATTAAAGGCAATGAAATTTTCTACATTTTTACCTTTTACCGTAAATTGATATCTTTTACCGTTCTCAAGTTATTTCAAATTTTGTACATTTTGAGGTCGTCTTTGGTTGACAAAACGATAGGGATAGCGTAAATTGCGCAGGGTCGTAGATTTTGTGGAAGAAAGTTTTGTGGTAGCAACAACTGAGATTTTTCTACAAGGTTTAACCCAGATTATACCATAGACAATATGAAGTATTGAACATCTTTTCGAAATATCTTAAAATTTAACAGTTGCAATTTAGTTTTCCTGTCAATTTTTTTTGTCAGTCAAAATATCAATCTTTTTTTAGACTCTTATTTTTTCATTTTTTTTTTATTTTCCACAAAAGTCGAATTAACCACATTTTAACAAGTTCCGTTCACTATTTTGGGTGAAATATTAATATATTTCGGATTTTTAATGTTTTTAAAGTGCATATTTAAGTACATATTTTGCCGTTTTTAGTGCATATTATATGCGCATATTTCGCCTTTTTTAGTGCATATTTTTGGCAGCCCTACTAATTAAATTTAATTAGAAATATTTTGGCTATATACATACTTGCAAAAAATTTTTTCTGCGTTTTTTTTTGTCAAACAATTAGTTTTATTCAAAACAATTATTTGACCAAATACAATCTACCTATTGTTTTTAATTTGCAAGAACTCGGGATAGGTTTCACTAGTGGAAAACTTTCATTCAGGCATTACCTATCTAAAGCGGCGTTTAGACATGGCAAGTTACTTGCGGCAAGTAGACGTAAATACACGCGATTTGACCTAGTGTGCGATGCTCGCATATGTGTGTGAATATTTGCCGCTCTTTTGAAAAAAGTAGAAAGCCATTCTACTTTTGTGGCAAGTAAAAACCAATACAAGAACATGGAACCGTGTACAAAAGAGGTGGTTTTATGTGTGTGTTTATTTTATATTTGCTGCTTTGCCAGAGAACGTCGTAACATTTTAAAGAAAAAACAACACCGGTATAAAAAAAACTCGTCGGCAACAAACAGTTTTAGGTCGAAATTCGCCAATTTTTCTCAAAAAAGTGTAAAACTAAACTAAGCAAACTACTGCCTCTCTTTACTTGCCGAAAGTAACTTTCCTTGTTATTTGGCACCGTGCCGTAATTTGGCACCGTGCCGTTATTTGGCACCGTGCCGTAATTTGGCACCGTGCCGTTATTTGGCACCGTGCCGTTATTTGGCACCGTGCCGTAATTTGGCACCGTGCCGTTATTTGGCACCGTGCCGTTATTTGGCACCGTGCCGTAATTTGGCACCGTGCCGTTATTTGGCACCGTGCCGTTATTTGGCACCGTGCCGTATTTGGCACCGTGCCGTTATTTGGCACCGTGCCGTTATTTGACACCGTGCCGTAATTTGGCACCGTGCCGTTATTTGGCACCGTGCCGTTATTTGGCACCGTGCCGTAATTTGGCACCGTGCCGTTATTTGGCACCGTGCCGTTATTTGGCACCGTGCCGTAATTTGGCACCGTGCCGTTATTTGGCACCGTGCCGTTATTTGGCACCGTGCCGTTATTTGGCACCGTGCCGTTATTTGGCACCGTGCCGTTATTTGGCACCGTGCCGTATTTGGCACCGTGCCGTTATTTGGCACCGTGCCGTTATTTGGCACCGTGCCGTAATTTGGCACCGTGCCGTAATTTGGCACCGTGCCGTAATTTGGCACCGTGCCGTTATTTGGCACCGTGCCGTAATTTGGCACCGTGCCGTAATTTGGCACCGTGCCGTAATTTGGCACCGTGCCGTAATTTGGCACCGTGCCGTTATTTGGCACCGTGCCGTAATTTGGCACTGTGCCGTAATTTGGCACCGTGCCGTAATTTGGCACCGTGCCGTTATTTGGCACCGTGCCGTTATTTGGCACCGTGCCGTAATTTGCCGTATTTGCCGTAATTTGGCACCGTGCCGTTATTTGGCACCGTGCCGTATTTGGCACCGTGCCGTTATTTGGCAACGTGCCGTATTTGGCACCGTGCCGTAATTTGGCACCGTGCCGTATTTGGCACCGTGCCATTATTTGGCACCGTGCCGCTATTTGGCAGCGTGCCGTTATTTGGCACCGTGCCGTTATTTGGCACCGTGCCGTAATTTGGCACCGTGCCGTTATTTGGCACCGTGCCGTTATTTGGCACCGTGCCGTATTTGGCACCGTGCCGTTATTTGGCACCGTGCCGTTATTTGACACCGTGCCGTAATTTGGCACCGTGCCGTTATTTGGCACCGTGCCGTTATTTGGCACCGTGCCGTTATTTGGCACCGTGCCGTAATTTGGCACCGTGCCGTTATTTGGCACCGTGCCGTTATTTGGCACCGTGCCGTAATTTGGCACCGTGCCGTTATTTGGCACCGTGCCGTTATTTGGCACCGTGCCGTTATTTGGCACCGTGCCGTTATTTGGCACCGTGCCGTATTTGGCACCGTGCCGTTATTTGGCACCGTGCCGTTATTTGGCACCGTGCCGTAATTTGGCACCGTGCCGTAATTTGGCACCGTGCCGTAATTTGGCACCGTGCCGTTATTTGGCACCGTGCCGTAATTTGGCACCGTGCCGTAATTTGGCACCGTGCCGTAATTTGGCACCGTGCCGTAATTTGGCACCGTGCCGTTATTTGGCACCGTGCCGTAATTTGGCACTGTGCCGTAATTTGGCACCGTGCCGTAATTTGGCACCGTGCCGTTATTTGGCACCGTGCCGTATTTGGCACCGTGCCGTTATTTGGCAACGTGCCGTATTTGGCACCGTGCCGTAATTTGGCACCGTGCCGTATTTGGCACCGTGCCATTATTTGGCACCGTGCCGTTATTTGGCAGCGTGCCGTTATTTGGCACCGTGCCGTTATTTGGCACCGTGCCGTAATTTGGCACCGTGCCGTTATTTGGCACCGTGCCGTTATTTGGCACCGTGCCGTATTTGGCACCGTGCCGTTATTTGGCACCGTGCCGTTATTTGACACCGTGCCGTAATTTGGCACCGTGCCGTTATTTGGCACCGTGCCGTTATTTGGCACCGTGCCGTAATTTGGCACCGTGCCGTTATTTGGCACCGTGCCGTTATTTGGCACCGTGCCGTTATTTGGCACCGTGCCGTTATTTGGCACCGTGCCGTAATTTGGCACCGTGCCGTTATTTGGCACCGTGCCGTTATTTGGCACCGTGCCGTAATTTGGCACCGTGCCGTTATTTGGCACCGTGCCGTTATTTGGCACCGTGCCGTTATTTGGCACCGTGCCGTATTTGGCACCGTGCCGTTATTTGGCACCGTGCCGTTATTTGACACCGTGCCGTAATTTGGCACCGTGCCGTTATTTGGCACCGTGCCGTTATTTGGCACCGTGCCGTTATTTGGCACCGTGCCGTAATTTGGCACCGTGCCGTATTTGGCACCGTGCCGTTATTTGGCACCGTGCCGTTATTTGGCACCGTGCCGTAATTTGGCACCGTGCCGTAATTTGGCACCGTGCCGTAATTTGGCACCGTGCCGTTATTTGGCACCGTGCCGTAATTTGGCACCGTGCCGTAATTTGGCACCGTGCCGTAATTTGGCACCGTGCCGTAATTTGGCACCGTGCCGTTATTTGGCACCGTGCCGTAATTTGGCACCGTGCCGTAATTTGGCACCGTGCCGTAATTTGGCACCGTGCCGTTATTTGGTACCGTGCCGTATTTGGCACCGTGCCGTTATTTGGCACCGTGCCGTTATTTGACACCGTGCCGTAATTTGGCACCGTGCCGTTATTTGGCACCGTGCCGTTATGTGGCACCGTGCCGTTATTTGGCACCGTGCCGTAATTTGGCACCGTGCCGTTATTTGGCACCGTGCCGTTATTTGGCACCGTGCCGTAATTTGCCGTATTTGCCGTAATTTGGCACCGTGCCGTTATTTGGCACCGTGCCGTATTTGGCACCGTGCCGTTATTTGGCACCGTGCCGTAATTTGGCACCGTGCCGTTATTTGGCACCGTGCCGTTATTTGGTACCGTGCCGTAATTTGGCACCGTGCCGTATTTGGCACCGTGCCGTAATTTGGCACCGTGCCGTATTTGGCACCGTGCCATTATTTGGCACCGTGCCGTTATTTGGCAGCGTGCCGTTATTTGGCACCGTGCCGTAATTTGGCACCGTGCCGTTATTTGGCACCGTGCCGTTATTTGGCACCGTGCCGTAATTTGGCACCGTGCCGTTATTTGGCACCGTGCCGTTATTTGGCACCGTGCCGTTATTTGGCACCGTGCCGTTATTTGGCACCGTGCCGTATTTGGCACCGTGCCGTTATTTGGCACCGTGCCGTTATTTGGCACCGTGCCGTAATTTGGCACCGTGCCGTAATTTGGCACCGTGCCGTAATTTGGCACCGTGCCGTTATTTGGCACCGTGCCGTAATTTGGCACCGTGCCGTAATTTGGCACCGTGCCGTAATTTGGCACCGTGCCGTAATTTGGCACCGTGCCGTTATTTGGCACCGTGCCGTAATTTGGCACTGTGCCGTAATTTGGCACCGTGCCGTAATTTGGCACCGTGCCGTTATTTGGCACCGTGCCGTTATTTGGCACCGTGCCGTATTTGGCACCGTGCCGTTATTTGGCAACGTGCCGTATTTGGCACCGTGCCGTAATTTGGCACCGTGCCGTATTTGGCACCGTGCCATTATTTGGCACCGTGCCGTTATTTGGCAGCGTGCCGTTATTTGGCACCGTGCCGTTATTTGGCACCGTGCCGTAATTTGGCACCGTGCCGTTATTTGGCACCGTGCCGTTATTTGGCACCGTGCCGTATTTGGCACCGTGCCGTTATTTGGCACCGTGCCGTTATTTGACACCGTGCCGTAATTTGGCACCGTGCCGTTATTTGGCACCGTGCCGTTATTTGGCACCGTGCCGTAATTTGGCACCGTGCCGTTATTTGGCACCGTGCCGTTATTTGGCACCGTGCCGTAATTTGGCACCGTGCCGTTATTTGGCACCGTGCCGTTATTTGGCACCGTGCCGTAATTTGGCACCGTGCCGTTATTTGGCACCGTGCCGTTATTTGGCACCGTGCCGTTATTTGGCACCGTGCCGTATTTGGCACCGTGCCGTTATTTGGCACCGTGCCGTTATTTGACACCGTGCCGTAATTTGGCACCGTGCCGTTATTTGGCACCGTGCCGTTATTTGGCACCGTGCCGTTATTTGGCACCGTGCCGTAATTTGGCACCGTGCCGTATTTGGCACCGTGCCGTTATTTGGCACCGTGCCGTTATTTGGCACCGTGCCGTAATTTGGCACCGTGCCGTAATTTGGCACCGTGCCGTAATTTGGCACCGTGCCGTTATTTGGCACCGTGCCGTAATTTGGCACCGTGCCGTAATTTGGCACCGTGCCGTAATTTGGCACCGTGCCGTAATTTGGCACCGTGCCGTTATTTGGCACCGTGCCGTAATTTGGCACCGTGCCGTAATTTGGCACCGTGCCGTTATTTGGCACCGTGCCGTAATTTGGCACCGTGCCGTAATTTGGCACCGTGCCGTAATTTGGCACCGTGCCGTAATTTGGCACCGTGCCGTAATTTGGCACCGTGCCGTTATTTGGCACCGTGCCGTTATTTGGTACCGTGCCGTAATTTGGCACCGTGCCGTATTTGGCACCGTGCCGTAATTTGGCACCGTGCCGTATTTGGCACCGTGCCATTATTTGGCACCGTGCCGTTATTTGGCAGCGTGCCGTTATTTGGCACCGTGCCGTTATTTGGCACCGTGCCGTAATTTGGCACCGTGCCGTTATTTGGCACCGTGCCGTTATTTGGCACCGTGCCGTATTTGGCACCGTGCCGTTATTTGGCACCGTGCCGTTATTTGACACCGTGCCGTAATTTGGCACCGTGCCGTTATGTGGCACCGTGCCGTTATTTGGCACCGTGCCGTTATTTGGCACCGTGCCGTTATTTGGCACGGTGCCGTATTTGGCACCGTGCCGTTATTTGGCACCGTGCCGTTATTTGGCACCGTGCCGTATTTGGCACCGTGCCGTAATTTGGCACCGTGCCGTTATTTGGCACCGTGCCGTTATTTGGCACCGTGCCGTTATTTGGCACCGTGCCGTAATTTGGCACCGTGCCGTTATTTGGTACCGTGCCGTTATTTGGCACCGTGCCGTTATTTGGCACCGTGCCGTTATTTGGCACCGTGCCGTAATTTTCCGTATTTGCCGTAATTTGGCACCGTGCCGTTATTTGGCACCGTGTCGTATTTGGCACCGTGCCGTTATTTGGCACCGTGTCGTATTTGACACCGTGCCGTTATTTGGCACCGTGCCGTAATTTGGCACCGTGCCGTAATTTGGCACCGTGCCGTAATTTGGCACCGTGCCGTTATTTGGCACCGTGCCGTAATTTGGCACCGTGCCGTAATTTGGCACCGTGCCGTTATTTGGCACCGTGCCGTAATTTGGCACCGTGCCGTAATTTGGCACCGTGCCGTAATTTGGCACCGTGCCGTAATTTGGCACCGTGCCGTTATTTGGCACCGTGCCGTTATTTGGTACCGTGCCGTAATTTGGCACCGTGCCGTATTTGGCACCGTGCCGTAATTTGGCACCGTGCCGTATTTGGCACCGTGCCATTATTTGGCACCGTGCCGTTATTTGGCAGCGTGCCGTTATTTGGCACCGTGCCGTTATTTGGCACCGTGCCGTAATTTGGCACCGTGCCGTTATTTGGCACCGTGCCGTTATTTGGCACCGTGCCGTATTTGGCACCGTGCCGTTATTTGGCACCGTGCCGTTATTTGACACCGTGCCGTAATTTGGCACCGTGCCGTTATGTGGCACCGTGCCGTTATTTGGCACCGTGCCGTTATTTGGCACCGTGCCGTTATTTGGCACCGTGCCGTAATTTGGCACGGTGCCGTATTTGGCACCGTGCCGTTATTTGGCACCGTGCCGTTATTTGGCACCGTGCCGTTATTTGGCTCCGTGCCGTAATTTGGCACCGTGCCGTTATTTGGCACCGTGCCGTTATTTGGCACCGTGCCGTAATTTGCCGTATTTGCCGTAATTTGGCACCGTGCCGTTATTTGGCACCGTGCCGTATTTGGCACCGTGCCGTTATTTGGCACCGTGCCGTAATTTGGCACCGTGCCGTTATTTGGCACCGTGCCGTTATTTGGTACCGTGCCGTAATTTGGCACCGTGCCGTATTTGGCACCGTGCCGTAATTTGGCACCGTGCCGTATTTGCACCGTGCCATTATTTGGCACCGTGCCGTTATTTGGCAGCGTGCCGTTATTTGGCACCGTGCCGTTATTTGGCACCGGGCCGTAATTTGGTACCGTGCCGTAATTTGGCATCGTGCCGTAATTTGGCACCGTGCCGTAATTTGGCACCGTGCCGTAATTTGGTACCGTGGCGTAATTTGGCACCGTGCCGTATTTGGCACCGTGCCGTTATTTGGCACCGTGCCGTTATTTGGCACCGTGCCGTAATTTGGTACCGTGGCGTAATTTGGCACCGTGCCGTATTTGGCACCGTGCCGTTATTTGGCACCGTGCCGTTATTTGGTACCGTGCCGTTATTTGGCACCGTGCCGTTATTTGGCACCGTGCCGTTATTTGGCACCGTGCCGTATTTGGCACCGTGCCGTTATTTGGCACCGTGCCGTTATTTGACACCGTGCCGTAATTTGGCACCGTGCCGTTATTTGGCACCGTGCCGTAATTTGGCACCGTGCCGTTATTTGGCACCGTGCCGTAATTTGGCACCGTGCCGTAATTTGGCACCGTGCCGTAATTTGGCACCGTGCCGTAATTTGGCACCGTGCCGTAATTTGGCACCGTGCCGTAATTTGGCACCGTGCCGTAATTTGGCACCGTGCCGTTATTTGGCACCGTGCCGTAATTTGGCACCGTGCCGTAATTTGGCACCGTGCCGTAATTTGGCACCGTGCCGTAATTTGGCACCGTGCCGTTATTTGGCACCGTGCCGTTATTTGGCACCGTGCCGTTATTTGGCACCGTGCCGTTATTTGGTACCGTGCCGTTATTTGGCACCGTGCCGTTATTTGGCACCGTGCCGTAATTTGGCACCGTGCCGTTATTTGGTACCGTGCCGTTATTTGGCACCGTGCCGTTATTTGGCACCGTGCCGTTATTTGGCACCGTGCCGTAATTTTCCGTATTTGCCGTAATTTGGCACCGTGCCGTTATTTGGCACCGTGTCGTATTTGGCACCGTGCCGTTATTTGGCACCGTGTCGTATTTGGCACCGTGCCGTTATTTGGCACCGTGCCGTTATTTGGCACCGTGCCGTAATTTGGCACCGTGCCGTAATTTGGCACCGTGCCGTAATTTGGCACCGTGCCGTTATTTGGCACCGTGCCGTTATTTGGCACCGTGCCGTTATTTGGCACCGTGCCGTAATTTGGCACCGTGCCGTTATTTGGTACCGTGCCGTTATTTGGTACCGTGCCGTTATTTGGCACCGTGCCGGTATTTGGCACCGTGCCGTTATTTGGCACCGTGCCGTAATTTTCCGTATTTGCCGTAATTTGGCACCGTGCCGTTATTTGGCACCGTGTCGTATTTGGCACCGTGCCGTAATTTGGCACCGTGCCGTAATTTGGCACCGTGCCGTAATTTGGCACCGTGCCGTAATTTGGCACCGTGCCGTTATTTGGCACCGTGCCGTTATTTGGTACCGTGCCGTAATTTGGCACCGTGCCGTATTTGGCACCGTGCCGTAATTTGGCACCGTGCCGTATTTGGCACCGTGCCATTATTTGGCACCGTGCCGTTATTTGGCAGCGTGCCGTTATTTGGCACCGTGCCGTTATTTGGCACCGTGCCGTAATTTGGCACCGTGCCGTTATTTGGCACCGTGCCGTTATTTGGCACCGTGCCGTATTTGGCACCGTGCCGTTATTTGGCACCGTGCCGTTATTTGACACCGTGCCGTAATTTGGCACCGTGCCGTTATGTGGCACCGTGCCGTTATTTGGCACCGTGCCGTTATTTGGCACCGTGCCGTTATTTGGCACCGTGCCGTAATTTGGCACGGTGCCGTATTTGGCACCGTGCCGTTATTTGGCACCGTGCCGTTATTTGGCACCGTGCCGTTATTTGGCTCCGTGCCGTAATTTGGCACCGTGCCGTTATTTGGCACCGTGCCGTTATTTGGCACCGTGCCGTAATTTGCCGTATTTGCCGTAATTTGGCACCATGCCGTTATTTGGCACCGTGCCGTATTTGGCACCGTGCCGTTATTTGGCACCGTGCCGTAATTTGGCACCGTGCCGTTATTTGGCACCGTGCCGTTATTTGGTACCGTGCCGTAATTTGGCACCGTGCCGTATTTGGCACCGTGCCGTAATTTGGCACCGTGCCGTATTTGCACCGTGCCATTATTTGGCACCGTGCCGTTATTTGGCAGCGTGCCGTTATTTGGCACCGTGCCGTTATTTGGCACCGGGCCGTAATTTGGTACCGTGCCGTAATTTGGCATCGTGCCGTAATTTGGCACCGTGCCGTAATTTGGCACCGTGCCGTAATTTGGTACCGTGGCGTAATTTGGCACCGTGCCGTATTTGGCACCGTGCCGTTATTTGGCACCGTGCCGTTATTTGGCACCGTGCCGTAATTTGGTACCGTGGCGTAATTTGGCACCGTGCCGTATTTGGCACCGTGCCGTTATTTGGCACCGTGCCGTTATTTGGTACCGTGCCGTTATTTGGCACCGTGCCGTTATTTGGCACCGTGCCGTTATTTGGCACCGTGCCGTATTTGGCACCGTGCCGTTATTTGGCACCGTGCCGTTATTTGACACCGTGCCGTAATTTGGCACCGTGCCGTTATTTGGCACCGTGCCGTAATTTGGCACCGTGCCGTTATTTGGCACCGTGCCGTAATTTGGCACCGTGCCGTAATTTGGCACCGTGCCGTAATTTGGCACCGTGCCGTAATTTGGCACCGTGCCGTAATTTGGCACCGTGCCGTAATTTGGCACCGTGCCGTAATTTGGCACCGTGCCGTTATTTGGCACCGTGCCGTAATTTGGCACCGTGCCGTAATTTGGCACCGTGCCGTAATTTGGCACCGTGCCGTAATTTGGCACCGTGCCGTTATTTGGCACCGTGCCGTTATTTGGCACCGTGCCGTTATTTGGCACCGTGCCGTTATTTGGTACCGTGCCGTTATTTGGCACCGTGCCGTTATTTGGCACCGTGCCGTAATTTGGCACCGTGCCGTTATTTGGTACCGTGCCGTTATTTGGCACCGTGCCGTTATTTGGCACCGTGCCGTTATTTGGCACCGTGCCGTAATTTTCCGTATTTGCCGTAATTTGGCACCGTGCCGTTATTTGGCACCGTGTCGTATTTGGCACCGTGCCGTTATTTGGCACCGTGTCGTATTTGGCACCGTGCCGTTATTTGGCACCGTGCCGTTATTTGGCACCGTGCCGTAATTTGGCACCGTGCCGTAATTTGGCACCGTGCCGTTATTTGGCACCGTGCCGTTATTTGGCACCGTGCCGTTATTTGGCACCGTGCCGTAATTTGGCACCGTGCCGTTATTTGGTACCGTGCCGTTATTTGGTACCGTGCCGTTATTTGGCACCGTGCCGTTATTTGGCACCGTGCCGTTATTTGGCACCGTGCCGTAATTTTCCGTATTTGCCGTAATTTGGCACCGTGCCGTTATTTGGCACCGTGTCGTATTTGGCACCGTGCCGTTATTTGGCACCGTGCCGTTATTTGGCACCGTGCCGTTATTTGGCACCGTGCCGTTATTTGGCACCGTGCCGTAATTTGGCACCGTGCCGTAATTTTCCGTATTTGCCGTAATTTGGCACCGTGCCGTTATTTGGCACCGTGTCGTATTTGGCACCGTGCCGTTATTTGGCACCGTGTCGTATTTGGCACCGTGCCGTTATTTGGCACCGTGCCGTTATTTGGCACCGTGCCGTAATTTGGCACCGTGCCGTAATTTGGCACCGTGCCGTATTTGGCACCGTGCCGTAATTTGGCACCGTGCCGTATTTGGCACCGTGCCATTATTTGGCACCGTGCCGTTATTTGGCACCGTGCCGTTATTTGGCACCGTGCCGTAATTTGGCACCGTGCCGTAATTTGGCACCGTGCCGTAATTTGGCACCGTGCCGTTATTTGGCACCGTGCCGTAATTTTCCGTATTTGCCGTAATTTGGCACCGTGCCGTTATTTGGCACCGTGCCGTATTTGGCACCGTGCCGTTATTTGGCACCGTGCCGTTATTTGGCACCGTGCCGTTATTTGGCACCGTGCCGTTATTTGGCACCGTGCCGTAATTTGGCACCGTGCCGTTATTTGGTACCGTGCCGTAATTTTCCGTATTTGCCGTAATTTGGCACCGTGCCGTTATTTGGCACCGTGTCGTATTTGGCACCGTGCCGTTATTTGGCACCGTGTCGTATTTGGCACCGTGCCGTTATTTGGCACCGTGCCGTTATTTGGCACCGTGCCGTTATTTGGCACCGTGCCGTAATTTGGCACCGTGCCGTATTTGGCACCGTGCCGTAATTTGGCACCGTGCCGTATTTGGCACCGTGCCATTATTTGGCACCGTGCCGTTATTTGGCATCGTGCCGTTATTTGGCACCGTGCCGTAATTTGGCACCGTGCCGTAATTTGGCACCGTGCCGTAATTTGGCACCGTGCCGTTATTTGGCACCGTGCCGTTATTTGGCACCGTGCCGTTATTTGGCACCGTGCCGTAATTTGCCGTATTTGCCGTAATTTGGCACCGTGCCGTTATTTGGCACCGTGCCGTATTTGGCACCGTGCAATTATTTGGCACCGTGCCGTTATTTGGCACCGTGCCGTTATTTGGCACCGTGCCGTTATTTGGCACCGTGCCGTAATTTGGCACCGTGCCGTTATTTGGTACCGTGCCGTTATTTGGCACCGTGCCGTTATTTGGCACCGTGCCGTAATTTTCCGTATTTGCCGTAATTTGGCACCGTGCCGTTATTTGGCACCGTGTCGTATTTGGCACCGTGCCGTTATTTGGCACCGTGCCGTTATTTGGCACCGTGCCGTTATTTGGCACCGTGCCGTAATTTGGCACCGTGCCGTATTTGGCACCGTGCCGTAATTTGGCACCGTGCCGTATTTGGCACCGTGCCATTATTTGGCACCGTGCCGTTATTTGGCACCGTGCCGTTATTTGGCAGCGTGCCGTTATTTGGCACCGTGCCGTTATTTGGCACCGTGCCGTTATTTGGCACCGTGCCGTAATTTGGCACCGTGCCGTTATTTGGTACGGTGCCGTTATTTGGCACCGTGCCGTTATTTGGCACCGTGCCGTAATTTTCCGTATTTGCCGTAATTTGGCACCGTGCCGTTATTTGGCACCGTGTCGTATTTGGCACCGTGCCGTTATTTGGCACCGTGCCGTTATTTGGCACCGTGCCGTTATTTGGCACCGTGCCGTTATTTGGCACCGTGCCGTAATTTGGCACCGTGCCGTATTTGGCACCGTGCCGTAATTTGGCACCGTGCCGTATTTGGCACCGTGCCATTATTTGGCACCGTGCCGTTATTTGGCACCGTGCCGTTATTTGGCAGCGTGCCGTTATTTGGCACCGTGCCGTTATTTGGCACCGTGCCGTAATTTGGTACCGTGCCGTAATTTGGCATCGTGCCGTAATTTGGCACCGTGCCGTAATTTGGCACCGTGCCGTAATTTGGTACCGTGCCGTAATTTGGCACCGTGCCGTATTTGGCACCGTGCCGTTATTTGGCACCGTGCCGTTATTTGGCACCGTGCCGTTATTTGGCACCGTGCCGTTATTTGGCACCGTGCCGTATTTGGCACCGTGCCGTAATTTGGCACCGTGCCGTAATTTGGCACGGTGCCGTAATTTGGCACCGTGCCGTTATTTGGCACCGTGCCGTTATTTGGTACCGTGCCGTAATTTGGCACCGTGCCGTAATTTGGCACCGTGCCGTTATTTGGCACCGTGCCGTAATTTGGCACCGTGCCGTAATTTGGCACCGTACCGTAATTTGGCACCGTGCCGTTATTTGGCACCGTGCCGTAATTTGGCACCGTGCCGTAATTTGGCACGGTGCCGTAATTTGGCACCGTGCCGTTATTTGGCACCGTGCCGTTATTTGGTACCGTGCCGTAATTTGGCACCGTGCCGTATTTGGCACCGTGCCGTAATTTGGCACCGTGCCGTATTTGGCACCGTGCCATTATTTGGCACCGTGCCGTTATTTGGCAGCGTGCCGTTATTTGGCACCGTGCCGTTATTTGGCACCGTGCCGTAATTTGGCACCGTGCCGTTATTTGGCACCGTTATTTGGCACCGTGCCGTTATTTGACACCGTGCCGTAATTTGGCACCGTGCCGTTATTTGGCACCGTGCCGTTATTTGGCACCGTGCCGTTATTTGGCACCGTGCCGTTATTTGGCACCGTGCCGTAATTTGGCACCGTGCCGTATTTGGCACCGTGCCGTTATTTGGCACCGTGCCGTTATTTGGCACCGTGCCGTTATTTGGCACCGTGCCGTAATTTGGCACCGTGCCGTAATTTGGCACCGTGCCGTAATTTGGCACCGTGCCGTAATTTGGCACCGTGCCGTAATTTGGCACCGTGCCGTTATTTGGCACCGTGCCGTAATTTGGCACCGTGCCGTAATTTGGCACCGTGCCGTAATTTGGCACCGTGCCGTAATTTGGCACCGTGGCGTAATTTGGCACCGTGCCGTATTTGGCACCGTGCCGTTATTTGGCACCGTGCCGTTATTTGGCACCGTGCCGTAATTTGGCACCGTGCCGTTATTTGGCACCGTGCCGTTATTTGGCACCGTGTCGTAATTTGGTACCGTGCCGTTATTTGGCACCGTGCCGTAATTTGGCACCGTGCCGTATTTGGCACCGTGCCGTTATTTGGCACCGTGCCGTTAATTGACACCGTGCCGTAATTTGGCACCGTGCCGTTATTTGGCACCGTGCCGTTATTTGGCACCGTGCCGTTATTTGGCACCGTGCCGTAATTTGGCACCGTGCCGTATTTGGCACCGTGCCGTTATTTGGCACCGTGCCGTTATTTGGCACCGTGCCGTAATTTGGCACCGTGCCGTATTTGGCACCGTGCCGTTATTTGGCACCGTGCCGTTATTTGAAACCGTGCCGTAATTTGGCACCGTGCCGTTATTTGGCACCGTGCCGTTATTTGGCACCGTGCCGTTATTTGGCACCGTGCCGTTATTTGGCACCGTGCCGTTATTTGGCGCCGTGCCGTAATTTGGCACCGTGCCGTATTTGGCACCGTGCCGTTATTTGGCACCGTGCCGTTATTTGGCACCGTGCCGTAATTTGGCACCGTGCCGTAATTTGGCACCGTGCCGTAATTTGGCACCGTGCCGTAATTTGGCACCGTGCCGTTATTTGGCACCGTGCCGTAATTTGGCACCGTGCCGTAATTTGGCACCGTGCCGTAATTTGGCACCGTGCCGTTATTTGGCACCGTGCCGTAATTTGGCACTGTGCCGTAATTTGGCACCGTGCCGTTATTTGGCACCGTGCCGTTATTTGGCACCGTGCCGTAATTTGCCGTATTTGCCGTAATTTGGCACCGTGCCGTTATTTGGCACCGTGCCGTATTTGGCACCGTGCCGTTATTTGGCACCGTGCCGTAATTTGGCACCGTGCCGTTATTTGGCACCGTGCCGTTATTTGGTACCGTGCCGTAATTTGGCACCGTGCCGTATTTGGCACCGTGCCGTAATTTGGCACCGTGCCGTGTTTGGCACCGTGCCATTATTTGGCACCGTGCCGTTATTTGGCAGCGTGCCGTTATTTGGCACCGTGCCGTTATTTGGCACCGTGCCGTAATTTGGTACCGTGCCGTAATTTGGCATCGTGCCGTAATTTGGCACCGTGCCGTAATTTGGCACCGTGCCGTAATTTGGTACCGTGGCGTAATTTGGCACCGTGCCGTATTTGGCACCGTGCCGTTATTTGGCACCGTGCCGTTATTTGGCACCGTGCCGTTATTTGGCACCGTGCCGTAATTTGGCACCGTGCCGTTATTTGGTACCGTGCCGTAATTTGGCACCGCGCCGTAATTTGGCACCGTGCCGTAATTTGGCACCGTGCCGTAATTTGGCACGTGCCGTAATTTGGCACCGTGGCGTAATTTGGCACCGTGCCGTTATTTGGCACCGTGCCGTATTTGGCACCGTGCCGTTATTTGGCACCGTGCCGTTATTTGGCACCGTGCCGTTATTTGGCACCGTGCCGTTATTTGGCACCGTGCCGTTATTTGGCACCGTGCCGTTATTTGGCACCGTGCCGTTATTTGGCACCGTGCCGTAATTTGGCACCGTGCCGTAATTTGGCACCGTGCCGTATTTGGCACCGTGCCGTTATTTGGCACCGTGCCGTTATTTGGCACCGTGCCGTTATTTGGCACCGTGCCGTTATTTGACACCGTGCCGTTATTTGGCACCGTGCCGTAATTTGGCACCGTGCCGTTATTTGGCACCGTGCCGTAATTTGGCACCGTGCCGTTATTTGGCACCGTGCCGTTATTTGGCACCGTGCCGTAATTTGGCACCGTGCCGTAATTTGGCACCGTGCCGTTATTTGGCACCGTGCCGTTATTTGGCACCGTGCCGTATTTGGCACCGTGCCGTTATTTGGCACCGTGCCGTTATTTGGCACCGTGCCATTATTTGGCACCGTGCCGTTATTTGGCACAGTGCCGTAATTTGGCACCGTGCTGTTATTTGGCACCGTGCCGTAATTTGGCACCTTGCCGTTATTTGGCACCGTGCCGTAATTTGGCACCGTGCCGTTATTTGGCACCGTGCCGTTATTTGGCACAGTGCCGTAATTTGGCACCGTGCCGTAATTTGGCACCGTGCCGTTATTTATTTGGCACCGTGCCGTAATTTGGCACCGTGCCGTAATTTGGCACCGTGCCGTAATTTGGCACCGTGCCGTAATTTGGCACCGTGCCGTAATTTGGCACCGTGCCGTAATTTGGCACCGTGCCGTTATTTGGCACCGTGCCGTAATTTGGCACCGTGCCGTAATTTGGCACCGTGCCGTAATTTGGCACCGTGCCGTAATTTGGCACCGTGCCGTTATTTGGCACCGTGCCGTAATTTGGCACTGTGCCGTAATTTGGCACCGTGCCGTAATTTGGCACCGTGCCGTTATTTGGCACCGTGCCGTTATTTGGCACCGTGCCGTAATTTGCCGTATTTGCCGTAATTTGGCACCGTGCCGTTATTTGGCACCGTGCCGTTATTTGGCACCGTGCCGTTATTTGGCACCGTGCCGTAATTTGCCGTATTTGCCGTAATTTGGCACCGTGCCGTTATTTGGCACCGTGCCGTTATTTGGCACCGTGCCGTAATTTGGCACCGTGCCGTTATTTGGTACCGTGCCGTTATTTGGCACCGTGCCGTAATTTGCCGTATTTGCCGTAATTTGGCACCGTGCCGTTATTTGGCACCGTGCCGTTATTTGGCACCGTGCCGTTATTTGGCACCGTGCCGTTATTTGGCACCGTGCCGTTATTTGGCACCGTGCCGTTATTTGGCACCGTGCCGTAATTTGGCACCGTGCCGTTATTTGGTACCGTGCCGTTATTTGGCACCGTGCCGTTATTTGGCACCGTGCCGTAATTTGCCGTATTTGCCGTAATTTGGCACCGTGCCGTATTTGGCACCGTGCCGTTATTTGGCACCGTGCCGTTATTTGGCACCGTGCCGTTATTTGGCACCGTGCCGTTATTTGGCACCGTGCCGTTAATTGGTACCGTGCCGTAATTTGGCACCGTGCCGTATTTGGCACCGTGCCGTAATTTGGCACCGTGCCGTATTAGGCACCGTGCCATTATTTGGCACCGTGCCGTTATTTGGCAGCGTGCCGTTATTTGGCACCGTGCCGTTATTTGGCACCGTGCCGTAATTTGGTACCGTGCCGTAATTTGGCATCGTGCCGTAATTTGGCACCGTGCCGTAATTTGGCACCGTGCCGTAATTTGGTACCGTGGCGTAATTTGGCACCGTGCCGTATTTGGCACCGTGCCGTTATTTGGCACCGTGCCGTTATTTGGCACCGTGCCGTTATTTGGCACCGTGCCGTTATTTGGCACCGTGCCGTATTTGGCACCGTGCCGTAATTTGGCACCGTGCCGTATTTGGCACCGTGCCGTAATTTGGCACCGTGCCGTATTTGGCACCGTGCCGTTATTTGGCACCGTGCCGTTATTTGGCACCGTGCCGTTATTTGGCACCGTGCCGTTATTTGGCACCGTGCCGTATTTGGCACCGTGCCGTAATTTGGCACCGTGCCGTATTTGGCACCGTGCCGTTATTTGGCACCGTGCCGTTATTTGGCACCGTGCCGTTTTTTGGCACCGTGCCGTTATTTGGCACCGTGCCGTATTTGGCACCGTGCCGTAATTTGGCACCGTGCCGTTATTTGGCACCGTGCCGTAATTTGGCACCGTGCCGTAATTTGGCACCGTGCCGTTATTTGGCACCGTGCCGTATTTGGCACCGTGCCGTTATTTGGCACCGTGCTGTTATTTGGCACCGTGCCGTTATTTATTTGGCACCGTGCCGTAATTTGGCACCGTGCCGTTATTTATTTGGCACCGTGCCGTAATTTGGCACCGTGCCGTAATTTGGCACCGTGCCGTAATTTGGCATCGTGCCGTAATTTGGCACCGTGCCGTAATTTGGCACCGTGCCGTAATTTGGTACCGTGCCGTAATTTGGCACCGTGCCGTATTTGGCACCGTGCCGTTATTTGGCACCGTGCCGTTATTTGGCACCGTGCCGTTATTTGGCACCGTGCCGTTATTTGGCACCGTGCCGTATTTGGCACCGTGCCGTAATTTGGCACCGTGCCGTATTTGGCACCGTGCCGTTATTTGGCACCGTGCCGTTATTTGGCACCGTGCCGTTATTTGGCACCGTGCCGTTATTTGGCACCGTGCCGTATTTGGCACCGTGCCGTTATTTGGCACCGTGCCGTTATTTGGCACCGTGCTGTTATTTGGCACCGTGCCGTTATTTATTTGGCACCGTGCCGTAATTTGGCACCGTGCCGTAATTTGGCACCGTGCCGTAATTTGGCACCGTGCCGTTATTTGGCACCGTGCCGTAATTTGGCACCGTGCCGTAATTTGGCACCGTGCCGTTATTTGGCACCGTGCCGTATTTGGCACCGTGCCGTTATTTGGCACCGTGCTGTTATTTGGCACCGTGCCGTTATTTATTTGGCACCGTGCCGTAATTTGGCACCGTGCCGTAATTTGGCACCGTGCCGTAATTTGGCACCGTGCCGTAATTTGGCACCGTGCCGTTATTTGGCACCGTGCCGTAATTTGGCACCGTGCCGTAATTTGGTACCGTGCCGTAATTTGGCACCGTGCCGTATTTGGCACCGTGCCGTTATTTGGCACCGTGCCGTTATTTGGCACCGTGCCGTAATTTGGCACCGTGCCGTTATTTGGCACCGTGCCGTATTTGGCACCGTGCCGTAATTTGGCACCGTGCCGTATTTGGCACCGTGCCGTTATTTGGCACCGTGCCGTTATTTGGCACCGTGCCGTTATTTGGCACCGTGCCGTAATTTGGCACCGTGCCGTAATTTGGCATCGTGCCGTTATTTGGCACCGTGCCGTAATTTGGCACCGTGCCGTAATTTGGCACCGTGCCGTTATTTGGCACCGTGCCGTATTTGGCACCGTGCCGTAATTTGGCACCGTGCCGTTATTTGGCACGTGCCGTAATTTGGCACCGTGCCGTTATTTGGCACCGTGCCGTAATTTGGCACCGTGCCGTTATTTGGCACCGTGCCGTTATTTGGCACCGTGCCGTAATTTGGCACCGTGCCGTAATTTGGTACCGTGCCGTAATTTGGCACCGTGCCGTATTTGGCACCGTGCCGTTATTTGGCACCGTGCCGTTATTTGGCACCGTGCCGTAATTTGGCACCGTGCCGTTATTTGGCACCGTGCCGTATTTGGCACCGTGCCGTAATTTGGAACCGTGCCGTATTTGGCACCGTGCCGTTATTTGGCACCGTGCCGTTATTTGGCACCGTGCCGTTATTTGGCACCGTGCCGTAATTTGGCACCGTGCCGTAATTTGGCACCGTGCCGTTATTTGGCACCGTGCCGTAATTTGGCACCGTGCCGTAATTTGGCACCGTGCCGTTATTTGGCACCGTGCCGTATTTGGCACCGTGCCGTAATTTGGCACCGTGCCGTTATTTGGCACGTGCCGTAATTTGGCACCGTGCCGTTATTTGGCACCGTGCCGTAATTTGGCACCGTGCCGTTATTTGGCACCGTGCCGTTATTTGGCACCGTGCCGTTATTTGGCACCGTGCCGTATTTGGCACCGTGCCGTTATTTGGCACCGTGCCGTTATTTGGCACCGTGCCGTTATTTGGCACCGTGCCGTATTTGGCACCGTGCCGTTATTTGGCACCGTGCCGTTATTTGGCACCGTGCTGTTATTTGGCACCGTGCCGTTATTTATTTGGCACCGTGCCGTAATTTGGCACCGTGCCGTAATTTGGCACCGTGCCGTAATTTGGCACCGTGCCGTTATTTGGCACCGTGCCGTAATTTGGCACCGTGCCGTAATTTGGCACCGTGCCGTTATTTGGCACCGTGCCGTATTTGGCACCGTGCCGTTATTTGGCACCGTGGTGTTATTTGGCACCGTGCCGTTATTTATTTGGCACCGTGCCGTAATTTGGCACCGTGCCGTTATTTGGCACCGTGCCGTAATTTGGCACCGTGCCGTAATTTGGTACCGTGCCGTAATTTGGCACCGTGCCGTATTTGGCACCGTGCCGTTATTTGGCACCGTGCCGTTATTTGGCACCGTGCCGTAATTTGGCACCGTGCCGTTATTTGGCACCGTGCCGTATTTGGCACCGTGCCGTAATTTGGCACCGTGCCGTATTTGGCACCGTGCCGTTATTTGGCACCGTGCCGTTATTTGGCACCGTGCCGTTATTTGGCACCGTGCCGTAATTTGGCACCGTGCCGTAATTTGGCACCGTGCCGTTATTTGGCACCGTGCCGTAATTTGGCACCGTGCCGTAATTTGGCACCGTGCCGTTATTTGGCACCGTGCCGTATTTGGCACCGTGCCGTAATTTGGCACCGTGCCGTTATTTGGCACGTGCCGTAATTTGGCACCGTGCCGTTATTTGGCACGTGCCGTAATTTGGCACCGTGCCGTTATTTGGCACCGTGCCGTAATTTGGCACCGTGCCGTAATTTGGCACCGTGCCGTAATTTGGCACCGTGCCGTTATTTGGCACCGTGCCGTATTTGGCACCGTGCCGTTATTTGGCACCGTGCTGTTATTTGGCACCGTGCCGTTATTTATTTGGCACCGTGCCGTAATTTGGCACCGTGCCGTAATTTGGCACCGTGCCGTAATTTGGCACCGTGCCGTAATTTGGCACCGTGCCGTTATTTGGCACCGTGCCGTAATTTGGCACCGTGCCGTAATTTGGTACCGTGCCGTAATTTGGCACCGTGCCGTATTTGGCACCGTGCCGTTATTTGGCACCGTGCCGTTATTTGGCACCGTGCCGTAATTTGGCACCGTGCCGTTATTTGGCACCGTGCCGTATTTGGCACCGTGCCGTAATTTGGCACCGTGCCGTATTTGGCACCGTGCCGTTATTTGGCACCGTGCCGTTATTTGGCACCGTGCCGTTATTTGGCACCGTGCCGTAATTTGGCACCGTGCCGTAATTTGGCACCGTGCCGTTATTTGGCACCGTGCCGTAATTTGGCACCGTGCCGTAATTTGGCACCGTGCCGTTATTTGGCACCGTGCCGTATTTGGCACCGTGCCGTAATTTGGCACCGTGCCGTTATTTGGCACGTGCCGTAATTTGGCACCGTGCCGTTATTTGGCACCGTGCCGTAATTTGGCACCGTGCCGTTATTTGGCACCGTGCCGTTATTTGGCACCGTGCCGTTATTTGGCACCGTGCCGTATTTGGCACCGTGCCGTTATTTGGCACCGTGCCGTTATTTGGCACCGTGCCGTTATTTGGCACCGTGCCGTTATTTGGCACCGTGCCGTTATTTGGCACCGTGCCGTATTTGGCACCGTGCCGTTATTTGGCACCGTGCCGTTATTTGGCACCGTGCCATTATTTGGCACCGTGCCGTTATTTGGCACAGTGCCGTAATTTGGCACCGTGCTGTTATTTGGCACCGTGCCGTTATTTGGCACCGTGCCGTTATTTGGCACCGTGCCGTAATTTGGCACCGTGCCGTTATTTGGCACCGTGCCGTAATTTGGCACCGTGCCGTAATTTGGCACCGTGCCGTTATTTGGCACCGTGCCGTAATTTGGCACCGTGCCGTAATTTGGCACCGTGCCGTTATTTGGCACCGTGCCGTATTTGGCACCGTGCCGTAATTTGGCACCGTGCCGTTATTTGGCACGTGCCGTAATTTGGCACCGTGCCGTTATTTGGCACCGTGCCGTAATTTGGCACCGTGCCGTTATTTGGCACCGTGCCGTTATTTGGCACCGTGCCGTTATTTGGCACCGTGCCGTATTTGGCACCGTGCCGTTATTTGGCACCGTGCCGTTATTTGGCACCGTGCCGTTATTTGGCACCGTGCCGTTATTTGGCACCGTGCCGTTATTTGGCACCGTGCCGTTATTTGACACCGTGCCGTTATTTGGCACCGTGCCGTAATTTGGCACCGTGCCGTTATTTGGCACCGTGCCGTTATTTGGCACCGTGCCGTTATTTGGCACCGTGCCGTAATTTGGCACCGTGCCGTTATTTGGCACCGTGCCGTTATTTGGCACCGTGCCGTATTTGGCACCGTGCCGTTATTTGGCACCGTGCCGTTATTTGGCACCGTGCCATTATTTGGCACCGTGCCGTTATTTGCCACAGTGCCGTAATTTGGCACCGTGCTGTTATTTGGCACCGTGCCGTTATTTGGCACCGTGCCGTTATTTGGCACCGTGCCGTAATTTGGCACCGTGCCGTTATTTGGCACCGTGCCGTTATTTGGCACAGTGCCGTAATTTGGCACCGTGCCGTAATTTGGCACCGTGCCGTTATTTATTTGGCACCGTGCCGTAATTTGGCACCGTGCCGTTATTTGGCACCGTGCCGTAATTTGGCACTGTGCCGTAATTTGGCACCGTGCCGTAATTTGGCACCGTGCCGTTATTTGGCACCGTGCCGTTATTTGGCACCGTGCCGTAATTTGCCGTATTTGCCGTAATTTGGCACCGTGCCGTTATTTGGCACCGTGCCGTTATTTGGCACCGTGCCGTTATTTGGCACCGTGCCGTAATTTGGCACCGTGCCGTTATTTGGTACCGTGCCGTTATTTGGCACCGTGCCGTAATTTGCCGTATTTGCCGTAATTTGGCACCGTGCCGTTATTTGACACCGTGCCGTTATTTGGCACCGTGCCGTTATTTGGCACCGTGCCGTTATTTGGCACCGTGCCGTAATTTGGCACCGTGCCGTTATTTGGCACCGTGCCGTTATTTGGCACCGTGCCGTTATTTGGCACCGTGCCGTAATTTGCCGTATTTGCCGTAATTTGGCACCGTGCCGTATTTGGCACCGTGCCGTTATTTGGCACCGTGCCGTTATTTGGCACCGTGCCGTTATTTGGCACCGTGCCGTTATTTGGCACCGTGCCGTTAATTGGTACCGTGCCGTAATTTGGCACCGTGCCGTATTTGGCACCGTGCCGTAATTTGGCACCGTGCCGTATTAGGCACCGTGCCATTATTTGGCACCGTGCCGTTATTTGGCAGCGTGCCGTTATTTGGCACCGTGCCGTTATTTGGCACCGTGCCGTAATTTGGTACCGTGCCGTAATTTGGCATCGTGCCGTAATTTGGCACCGTGCCGTAATTTGGCACCGTGCCGTCATTTGGTACCGTGGCGTAATTTGGCACCGTGCCGTATTTGGCACCGTGCCGTTATTTGGCACCGTGCCGTTATTTGGCACCGTGCCGTTATTTGGCACCGTGCCGTTATTTGGCACCGTGCCGTATTTGGCACCGTGCCGTAATTTGGCACCGTGCCGTATTTGGCACCGTGCCGTTATTTGGCACCGTGCCGTTATTTGGCACCGTGCCGTATTTGGCACCGTGCCGTAATTTGGCACCGTGCCGTAATTTGGCACCGTGCCGTTATTTGGCACCGTGCCGTTATTTGGCACCGTGCCGTATTTGGCACCGTGCCGTAATTTGGCACCGTGCCGTTATTTGGCACCGTGCCGTAATTTGGCACCGTGCCGTAATTTGGCACCGTGCCGTTATTTGGCACCGTGCCGTATTTGGCACCGTGCCGTTATTTGGCACCGTGCTGTTATTTGGCACCGTGCCGTTATTTATTTGGCACCGTGCCGTAATTTGGCACCGTGCCGTTATTTATTTGGCACCGTGCCGTAATTTGGCACCGTGCCGTAATTTGGCACCGTGCCGTAATTTGGCATCGTGCCGTAATTTGGCACCGTGCCGTAATTTGGCACCGTGCCGTAATTTGGTACCGTGCCGTAATTTGGCACCGTGCCGTATTTGGCACCGTGCCGTTATTTGGCACCGTGCCGTTATTTGGCACCGTGCCGTTATTTGGCACCGTGCCGTTATTTGGCACCGTGCCGTATTTGGCACCGTGCCGTAATTTGGCACCGTGCCGTATTTGGCACCGTGCCGTTATTTGGCACCGTGCCGTTATTTGGCACCGTGCCGTTATTTGGCACCGTGCCGTTATTTGGCACCGTGCCGTATTTGGCACCGTGCCGTTATTTGGCACCGTGCCGTTATTTGGCACCGTGCTGTTATTTGGCACCGTGCCGTTATTTATTTGGCACCGTGCCGTAATTTGGCACCGTGCCGTAATTTGGCACCGTGCCGTAATTTGGCACCGTGCCGTTATTTGGCACCGTGCCGTAATTTGGCACCGTGCCGTAATTTGGCACCGTGCCGTTATTTGGCACCGTGCCGTATTTGGCACCGTGCCGTTATTTATTTGGCACCGTGCCGTAATTTGGCACCGTGCCGTAATTTGGCACCGTGCCGTAATTTGGCACCGTGCCGTTATTTGGCACCGTGCCGTAATTTGGCACCGTGCCGTAATTTGGTACCGTGCCGTAATTTGGCACCGTGCCGTATTTGGCACCGTGCCGTTATTTGGCACCGTGCCGTTATTTGGCACCGTGCCGTTATTTGGCACCGTGCCGTTATTTGGCACCGTGCCGTATTTGGCACCGTGCCGTAATTTGGCACCGTGCCGTATTTGGCACCGTGCCGTTATTTGGCACCGTGCCGTTATTTGGCACCGTGCCGTTATTTGGCACCGTGCCGTTATTTGGCACCGTGCCGTATTTGGCACCGTGCCGTTATTTGGCACCGTGCCGTTATTTGGCACCGTGCCGTTATTTATTTGGCACCGTGCCGTAATTTGGCACCGTGCCGTAATTTGGCACCGTGCCGTAATTTGGCACCGTGCCGTTATTTGGCACCGTGCCGTAATTTGGCACCGTGCCGTAATTTGGCACCGTGCCGTTATTTGGCACCGTGCCGTATTTGGCACCGTGCCGTTATTTTGCACCGTGCCGTAATTTGGCACCGTGCCGTAATTTGGCACCGTGCCGTAATTTGGCACCGTGCCGTAATTTGGCACCGTGCCGTAATTTGGCACCGTGCCGTAATTTGGCACCGTGCCGTAATTTGGCACCGTGCCGTAATTTGGCACCGTGCCGTAATTTGGCACCGTGCCGTAATTTGGCACCGTGCCGTAATTTGGCACCGTGCCGTAATTTGGCACCGTGCCGTAATTTGTCACCGTGCCGTAATTTGGCACCGTGCCGTTATTTGGCACCGTGCCGTAATTTGGCACCGTGCCGTTATTTATTTGGCACCGTGCCGTAATTTGGCACCGTGCCGTAATTTGGCACCGTGCCGTAATTTGGCACCGTGCCGTAATTTGGCACCGTGCCGTTATTTGGCACCGTGCCGTAATTTGGCACCGTGCCGTAATTTGGCACCGTGCCGTAATTTGGCACCGTGCCGTAATTTGGCACCGTGCCGTAATTTGGCACCGTGCCGTAATTTGGCACCGTGCCGTAATTTGGCACCGTGCCGTAATTTGGCACCGTGCCGTAATTTGGCACCGTGCCGTAATTTGGCACCGTGCCGTAATTTGGCACCGTGCCGTAATTTGGCACCGTGCCGTAATTTGGCACCGTGCCGTAATTTGGCACCGTGCCGTAATTTGGCACCGTGCCGTAATTTGGCACCGTGCCGTAATTTGGCACCGTGCCGTAATTTGGCACCGTGCCGTAATTTGGCACCGTGCCGTAATTTGTCACCGTGCCGTAATTTGGCACCGTGCCGTTATTTGGCACCGTGCCGTAATTTGGCACCGTGCCGTAATTTGGCACCGTGCCGTAATTTGGCACCGTGCCGTAATTTGGCACCGTGCCGTAATTTGGCACCGTGCCGTTATTTGGCACCGTGCCGTAATTTGGCACTGTGCCGTCCGTAATTTGGCACCGTGCCGTAATTTGGCACCGTGCCGTTATTTGGCACCGTGCCGTATTTGGCACCGTGCCGTTATTTGGCACCGTGCCGTAATTTGGCACCGTGCCGTAATTTGGCACCGTGCCGTAATTTGGCACCGTGCCGTAATTTGGCACCGTGCCGTAATTTGGCACCGTGCCGTAATTTGGCACCGTGCCGTTATTTGGCATCGTGCCGTTATTTGGCACCGTGCCGTAATTTGGTACCGTGCCGTAATTTGGCACCGTGCCGTATTTGGCACCGTGCCGTTATTTGGCACCGTGCCGGAATTTGGCACCGTTCCGTAATTTGGCACCGTGCCGTAATTTGGCACCGTGCCGTAATTTGGCACCGTGCCGTTATTTGGCACCGTGCCGTAATTTGGCACCGTGCCGTAATTTGGCACCGTGCCGTTATTTGGCACCGTGCCGTAATTTGGCACCGTGCCGTAATTTGGCACCGTGCCGTTATTTGGCACCGTGCCGTTATTTGGCACCGTGCCGTAATTTGGCACCGTGCCGTAATTTGGCACCGTGCCGTAATTTGGCACCGTGCCGTTATTTGGCACCGTGCCGTAATTTGGCACCGTGCCGTAATTTGGCACCGTGCCGTTATTTGGCACCGTGCCGTTATTTGGCACCGTGCCGTAATTTGGTACCGTGCCGTAATTTGGCACCGTGCCGTATTTGGCACCGTGCCGTTATTTGGCACCGTGCCGGAATTTGGCACCGTGCCGTAATTTGGCACCGTGCCGTAATTTGGCACCGTGCCGTAATTTGGCACCGTGCCGTAATTTGGCACCGTGCCGTAATTTGGCACCGTGCCGTTATTTGGCACCGTGCCGTAATTTGGCACCGTGCCGTAATTTGGCACCGTACCGTAATTTGGCACCGTGCCGTTATTTGGCACCGTGCCGTTATTTGGCACCGTGCCGTTATTTGGCACCGTGCCGTATTTGGCACCGTGCCGTTATTTGGCACCGTGCCGTTATTTGGCACCGTGCCGTTATTTGGCACCGTGCCGTTATTTGGCACCGTGCCGTAATTTGGCACCGTGCCGTAATTTGGCACCGTGCCGTAATTTGGCACCGTGCCGTAATTTGGCACCGTGCCGTTATTTGGCACCGTGCCGTAATTTGGCACCGTGCCGTTATTTGGCACCGTGCCGTTATTTGGCACCGTGCCGTTATTTGGCACCGTGCCGTAATTTGGCACCGTGCCGTAATTTGGCACCGTGCCGTAATTTGGCACCGTGCCGTAATTTGGCACCGTGCCGTAATTTGGCACCGTGCCGTAATTTGGCACCGTGCCGTAATTTGGCACCGAGCCGTAATTTGGCACCGTGCCGTAATTTGGCACCGTGCCGTTATTTGGCACCGTGCCGTAATTTGGCACTGTGCCGTAATTTGACACCGTGCCGTTATTTGGCACCGTACCGTAATTTGGCACCGTGCCGTTATTTGGCACCGTGCCGTTATTTGGCACCGTGCCGTTATTTGGCACCGTGCCGTTATTTGGCACCGTGCCGTTATTTGGCACCGTGCCGTTATTTGACACCGTGCCGTTATTTGGCACCGTGCCGTAATTTGGCACCGTGCCGTTATTTGGCACCGTGCCGTTATTTGGCACCGTGCCGTTATTTGGCACCGTGCCGTTATTTGGCACCGTGCCGTTATTTGGCACCGTGCCGTAATTTGGCACCGTGCCGTTATTTGGCACCGTGCCGTTATTTGGCACCGTGCCGTTATTTGGCACCGTGCCGTAATTTGGCACCGTGCCGTAATTTGGCACCGTGCCGTAATTTGGCACCGTGCCGTAATTTGGCACCGTGCCGTAATTTGGCACCGTGCCGTAATTTGGCACCGTGCCGTAATTTGGCACCGTGCCGTAATTTGGCACCGAGCCGTAATTTGGTACCGTGCCGTAATAAACGCCACTTAACGGCGAAAACAGTATCAAAATCCATACAATAGTTTAGGATATGGCAGGAGAGGGGGTTCGCAAATTGCAGGAGGGGTTTCCGTGAGCGAAAGTTTTCCTTGGTGAATGAAACTCAAAACCGTTTACTAGTTTAGGAGATATTATAAGGAGAGGAGATTCGCATTACGCAGGAGGAAGTGGAGTGGGCGAAAATTTTCCTTGACCGTCGACCTGCGCAACACTAAAAACCATATTAAAATATATTCAGTATTTGAGGATATAACCCTCTCCTGGAGGGAGTGGTTTAAGTGAGCGAAAATTTTCCTTGACGAATAACATATCCAACACTAAAAACTGTAAGAAAGGGGCGTAAAAAGAGCGCGTGAAAAAAGGAATGTAAAAAAGGGCGTGGAAAAGAGCGCGTAAAAAAGGGGCATAAAAAAGGAGCGTAAAAAATGCGGCGTAAAAAAGGGGTGTAAAAAATTGTGCGTAAAAAAAAGCGTAAAAAAGCGCATAAAAAATGAAAAAGATCGTAAAAAAGGGCCGCAAAAAAGAGAGCGTAAAAAAAGCGGCGTAAAAGAGTGCGCGCAAAAAAGAGCGCGTAAAAAAAGCGGCGTAAAAAAGAGCGCGTAAATAGGGGGCGTAAAAAAGCGGCGCAAATAAGAACGCGTAAAAAAGAGCGCGTGAAAAGGGGGCGTAAAAAAGATCGTTAAAAAAGGGGCGTCGACTTTTTCAAGTTGCTCGCTTTACGTATAATGATCAACTTGACAATTCGCCGGATCGACAGTAGCCTGTAACCTTACGGAATCCCTACCAAGATTACAGTCACCCGTCATATGAGGGGCTTTAATTTTAGTTTTAAAATATTAATTTATGAAAATCCTCTTACGAAAATCGTGTATAAAAATTGAAGTGTTGATTAATGTTGTAAGTCAATTACAATGGCGTTCCATAAAAGTAGAAAAAGTCTGAATACACCTTGCCCACATTATTGATGCAAAATATGTGAGCATAAAGGGTTCTATACAAGGATTGAACATAATACAAATTTCAACCACATATGCCATACCCATTTGAAAAACTCGTCGAGATATATTAGAAAAAAGAAAGAGTTTTATTTGTTATTAAAATTTATCCTCAATATTCTGCCCAAGTGTAATAAAGGGGTTATACCTGCTAACCATGGCCACGACAACTGATGGGGTTTTTTACGGGCGGTTTGGGGGGGATGACGCGTACAATGTTGAATGTTTTAATACAAAAGGAGCCTCGGTAAAGAGCCATTCTCCTCGATTTTCTCCTGTAGAATGCTAGTAAACAGACAATAGCAAACAAAAGCAACCAAAACCCTATTCACATGGGACAACAAAAGGAAAGGGATGATGGGACACCGGGACACCATCCCATCCTAACAGGGTATTTCTAACTTCTACTCGAAGGGTAAGGAATCTCCCCGATGCTGGCGGTTGAGACCAAAGTCGCTCGCAAAGCTCGTAGCTATGAAGAAGACCAGATTTTTTGTTTTGTGCTGGAATGGGGTTTTTAGGAAAGGATCTTTCACATTCACATGTCATTTTTTTCATGCTGATGTTGTCGTTAACAATTGAGCCCCAAAGATGATTTTTGATGACCAATTCATGGGGAAATACAATAGGGAGACACAACAATTGGCAACTCATCCTGTGGACCACTAAGCAAAGCAATGCCGCATTGGACGAGGATATTTTTTAAGGGTGCGCTTGCCGCTGCTGCGTTTCTGACGGTTTTTTTTTCTTGCCTTGGAACGGGTTGCTTTTCTGCGGAAGATCAACAATGGACGACAAGAATGCGACCATTATAGCTATCAAGTCACCAAGAAAAAGCGAAAGTTCATAAATAAATATGTCCCTATACCTATTCCGTATACTACAAGTCAAAAAACCATACGTAATGTGAATTTCGTTTCGGTGTGTTTACGTTCAATATATGTGGGTCAACGTTATATTGTGATGGTCTTTCTATTCATTGAAATGCCGAATGGACAAAGTTTTAAATTGTCTTCATATAGAAATTTTGGCTTAGAAAATCTAATATGTGGCAAACGAACCCCAAATTTTTTACATTAAAATTCAGACAATAGTGCGTTTAATTTGGGTTTTAAACAAAAATGTCTCAATCCCATCATTTTTTTTGAGCGGTGAAATAAATGGTTTTTGGGCAATAGATTTTTTTTTTCAAACTCTCTATTTTCTGTACGTTCGAAAATGTTGAACTTTTTTAATGAAAAAAATTTAAAAAAAAATCAAAAAAAGAATCGGATTCGAAAAGCCCCCAGATGAGATGTTCCGAAAATTCATGGCAAATTATATTCACGTTATCCTAACAGACCCTTCATTATCCTGACAGACTTCTTAGTGCCAGAATCGGATTCAGCGTCCCCAAAATTCCCCAGTTGAGATTTTTTTCCGGAAAATTTGAGGAAAATGATAATCGTGTTATCCTTATAATACCTTCCGTTATCCTTCAAGAAAATTAGATGAGTGGAAGTGGGTCAAAATTAGATTACAAGATTTGAACCTGACAAACAAACAAATGCACAAACAAATAAGCAAGCTAAATAAAAGCCTTTAAAAAAATCATTAAGATAGTTCGATAGTTCGAAATGTTTCTAAAAATATTTAAACTGCTTTAAAAAATGGTTTTTTGAGGTTAATATTTCTGTTGTAATAATGTTTTACTAAACACAGTAAGGGAGGTAAACATTCTAATTCCCTTCGAATTGAATGTGCAAAAAAGGCCAAGGACATTTTGATTATCACCCCATTGTGTCAAGTGTTCGGTTATACACGTGTTGAACTTGTCATTAATATCTTTGATTGGGGAATAAGGGGTTTGCTATCGGAAAATTGAATTATGTGTAACCGGTTTGATAGCGTGCTTCCGTTTCACAAACGGAAACAGGGGGCGCCTGGCAACGATAATAGCGATGTACAAGGAACAAGACATTAAATTTTGTATGTGTTTCGAAAGTGAATAAAGCGTAGAGTGTAAGAAAGGAGAGGACTTTGACAATTTACTTCTCTCATGTGTGTTTTTTATGTTTCATGGGTGATTCCTGTCAAAGGGGTTAAGAAGTTCAATTTTTTTTTCTCACCCACGCTCATTATTAAAGGTCACAAAATGATTTTTAAATATTTTCAATTGTAATTAATTTTATTATAACAAAAACTTTGCATTTTATATGAACTGATGTTAGGGGAAAGGAGGGTGAACCGGCTATCTAACAAAATACACTTACTAAATCCAAACGTCAATTAATTTAAACAATCAGGGTATTCACAGTCCTCTTTTAATTTTCGGTATTCGGTGTTTTCGGTAATATTAAAAGACTGAAAATATTCTGCTGTGAACATCCCACAGCACAGATTTGAGAACAGCGCTTACGTGACCAAATCATGAACTGCGGATTTGATTGTCAGACATACCTCAGACATATGTTTGATGTATTCTTTTCAATTTATATTGTGGCAACGGCTATCAAAATTGAGAAAATTTGCAGTCCGTTGAGATTAACAAAAAACCAGCGAGAAAATTTGACAACTAAAAACATTACTAGCGCCACTCGCGGTTGATTCTTGATACCGAATAACGGGGCCGGAAAACACGACTCAAGGCATGTCTACAACTACCGAATCCGGTAATTCATTTTTACATGAACCAAATTACCGTCTCGGTAAAAATCTGTTAAATTTGACTGAATTACCGAGCGGTAAAATTACTCGCAATTTAAAAGAGGACTGTGAATACCCTGATTATCAGGCTATTACTTTTTACAGTAATGTTTTTAATAAAAACAAAAAACTTGAATAAATTCAATAAAAAAAATTAACAATACATGGTTTTCATAGCCCTCGATTTTACGGTTTTATCCCACCGGTGGTACAAACTCGGGTACTATACCCAAACTTACCCGATACTTAGAAAAGAAATAAAAGTTAAATACATTTTTAATTCTTTAACGCTATTTCACTAAAATTGAAATTAGTACTGTTTTTTTTGTATGCGTCTTATACAAAATCGACATTTCTGCACAATTTACCTGACGAATAAAGTATTAGTTAACATAAAAATATGAATTTTGATTTTGAAAGTTGTAAAATATCTCGATAACGGTAAAAGATATCAATTTACTGTAAAACGCAACAATGTAGAAAACTTTAATACCTTTAATTCTGCCATTATTTCATTAAAAGCACGAGCACATGAGATTTTATTAGAGCTACTAGCTTGAAAGAACCCGGCGTTGCCCGGGTAGTAATAAATTTTTGAATATGAAAAAATCCTTTTTTTTCAAAAGTATTTTGATGTATAGAAAAATTATGCAGTAATTATATTTCAAACAATTTTCTGTTCATATTTTTTTTGGTTTGACGCACTGTTTTCAAGAAAATTGCAAATATTTTTTCCATCTGCTTGGGAGAAAGGGAATAGAGCGAATTCCCTTATTGCCAGACACTTAAGATTTTTGCATTTATGTTGTAACATATGTTGAACAACCATAAAATAGTTTCGGAGATAGCTGAGGAGGGGATTGGTCGAAAATGTACCCTGACAGATAACCTATCCAACACTAAAAATTGTATAAAAATCCGTTCTGTAGTTTAGTAGATAGCAGGAGAGGGGGCTCGCACCATGTAGAGCGGAGTAGTTTGAGTGGATGAAAATTTCTTTTATGATTGACCTGCCCAACACTGAAAACCGTATTCAAATCCCTTCAGTGGTTCAGAAGATAACAGGCGAGGGGATGAAAGGGGAGCCGATACTGCGACCACACCTAACTATAAATCGTGGTCATGATACATAGTCTATGTTGGTGCAGTAGTTCTTGAGTTTATACGTTACTCCATCTCACAAATCAAAAAAATTTATAACTCTATCTCACAAATCAAAAAAAAAAAACGTTTCCGCACCCCAATAAGTTTGTTGCTGCATTCCAGATTGGGGACCTCCACACTATATGTGTATCAAACCAAACCAATCGCTGGACACAAAAATGAACTACACCAGGCTGTTTGGAATGACAAAAGATTTTAATTTTAGCATGTCCGACCGTCTGTCTGCCCGTCTGTCGTCTGTCCGTCGATATCCGTGAATATCATAACTTTCGGAAGGATTGAGCTAGAGATTTGAAATATTTTCAGTTGCGTTTCTCGTAAATGGCAATGCTAAGTTCTTGAACTGGCAAAATCGGACCATTCCCTTCTCCATATAAATGAAACTTTTTTCGCAATTTTCTCGAAAACGGTGAATCGCATTGACAAATTTATAAAGCTAAAATGTTTTTTATACCCGTATGGTGAAACCAAAGGGTATATTAACTTTGATTTACCGTTTGTAACGCCAAGATCCCGTCATCACACACAAAAATGAATTACACCAGTGTGTTTAGAATGATAAAAAAAATTGAATTTTGCATGCCCGTCCGTCTGTCTGTCTGTCCATCCGTCTGTCTGTCCGTCTGTCTGTGGCGCGGATTGCGGGCGCACGGATCGAGCTACAGACTTGAAAATTTGCACAGGTCCGTTTTTCGTAAAATGCAAGGCTAAGTTCGTTAATGGGCAAAAATGGACCATTTGGGGGGGTACCCCCCATACGAACGAAGGCGGTTTTTGTGAATATCTCGAAAACGGTACATCTTATCAAAAAAGTCCAAGAACAAAAGTTATTTAGGATATGATTCTACATAAAACTCCCATACATCAAAATCCGATTGGAATAAATTTTAAAAAATCTTATTGGAAAGTTTGACTTCAAAGTGGAATTTTGGTACAACTGTTCGAATTTTGATACGAATATCACCATACGGGTCTCCAATGATTGCCAGATTGGGAATTATAGCTTTTGTTATGTTTTGAATATGATTTTACATAACTTATCTATACATCAAAATTCAGTTAGACTACCTCTTTCCCCTCCCCGATACCCATTGAATACTTTTTTCTTATTTTCTCGATTTTCTCGAAAACGGTGCATCGTATCGAAAAGTTTATAACGACGAAATGTGTTTAGAATATGATTTTATACAACTTATCTATCCAGTTGGACCACTTCTACCTCCCTCTCCCATACAAATAGATTTTTTTAAATAAACGAATTGGTCGGTGACAAAATACATTATTTAAATTCGTTCTCTATAAAATGAATAATTTAAATTATCAAATTGCACAAAAACAGTGGATGAATAAAGGAAATTTGTGTTGATGCAAGTCCAGATTCTATGTGCCGCTAACCTCACTTTTGGAAATCACTATGTTCTGGAAAAAATCACAAAATTCAACACCAATCCATTTACGTTCACGTGGTCACTGAGTAAATTCCTTGATTCACTTCGTTGTACACAAAATAAAATACTTTCGACGATTTAAAAGTGGGAAAAACAGCGATAATTTGCGCACTATATCGAAAAACAACCGCTTCGCATCGATCATCAATGAGGAAAGAGCAAATATATTTCTCAGTTGTCAAACGCGACTCTGAGAGCGTAACGGGATCTGTTGGCGATAAAATTATTGTGAGGTACAAAATTTTCCGTTTTTCAATTCCAAATACAATATTTTCTCCTTCCATACCAAAATCCCATACAAAATGCAAATTTCAATTTTTCCGATAGTCCCGTTTTTCCCCAAAATTTTTCTCGACTTTTCCAACAAAACGAAAAAAGATTCGAGATTTTTGATTTGGAATTACTGAAAGTGCAAACCAGAAAACCGCTCCCCTGAAAGTATGCAATTTCGGTTTTCCAAGATTTTCCAACTTTTCCGGTAGAAATTTCCAATTTTCGGCTCCGTTGTGTTTTTATATGTTGCAATACGAATCCAACAAAAAAAAACCCCATGCAAATCGGATTATATTCAGCCGAGTTATGGATAGTCAAACGGACCACGATTCATTTTTATATATAAATATAAGCTTAGCTGAACAAATAATCAACTAATCTATTCGAGTGATAATTTTTATTAATGGCAAAAGGTGATTTTCATCGATAACGCTAACTACAATTTTTACATAAACAAACTTGATTATTAAATACATATTTTCAAAGTAATGACGAGATGCAAAATTGAATATTTCTAATGTCTGGAGCCCAATGAACGAAACGCGAACGCAGAAACTGTCACTTACAAGTTTGTTCCATAGAAATCATTTGAAGTGAGCACAGTGAACGCATTGAACGCACCACAATGCAAAATTTTGCAAACTTCTAACTTTGCCGCAGAATTCTGCGTTGACAGTTCATAAAGTGAGGTTGGGGAAATGTCGTTCGAGGAAAAATTGATAGCCTTACTGCAATAACATACAAATAACAAAGATAAAGGCCAACAAAGCAAATTATCGCTTCAAAATTATCCATTTTTGTAATCTTGCCAATTTTATACCACTTTATATTATGTCACTTGTATTACTTCACGAGATGCCATTGGGCTCTGCCGCTGAAATGTTGCGCTGCGTGACAGTTTCTGCGTTTTAGTTGCGTTCGCGTTGCGTTCATTGGGCTCCAGAGGTAACACTCTCCCGCAATTGAAAAATTCTTTTCTTAATACACAATTGATGCTTTGGTTCTGGTAGAGATTTCGTCAAAACGTCAGCGATCATTTCCCCAGTGGGTAGATATTGAAGATCAATTGTATAATTTTTTAAAGCTTGTCTTACGAAGTGATATTTAATATCAATATGCTTTGATCGATTATAAAATACTGGGTTACGTGCCAATTTTCCAGCACTTTGGTTATCGTTATATATTGTTACGTTCGTAAAATTTGAAAATCCAAGTTCTTTCAAAAATCCGATTAAATGAATTGCTTCTTTTGTAACTTCTGTTAAACTCATATATTCTGTCTCGGTTGAAGACAGAGCAATTGTGCACTGTTTTCGTAATTGGAACTCTGTATCTAACGCCGTTATTTAAAAAAAATTAGTTTTTTGCTATTATCTAGAAAAAAATTATTAACCAGATTAAAATCACAAAAAATTTGTCAATTGGAGCAAATATTTTTTGAAGAGAAATCTTTGTTCAGCAAAAATATTGTTATTCCAGCAAAAAAAAAACTTGCAAATAATTTTTTGTTAAATCAATAAAGCGACTGTGAAATAAAGAATGCTTAATTTTGTCAAAATTACAAAAAGTGATATATTCGGAAATTTTTGTTTTTCAGACAATTATTTTATCAATCTAACAAAACAAATTTGTTGAAATTCAACAAAACAAATTTTCTCAATAAGAACAAGGTTTTTGTTATTATTTGTTTGAGTGTAACATTATTAAAATACAACAAAGAAATTGATTATCTTTACCATAGATTAAGCCTAAGGTCTCTAGCAGAATGATATTTTAATAATTTATTCTGATACCCCACACCCACACAAAATAACCCACACAATTTTGTTGGAATCGGATAATTCTTTTGGAAAATACAGCGATTTAAAAATGGTAACTATTTTTTTATTTGGTGTGCGGATTGTTTTCGGGATTCTCTAATGTCCAAAAGTTGCTTGCAAAATTGCTCTAATGCATAGTGGTGGGTTTCAAAATAATCTATAATTCAGATTTGGTACCAAAACTGTCCTTATCCATTTTATTTTTTATATCATCATCATACTAATATATAAAAATGAGTTGGTGTTTGTCTGTCTGTCTGTCTGTCTATTCCTATTTCACGCAAAAACGGCTGAACCGATTGACTTGAAATTCGGCATGAGTGTCTGTGGTAGTTCTGGTTCCAACATAGGCATACGGAAAAGTAGCGCGAGGGGTGGGGGGGAGAAAGGGAAGGGGGCAAAGTGATTTCGAAACTTAGTTTTTGCGCTATGTTACTCTTTCGCGGAGAAACTACTGAACCGATTGGCCTGAAGTTTATCTCCAACATAGACCAACAAAAAAGAAATTTGAAAAAACTTAACCCGGCAACGACGGGTATGCAAGCTAGTATTTAATATTTTGCTTGACATTTTTATACCCGCATGGTGAAACCAAAGGGTATATTAAATTTGCCTTACCGTTTGTAACGCCAAGATCCCGTCATCACACAAAAAAAAAATGAATTACACCAGTGTGTTTAGAATGATAAAAAAAAATTGAATTTAGCATGTCCGTCCGTCTGTCCGTCTGAGGCGTGGGTTGCAGACGCACGGATTGAGCTAGAGACTTGAAATTTTACGCAGATTCGTTTTTACTAAAATTCAAGGCTAAGTTCGTTAATGGGCAAAAAAAGGACCATTAGGGGGGTACCCCCCATACGAACGAAAACGTTTTTGGCGAATATCTCAAAAACGGTGCATCTTATCAAAAAATTCCAAGAACAAAAGTTATTTAGGATATGATTCTACATAAAACTCCCATACATCAAAGTCCGATTGGAATAAATTTTAAAAAATCTTATTGGAAAGTTTGACTTAAAAGTGGAATTTTAATACAACTTAAGCTTCGAACAATGCCATATCACCATACGGGTTTTCAATAATTGCCAGATTGGCAATTATAGCTTTTGTTATGTTTATTTTATTCTGTGAGCAATTCAAAGTCTTGTCACTATCTACAGCCTTGGCCAAAAGTATTGAGCACCCTGTAAATTTTACTAATATACAAAATCTAATGCTCCAAATCAATCGTATTGTTTATTAAAGTTTTGTCGGCATCTAAAAAATAAAATTTAAACAATAGTCAAGTGGCTGGTTAGTAACAAAACATCTAGAACCTTAAAAATTTGCTTTTGTGGTGTTTTTTGATATCCGATTAGTTCGCTTTCTCAGCTCGCTGTGAAGACATACAGTTGTGTAGTGCCTTGAAGTGATTTTTTTTTCAATAAATTAAATATTTTAATGTAAATATGGCGAAAAAAAGATAACTGACATTGCAACAGCGGGTAGAAATTCAACTTTTGAAGCAGCAAGGCAAGTCCCAAGTGGAAATTTCTAAAACCGTTAAATTTTCGCGTCGAGCTGTGCAATATGTTATCGAACGGTTCGAGAAGACTGGGTCGCATAAAAATAGACACAGATCTGGACGAAAACGACTTACTATAGATCGTGAAGATAGAATATTAGTAAGGGATTCACTGAAAAATAGGAGAAAAACGTCTTTCGAGCTCGCTGCTGATTTTTCAGTAACAATTAAAAAGCCAATATCTGCCAGGACGACACGAAGAAGACTGCAGAAAGCTAGTCTAAAAGGCTGCAAAGCCAGGAAGAAGCCGTGGCTTTCCGAAAAAAACAAAAAGGCTCGCTTCCAATGGGCTCTAAAACACAAAAGTTTAACCGAGCAAGATTGGTCAAATATTCTATGGTCGGACGAATCAAACTTCGAAAATAATGTTTTTCTACAGAAAAAGGAATTATTTTACTCCCCTGAAAGTTTGATTCGTCCGACCATAGAATATTTGACCAATCTTGCTCGGTTAAACTTTTGTGTTTTAGAGCCCATTGGAAGCGAGCCTTTTTGTTTTTTTCGGAAAGCCACGGCTTCTTCCTGGCTTTGCAGCCTTTTAGACTAGCTTTCTGCGGTCTTCTTCGTGTCGTCCTGGCAGATATTGGCTTTTTAATTGTTACTGAAAAATCAGCAGCGAGCTCGAAAGACGTTTTTCTCCTATTTTTCAGTGAATCCCTTACTAATATTCTATCTTCACGATCTATAGTAAGTCGTTTTCGTCCAGATCTGTGTCTATTTTTATGCGACCCAGTCTTCTCGAACCGTTCGATAACATATTGCACAGCTCGACGCGAAAATTTAACGGTTTTAGAAATTTCCACTTGGGACTTGCCTTGCTGCTTCAAAAGTTGAATTTCTACCCGCTGTTGCAATGTCAGTTATCTTTTTTTCGCCATATTTACATTAAAATATTTAATTTATTGAAAAAAAATCACTTCAAGGCACTACACAACTGTATGTCTTCACAGCGAGCTGAGAAAGCGAACTAATCGGATATCAAAAAACACCACAAAAGCAAATTTTTAAGGTTCTAGATGTTTTGTTACTAACCAGCCACTTGACTATTGTTTAAATTTTATTTTTTAGATGCCGACAAAACTTTAATAAACAATACGATTGATTTGGAGCGAGGCTCGGCACTCCTTGGCTCGTCTGGCTCCTCAATACGATAACATTTTTATTCAAATTTTACGAGGTTACAATCAATGTATGAACATTTTTACTCGACTCTCCAACGCAATGATACGTGTTAGTAGACGACGGCCACTTCGGCAGCCGAAATCAAACGATTCACTAACAATCGATGGAGCGAGCCTACGACAGTCATTCAGTATGATTTCTGCTGTTGATGCGTACGGGTGTATACATTTGCTCCCCAAAACCTTAATTGCTTCCCAAAGAACACTGACATACGAAATTTTTTCAGAAATTTGATTTTTTTAGTTTTCCTTTTCCATTATGAAGCGCTCATATTCAAATTCAAATACTATGTCGTGTGATTGGGAAAACAAATATTTAATAACCACAAATAATGAAAACCGTCAATGTCTAGTTTGCAGTTACATGTCGAATAAAAAATTCAATCTAGAACGCCATTATAACAACTGTCCTATCAGGTAACATAATGCAATCTAGCGCATGTTTTTTCGAAGCACAGAACCGGAAATACGTCCCCACAAGTTTTTTTGCACGACGGAACTTATTATTTTTTTGTAATCGCATCATGATAAATTGTGTAGTCCACTGTTCCTAGACATCTCCATCAAAAGCGAAAGAGCGTAAAAAATGAAAAAGATTGGTTTTCTCATTTTGTGTTATAGTATATGAAGAAACATAAAATTTCTTCGAGTATTAGTAAATCACTACATACATGGTGCCGAGGCCTGATTTGGAGCATTAGATTTTGTATATTAGTAAAATTTACAGGGTGCTCAATACTTTTGGCCAAGGCTGTATATAAAATTTTAAAAAATCCAAACAAAATTTTCCAATAATGAAAAATACAAGTTTTTTCAAGTTTGCCAAATGGGGACAGTCTTAAAATTCAACGCCTCATATGTAGATTTATAAGTTAGAATTTATTGTTTAGCGCTAGCATAATTAATTTTAAAATTATTTTCGGTTTGGGGTTATTTTCGCCCTCACGATATAATTCTCCTATACACCCACTAGCCGAATGTCCTCGCATAGAATATGATGCAATCTTTTGTGTATACTCGAAAAAAACAACCAATTTTTTTATAGTTATCTCGCTGTTATTATGCTTTATTCAAGTATTGTATTTATGATTCGTTGTTAGTTTCGCGATTGTCATACATCCCATGACCATTGTGTGGCTTCATTCATAATTAATAATGATTTTGTTTAATTGTTTTATATTTTAACATAAACAAATAATAAAGGATAATGTCATTTTAATGTTTATGAACTAAAATCCAGTCGAGAAGTTCCATTGTGTTTTATATCCGAAATAGAAATGCTCAATGGACTTCAATTGTGTTTCATATCCACACTATAAAACAGTGTTTTTGTTTCATTGTTTTTATGAAATGTCGGTTTCGCCCTTTTTCCTGTTTTTCAAATGATATCCGATGAAATATGAAACGTTTCATAGTGCATAAATTTAATTATGATTGAAATAAATTTCAATACATGTTCATTAGTTTCCTATTCATCCAGTTTATACAAAATTTAGTATGAATAAATTATTTTTTTTTTCAAGTGAAATTTGTTTTTAACAATTTTTTTGAATATTTAGAATAATTTTTTTTGAATATAGTGGAAACTGATTATATGGAGCCTTAAATATCGTAAACTTATTTAAAAATATCTTAAATGAACAGAACAAGAGGAAAAGTATGGGATTCATGACGGAGACCGACTCTAGAACGGTGCAGATAAAAACTTTCTGATCAGTACGAAATCCGTTTCAGGTGAAATCATGGGGAAATCCGTGCATCTGCCTATTAAAATGTTAATAAAATTAAAATATAAACTTCTGGATGTCCAAAACATCAAAATAAATGTTGATAAAAAACAAGTCTCTCTGTCTCTCGGTCTGTCTGTTTTACGTATCTTAAATAACTCGAGAACGCGTTGAGCTAGCGACTTCAAATTTTATGTAAATGGGTTTTACGAAAATCATAATTTTCTATGAACTTTTAGAAGACTAATATTAGCTATAACTCTCACACAATGTTTTTGAAAAAATACAGTCTTTTGAAAAATTTTCGAAACCTTTGTGCTTTTGGGAAAAATGAAAGAACCATGCAGGATTCGACGATTTTTATGCCCCCGGGCTAACTTTTGAACCAATTCGGGTTTCACTTTCGTAGTACATCCATTGGAAAGGTAATTTGCTCCAGTTTCATTGACATAAGCTCTTTTTTGGCGGGAAACTGCAGGGGGATGGTCAGCTGCCATCTTAGGTGTAATGATTTTTCCATCAAAAAATCCTTCTCCCTATCTCCCTATCCTATACAAATGGATATTTTAAAATCAACATTTTGTCTGTCAGCAGGGGTGTCCAACCTTTTAACTTTTCTGGGTGACATTGGGAGAAGACGAGTTATATTGGGCCACAAATAAAATATACTAACCCTAAAGATAGCTGATTAGTAAAAAACGTAGAATAACGTCCTGGGAAACACGTCCTGGGTCGGATGCGGCCCGCGGACCTCGGGTTGGACAAGCCTGCGATAGAGTATAAAAATATTAAAATTTTCTACATGCTGGCTTCAACCGTAAATTTATATCTCTTATTGTTATCGAGATATTTTAGATTTTGTAAGAAAAAACGTTTTAAAGTTTTTATGTTAACTATTATTTTACTCGTCAGGTAATAGTATAAGTTGCGCAGGGACGTGGATTTTGTATGAGAAACTCATGTGCTGTTCACATCAGATTCACATCAGACATGGAATTGGTTTGTGCGTATTTTTATTTGTGTAAATTGAGGCGTTAAAAGCTAGAGTGGACCAACCAACATAATCGAGTTTTTGAAGCTTTTTCACTTTTGTACTATTATTTACTGTACATTTTTGGAAAAAAAAATTGTGTGGACTTTATTACTCAATGTTGAAATGTTCTTTTATGCATCCAAACATTTTTATCTAGAAACTCACTCGCAATAGTGACTCAAACACAAAAAAAAAATTCACGATTTCGACATGTGGGTTGGTCCACTCTAGCTTTTAACGCCTCAATTATAATCTACAACATTCGAAAAATATTATTATAACAAATCTTCGATGTCAACACAGTATATTTCATAACACAATCTCACTTCACTTCTCCAAGTATTTTATTTGCTTTTAAAAAATATTTGATTTGGACTTTTTTTTTAATTCCTTCGCTATATCCAATCGGTTGTTATTATTTTCGTGTTTTTACATTACGATGACTCAAGAGGCTTTTAAAATTTCAACTAACTTCAGACGGCAATGGAAAACTATTCAACCCTCAAAACCGCCATTTGACGCTAAAATTTGATTTGTTGGGGTATAGTACACATTTGACCACAGAAAATAACTGTGAAAGTCACCCTTCAGAGTTGCTATTAAGACATTAAGGAAGAGATGCAACGGCTCTTGTAGCATCCTTTTAGACCACGTGGAGATAAATAAATCCTCCCACCCCATTTTGATACAAATATTGCCCTTCAAATGTCCACCACATTGAATAGTACCGATCCTAGTTTGAAGGTTTCTGGGGTAGACCTACACCTTCTTCGCTGAATTCCTGTAGAATATCCTCAATGCAATGACAATGGACGTGGACAGGATCTTTCCTTTCGCGTCTTCCTCATTCTTTGTATCTATTTCTATTCACTTTAGAGATTTTTTTTCATTTTCTTTTGTGCTTGTGATTCTTTTTTCTGTGATTTTGCTTTTTTCGTTGAGTTGCTTTGAATGTTTTTCCCATTCAGTTGCCAAAAGCTTTTCTTCATCTATTCTTATACAATCTTTTGTACTCATTCCCAGCATTTACCATGTAAAGATGGGGATAGGGCCTTTCAGGTTGAAATGACGAAATCGCTTGGGGGTGAGTGCATGGGACAAAGGCTAGCCATCACGACCATCATCTGTGGGGACAATCAATGTCGCTACTTTCGTTTTTTTTTCACACAACTCCATGGATGAATGATAACGAAAGAATAACGAAAAACATTGAATAAAATAGGGTTAAAAAAATTCCAACCGGCCCATTCACCTCTTTTTTTCTTGCGCCAGCCCAGCGGTTAGTATTTGGAGCGGCGAAAAGTTTTTCTTCATTTTCAAGTCATGAAAACTTATTGCATTGAAAAGTCACCAGCCAACAACGTTCAGATCTTTTTCTTTTAAAACGAATTGAAATCCTCCCCCATTAACAATGGCAATGCGCTTGAATGCGATTCTTGTGCAGCAATGGTTTTCCAAAGGGGTTGATTTTTAAAACGCGTGCATTCTGCATTGAATATCCTTTCGTCTTGTATCGCACCAGTTGGGATTTTATATACGTAGCCTACCTTACAAGAAAAATCTGTGAATACCAGAAGACCTTGAGGCGTTTTTCTTTTTTGGGAAAAGTATTCCAAATGAATTTAGTGAAAATCTCAAAAATTACTAAGTCGAGTTGCCACTAGAGTTTCGATTTAAGACTTAATTCATTTCAAACTTAGATCCCATCTGATGTGAACAGCACATGACTTTCTTATACAAAATCTACGTTACTGCCCAGTTTACACTTCCGACGAATAGCATATAAAAACATGATTTTTTTTTGGAAAATCTGAAATAATTCGATAACGGTAAAAGGAAAAATTGTGGAGAATTTTAATATCTTTAATTCTTAAATTATTTTGTGAAAACCAACAATGCTGAAAAATCTATTTTTTAATGAAAATTGTATTTTAAAAAAAATGCGCCCTAAAACTTTTTTTATGATCTGGCAATGCTAAAACGTCAGTCAAGGTTTACATTTTTATCATGGTGAAGTTCAGGAACGAGCAACGTTTGGCAATTATTAAAACTTACTACCGAAATTCTGAGTCCGATGAAATGATATGGTCCGGTCATCAAATGATGAATGAAATGATGGTCCGGTCGAATGGCCACATCGTTCATGCGATTTAACGCCGTTGGATTTCTTTTTATGGGGTTATGTTAAGTCGTTGGTTTACCCCAACAAGCCAAGAACGTTAGAGGAGCTCAGGAACAATATCGAACGCGAAATTGCCAACGTTCCGGCCGATATGTGTGGAAGAGTGGTGGAAAATTGGCTTCAAAGAATCAATCAGTGCAGACGATATGAACGACATCGAATTTCATACTTAAATTTAACATGTCCACTACATCTGGAATACATTTCAGCCCGATATCTCAATTATTCTGTGTTTTATTTAAATACAAAATTGTTATGTCCTTATTGAAAGACCCGATGCAACTAGAAAAACCGGTATTTTTCGAGATAATCGCAAAAAACTATTTTTCTTCTCGACAGGATGGTAGATCTCCAACTGTCTCCAAGTTCTGCCATCTATAGGACTACTGAAAACGCGTAGTTTCGGAGTAAATCGTGAAAAATGCAATTTGAATCTTTAAAAAGCCGCCATTTTGGTTACTTCCGGTTAACGGATTTCCAGGATCGTCCCATTTCAGAACCAAACATGCCTATAAAATTTCATGGCTCTAGCTCTAGTAGTGTTTAAGGAATCTTGTACATAGACTCACAGACAGAAAGACAATTTTATAATAATACTGTAGAACAATTTTGAAAAAAAATGTGTTATTGATATTGGGTTAATGGATTCTGATATATAATTTTAAGCTGAAAAACATTACACAACAAAGTATTTGTCTACGTCGTCAAACTTTTTAGTAATTGATCCTTAAAGGATTTATCATTCAAAAATTAACAGAAATTTCTATTATCATCGTAGAAGGGTGATAGCTATTTAGCTTATTTTAAAGGTAATGAGCTCTACTATCACTTAAAAATACTATCATAAATATTGCCCCCCAAAAGGACTCACAGGATAATGAAAATGTCATTTTTTTGACTTGATTTGCCTTATAACTCATAAATATCTCGACTTACGCAAAAATAGTCCAAGAAGAAATTTTAAGACATTTAATTTTCTAAAAATCTTGTCCGCACATTTTTCTCGTAACAGTCACTAGAAAGAAGCGTTTCGCGAAATGTTAATTTGTATGTGCTCTAAAATGTGAATTCACATGAGGACGGGTAAAAAACATTTTGTTTTGGATTTCTTTTAAATGTGGCTCACATAATGTCTCAGAGCTTGTGAAAAATGTCAAATTTCACTTTAAAATCATTAGAAAATCGCAGTTTTCCGAGGGGTGAATCACTCTGAATTAGAAGAGCGAACGGAATACACTATTTCAAAGACTAAACCGGGAATACATGTAGACTAAAATGTAGAATATGCTTAGAATACAGCACCTAAGGACGAACGGACTACACGAGTGGTTAACCCCTCACAATTTTCTGCTGAAGTCCAATCACAAAATGAGTCGATACTCATGCCAGAAATCAGATAGTGGCCTTGTATTAAATGCGTTTTGAGGCTTTTTTTATATGCTTTCATTCGATGCATAACATCACATATTTCACATATTTTTGGCAGTTTTTAATTTCAAGATCACGCCATATAGGGGTGGACCGATTTTCATGAAACTGGCGTCAAAATATTTGTTATATTTGACCTTGGCTATCTGAAAAAACCACATTTTAATTTTTTTGAAAAAATTCACAAATAAACTTTCATTTCTCAAAACAATTTCTGTAAAGTTTCATAATGGGACTGTAATAGGAACATAATTTTTTGGTTTTTTTTTTTAAATATGTAACCGAAATCACCATATAAAATTGAAATTTTGGTTTCCTAACGCTCAATTTTGATGAATTGTTAAGGCACAATTTTGGCTCAATAAGTTTTACAAAAATCATAGTTTTATTTCAACTTTTGGGCCAGTAAAGGTGCCGCTCCACATGAGAGTAAATACGCGAGTAATGCTGGGTTTACACGAATGACAGATAATGACAATCTGTCATAAAACAATGGACAAGTTCATTCTTTTTTGAGAGATTGTCATTTTTCTGACAGAAATAATGACAAAAATGATACTATTTACACGATGATGACAATTTATGACAAAAAAATGACAAATTTATCATTCGTGTAAACGAAGCATAGCTCTCAAAAACTCTCGAGAGTTACTCGAAGGAGGTTGTGCATTTGAGAGTTAATTTCGGCGATTTTTCTCTTTTCAAGACCAATATCTTGATTGTTTTTGACATCTTGATTTGGCGAGTTCTTGAGAGCTAGTAGCGAAATTCAAACGCCGTTCGTATCTGGCGAGCAACTCCCCGAGAGTTCAGTGGGTGCTCGCGAGTTTTTGCGAGTTTCTGCGAGCGACTCTTGGAGACGTGTCCATTTGCTAGTAGCTGCTATCGAGAGGTTTTCGCCGGCATTTACTCTCATGTGGAGCGGCACCTTAACGGTAGCTATAACGAGTTCTCGAAACCTATTAAACATATCCTATTGGAATTTCTCGGCTTATAAGATCTGCAAAAACAACAAAATTATATTATTTTTACGGATGTTTTCACATCCAAATTTCCCCCCAACAGGTCGGACATGTCTGCCCTGAAAACCCATCAGGAGCCTGTTTCTGGTATGGAAAGCTGGCTCACCGTCATCAGAGCCTGCTTTGCCAGCTTCCATGCAGGCTTACAGGATTTTGGTGGAGTAAAACTCGTTCCATACCAGAAACAGGCTCCTGATGGGTTCTCAGGGCAGACATGTCCGACCTGTTGTGGGGAAATTTGGATGTGAAAACATCCGCAAAAATAATATAATTTTGTTGTTTTTGCAGACCTTATAAGCCGAGAAATTCCAATAGGATTCAACGCTAAAAGGTCGAGTATAAACCATGAATCAGAAATGGTTCAATGGTTAAACACTAACAGCCTTATTAATAAAAAATCCCTAACACGGAGATAACTCATGTGCTAACTAACTCCGAGATAGCAAACTTATCCATTAGATAACTATTCTTATTAATAAAAAAATTTCCTCCATATAATAGCTAACTCGTATTTTATTTAAAAATTTCGCTGGAATACGGCAACCCTTGTGCCGAATTGTACCAAAAAATACGAAAATCTTTTACATTTAAGTCAAATTTTGGTTTTTTAAATCCGTTTCCTTGGAGACGATATTAAAATAAGTCATATTTTGGTTTTTTTAAATCCGTTTCCTTGGAGACAATATTAAAATAGGAGTGAAATTAATGTTTTTATTTTAATTGTGATTCACTGCAAAGTAATTAAAAGTGGAAAATTTAAAAATTGAAGGAAAGCGATCAAAAAAGTGGTGTTCAAGTGATAAGATAATATAATATAATAACATAAATTGCATTTTTTTAATGGATCATTGTTTCTTATAGTCATTATTGCAAGAGTTATGCGCCGTCAAGAGTTATCAACTCCTTAACTCGAGGAAATCGGTATGTTAGCTAACACAAAGTTAACTAACGTCAGTTAACTCTTAAAATTTTTTATTAATAAGAATTTCGAGTTATCCACTGCGTAAACCATTGATAAAAATTAACTAACGTTTATTAATAAGGCTGTAAATACCCTATTAAACATATTCCAAAAAATTTAAGTTTTTTGAAAATCTCTCAGAAACTATGCACTTTTATGAAATATACATGTATCCCTCGAGTTACGCGGTTAATTGGCTCCGCGTAAGTCGAAACCGCGTAAGTGGAGACTCAGAATTAGTGCAAACTACAATACATACCTATTATCTTTTTTATATAAAAACATTCATCTATAATTACAATGTTTTCTTTTTAAATAAAAATTGCTCCAAAACAGCGTAACTCAAGTACCGCATAACTCGACAACCGCCGCAATTTTGTGCTGCGTAACTCAAAATTCACGTAACTCAAGTGCCGCGTAACTCGAGGGATACCTGCAAAATTATAGGAAATAAAATTTTCTAGATTTTTTCCTTTAACGGTATAAACCGTCTTTAACGGTTCTCAAAACATTTGAAAAAATTATTTTTTACATGTTTTTTTCTGAAACTAAATATTGTAGAGGAAAGTTTTGTGTTGATCACAACGGATATTTTCTATTTTTTCGAAAACGGTGCGCAGCATCGAAAATTGTATAAAGCCGAAATGTGTTTAGAATATGATTTTACATAACCATTCCATACATTAAAATTCAATCAGACCAATCGTTCCTCCCTCTCCCAAAAAAGTGGATTTTTTTCATAAAAATTTTGTGGGCCTTCATATACATAGATTATGACGATTTACCCCTGGCAATTGTAGCTTTTCTAAGAGGTCGAAGTTAGGAGGTGGAAGTTTTTCATGAATGCAAACCTTTGTATACGAAAGTAATACGGAGTTCGTACTATAATTTTGGGAAAATTTCCTATTTTTTATAAATTTGCCTTTTGATACGGGGTCATTTCTCTTCGTTTATCATTTCACTGTTAGGTGGCTAAAGCTGTGTTTTGTTGTTGAAAAATAAAACTAAAACTTGATTTAATATATTGGCGGGAAAACTTTTCAAGTTATTTTTCACAAAAAAAATTGTTTTTTTTGTTGCATTTTATTTAATAACCTACCCAAAAGTATTTGAAATTTTTATCAAAATAAATAATTACTTGTACCCATCTAACAGGATCTTAATAACTTCGTAAAGAAATTGCAAATCTCCATTGCCAATCTAAAAGCAGCTTAATAATATTCAGCATTTCACTCCAACCCCCTTCGATAAACAGCAAAAGTCAAAAACTGAAATTTTTTGAATTTCAATTATAACAAAGCGTATCTTGTGTTTGAATAGGCGAAAGTCGATGGAGCGAAAGCGGTTACCGAGGGATGCGGCATTAAACTTTTCAATCTTTTGTGGATACAATACAGGCGAATATATCTATAAGGACCGAAAAGATTCAGATTCCAAAAGGAATAATATCGCTGGAGTACAATTGAATTGAGAAATTCGTTTCGCTTGAGTTCAATACAATGACGAAATGATTACAATCTTGGCGCTCTTTTTTATATTCCTTACAGTTCCAGAGTTCGCCCTTCAATTCTTTTCACCACATCCATCGTTACGTTACTTATTCGAAAAGTTACCATCCACAACTTTTCATACAATCAAAATCAAAAGAAATAGAAAATAAGTTGAGGGAAAAGAATAAATTTATATGGACGCTATTCGATATTGAAGCATTGAAAACAAGTCGGTAGTCGTCGTATGTATAGAAATGTAAAATAAAAACTTTGCCTATTTTCAGTTTCTATTATATTTTTTTGAATTTTTTTTTTTCGAAACATATTGTTTTTTCCCATTTTAAAAGGATTTCCGTTGTTCTAGAATAATTCAAGTATGCTGATGTCAAATCTTAAATTAACTTTTTTCGGTCAAGTTACAATTAAAACATAACAAAACCTATAATTGCCAATCTGGCAATTATTGAAAACCCGTATGATGATATTCGTATCAAAATTCGAACAGTTGTACCAAAATTCCACTTTAAAGTCAAACTTTCCAATAAGATTTTTTAAATTTTATTCTAATCGGATTTTGATGTATATTAGTTTTATGTAGAATCATATCCTAAATAACGTTTGCGCTTGCACTTTTTTGATAAGATGTACCGTTTTTGAGATATTCACAAAAAACATTTTCGTTCGTAATGGTCCATTTTTTGCCCATTAACGCATTTTACGAAAAACGAATCTGCGTAAAATTTCAAGGCTCTAGCTCAATCCGTGCGCCCGCAACCCACGCCACAGACGGACGGACATGCAAAATTCAATTTTTTTTATCATTCTAAACACACTGGTGTAATTCATTTTTGTGTGTGATGACGGGATCTTGGCGTTACAAACGGTAAGGCTTATTTAATATACCTTTGGTTTCACCATACGGGTATAAAAAGGGTTAAACAAAATGTCCATCATAAAAAAGCATCCAGTAATTCGAAAATCTCCGTGGTTCGAATTAGGTCTGGTTTCTATTGATTCGAATTACCGAATCTCCACTGTATTCATTTTTTCCCAAAAGCGCATAGGTTTCGAGAAATTTTCAAAAAAACCGTGTTTTAAAAACTATAAGTATATCATTAAATATAAAGCGTAGTTTTCGAAAAAAAAATCATATGTATAAACAAATAAAAAGTAGCGACGCTACCCCTCACCGGCCTTCACTACTATAACAATCGTTCTACTTATAAGACTATGAGGGAATTCACAGTCCTCTTTTAAAATGCGGGTAAATTTACCGCTCGGTAATTCAGTCAAATTTAACAGATTTTTACCGAGACGGTAACTTGGTTCATGTAAAAATGAATTACCGGATTCGGTAATTGTATACATGCCTCGAGTCGTGTTTTTCAGCCTCGGTATTCGGTATCAAGAATCAACCGCGAGTGGCGCTAGTAATGTTTTTAGTTGTCAAAATTTCTCGCTGGTTATCTCATCGGACTGCAAATTTTTTCAATTTTGATAGCCGTTGCCACAATAGAAATTCAAAGGAATACATCAAACATGGATTTAAAGGTATGTGATATATTTTACAATCAAATTCGCAGTTCATGATTTGGTCACGTATCAAATAAAAGCGCTGTTCTCAAATCTGTGCTGTGGGATGTTCACAGCAGAATATTTTCAGTCTTTTAATATTACCGAAAATACCGAATACCGAAGAGGATTGTGAATACCCTCATTATAAGAAACATTTTAATTGCACTGTTGAGTTCTCAGTTGGTGGCTCAGGGTCACAATTTCAATGTCTGATTAAACCTCCGACTGAGACTTAAACAATTTTCCGTCGGTCGATAATCTTTTTTAAGCCTCCATGTTATAAAATAAATGATAGTAGTAAAAAATTTGGTCAGGTATTTTTGCTAGACTTTTGCGAGACGGTAATTCCTTTTTCTTCAATCGACCATTTATGCTACAATTATGTATCACTCTCAACATAAAACAACAGCATAAAATTTTGTAGAAAAATCGTTTAAAATATATAAACAACAAAACGTTTGGGTGTGTGATAAATGACACAGGATAAATCCTCATATTCCACGAAATCATTGTAAAAGTGAATATTGTGTTCCAAATTTCAGAATGACTTTTACCATTCAAAAGGAATTCATTTTCAACATTTTTCTTTTATTTTCTAAATTTCTCAGGGAATTTCACAGGTAAAACGTAGCATAAAACTGGCATACAAAGAGGCATGTTGAAAACATTTAAAAAGCTCACACTTTCTTCACCTCGAGAGGGTTTTATTTTTATCGTGTGTTTAATGCACTCCATTATAATTTCTACTATGCCTACACATTTTCTCAGTCTGCGTTCATGTTTTCAGTCTTTATAAAGGAATATTTCTTGAAGATTTCTGAGAATAGAAAATGGATTCACTTTGCTTTTGTTCGTTTTTATTTAGTGTTAATAATAAGAAATACTAAAATGCACAGAAAACGATTAAAGCGAACAAAACAAAAATACGTTTAGTTAAATTGTTTTCTTTGATAAAGGAATATAAAACTTTAAATTGCAAAAAGCATATTTAATCGAGTTTCTCAAAGGATTTCTAAGCAATTATAAAATGTTCTTTTTCTATACATTTTTAAGACATTATTTTTTTTTCTTCGATGCTTTTAAATGGTTTATTGTAAACAGAATATCTGCAAGACTTGAATTTCTTTGAAAAGTTGGGATTTTCTAGAGCAAAATATGAAATTTTCACGCAGAATTCAATTGCTTTTTTTTTAGAAAAGTCAATTGTTTTTTACTTAGCTTAGAGATTTAGGACATTGCAGAAGCGAGAGTTAACGTGGAAATGGGATTAATTTTAGTGTGCGTAAGTTTCCGTTCAGGAGCGATTTGTCTAATGGTGAAGCGGGATCCAAATTGCTTTACCAATTCGAAAGATAGCAGGAGAGGAGGTTAGGGGAAAAAGTAATTCAGGTTGGCACATAGTCTTAACCCCGCCCCTTGATGTTCTGGTCTAATTCGGTTTCGTAGTGCGAGAGCGTTTTGAGAGAGTGCCGATATAGTATTGAGTTCTAGTTGAAACCTATTCTAAATATGGCTGCAAAGTTTGCCAACCGACAGAAAGGCATTTGTGTAAATTGAAGGTAATGCACCCGCGTGATGTTTTGTAGAAAAATCAAACATGAGCTCGAAATTCTTCACGAATACAAAACATTCGATACAACGTATATTAAAGTAAATATCTGATGTGAACAGCACATCACTTTGTTATACAAAATCTACGTTTCTGCGCAATTTTTAACCCGATCAATAACATATTAGTTTACATAAAAATATTGATTTGTTTTTCACAAAATATGAAATGGTTCGATAACGGTAAAAGCTATTGATTTACGGTAAAAGAAAAACATAACAAAAGCTATAATTGCCAATCCGGAAATTATTGAAAACCCGTATGGTGATATGGCATTGTTCGAAGTTTAAGTGAATGGCGAACAGTTGTATAGTCAAACTTTTCAATAAGATTGTTTAAAATTTATTCCAATGAAATTGTGATGTATGGTAGTTTTATGTAGAATCATATTCTAAATAACTTTTGTTCTTGCAATTGTTTTTGATAAAATTCACGTTTTTGAGATATTCACAAAAAAAACGTTTTCATTCGTATGGGAAAACCCCCCCTAATAGTCCATTTTTGCCCATTAACGAACTTAGCCTTGCATTTTACGAAAAACGAATCTGCGTAAAATTTCAAGTCTCTAGCTCAAGCCGTGCGCCCACAATCCGCGCCACAGACGGACAGACGGAGGGGCATGCAAAATTAATTTTTTTTTATCATTCTAAACACACTGGTGTAATTCATTTTTCTGTGTGATAACGGGATCTTGGCGTTACAAACGGTAAGGCAAATTTAATATACCCTTTGGTTTCACCATACGGGTATAAAAAATGCAGAGAATCTTAATAGATTTAATTCTTCGAAAAACCGTTATTTTGCAAGCAATTCGCAAAAATATGATTTTTGACGTTTTAATGAAAAGATCTCAATAATGGTAAAATATAATGGACAACGGTAGGAATCGAAATTATACGAATCGTTATTATCTATAATTCGCTTCATACGTTGGACCACCTAAAACCATTAGTTTTTGAGATAGTCGGAATAATTACGAAAAGCGAAATTGCGATTTTTAAAAAGCCGCCATTTTGGTTACCTCCGATTAACGGATGTTGACCAAAAGTTGACAGGATCATCCATTTCCAGGACCAAACATGGCTGTAAAATTTCATGGCTTTAGCTCTAATGGTTTTTGAAAAATCTTGTACACAGACTAACAGAAAGACATTTCTCTAATAATGCTCCAATCGACTCAGGAGTACTCGGGAAATGTTTTTAGGTAAAATAAGGAGGTCGGAATTTCTCATGAATACAATACTTTATTGGGTATACTTCGTATATGAAAGTAAAAGCGTGGGAATGAGAAACCTTTTAATTTGTACAAAGCTCACGATAAATAAAGCTTTAAATGCAAAGGACGACGAATTGTTTCTTTTGCTATTGTTCATGTCCATTTATGACAACCTGCCGTTGCTTATGTTGTGGCTGCTTTTCCTGTTGTTCTCCATCCTTTGTGATCTGAATTCACCCCCAAAATCCCACCCACCCAATCGTGAGATCTCCTTAGACATTTGTTCTCATATTTTTATACACGATTCTTTTATTTTATTCTTTATAGTTTCTCGTTGTTGTCCCTGAGGCCAAACATTAAGACCTAAAGGACTTTCTTTACAAAAACACAAAGCGAAACCGCCACCCTTTGGAATCAACCTTTTTCAATGGGCTTTGAGGTAGGGGAGTAATAACAAACCGTGGCTGGACCAAATATGAAAGGATGGTGAATGGCTCCTTCGTGGATAGGGGAGAAAAAAACACAAAAAGCTTCTTTGAAAGTGAACGCTTTTGAATTTAGTGCGATGGTAACACAATGAATTGTGGGGGTTTGGTTATGTTGAGATCGGGTTAAGAAGATGGAAAAAAGTGAATGAAAGAAAATGAGAAAAAATAAAAGAAAATAAATCAACATAAGCTTCCAAGATCATTGAGATTGTCCGCGAATTCGTCTATTGTTCCAAGTAGGCAAATATCCATCCCATTCATCGACCAAAGCTTTAATTTTCCATACCACTCTATATTTTCATTTTTCAACAGAATGCATCCGTAATGCAATTTCTCTTCAAACAAGCGTACAATGGGAACTTCGCTTATGTGTTACAATAAGATTTTTATAATTTTTCCGGTTTAATTTTTTACTGCTCAAGGATTTTTCAACTCAATTTTTTTACAGCTATGAGCTAAGTTTTCTCAAAACGGGACCCCGCAGGTAAATCGGGATAACGGGAACTCCCGGATGTGGACTTGAAGTCTATTTAGTTATTATTTTTCTAAGAAGAACTTAACAATTTTTTATTTTTATGCTTTTTAAGAAGACAAAGTTGTTTTTTTTATTATTATATTTTATTATTGTTAAAAACAAAGAATAAAAGCGATTTGAAAACAAGATATATGTTTAAATATATTAAAAAAAAAGTCTCAAAACTAGCGATTTTTGTCTATAATTTCGGAGACTTTTGAGATTTTTTTTCCTCATTTCAGCGATTTTGGGCTTGTGGTCTCCGGCAACACTGGCCAAGAATCTCAGTGCTAATCTTCGGGCTTTGGTTCCATTATATTTCAAATTATGTGTCTGATTATTACCAAAATATTATCTTCTTTTACTTCACACAAACCAGCAAAAAACCGTCTAATAAGTTAGGAATCAAATTTGAATGCATCAAAGACACGCTTTAAAATTTAATAGATCTTCAGTTCTTAAATTTACGAGGCATGCAGATATATAATTTCTGACTGCATTTATTTTAACATAAGGCCCACAGGTAAGAAATACTAAAAGCATCTTAATGGTGTATGAATGGTGAATAAGTTGGTGAGGAGATCATCTTCAGTTTGGGTGTTAAACATTGGCAGGTGATGGTAAATTTTGTAAAGTAGGCAATAGATTCGGATAGATTATTATATATACCAATTCTATGGAATGAATCGAATCTATAGTTTTAGGTCTGGCGTGCAGATAATATTGTTATTCATGCATATACTTGAGAAAGACAATAAAGTCAATTGTCTTTTGTTATAATTCAGCATCGTCTCCCTATTATCATCTGATAATAAGGCATACGATCCAATGTGATGTGTTTCTAAGTTCCATATCCTACATAAATATATCCTTGAAAGCTCATTTTCTCATCCTTCGGCAATCGCATTTGGATCAACACGACATAAATACAATTCGCATGATGTTAATTTATATTACGATTATATAATATTTATTTAGACAGCATAATATTCAAGGCGCGTATGTACATATCTTTAAGTTTTAATCATACATTCTCGGATTCCCTTTGTACTTTCAAAATTTAAGCACAGCCGAGGAAGCGTCACGATATGATGGAGTATTCGAATATTAATGAAAAGCCATTGGAAGGAGACAATGTCCCGTATTTCGGTATTCATCCATAACTCATTTTAACAAGGACCAAACTCTATATAAATCCTAAGAATATCTCCACAATACTTTTGTCTTCTTCGACAATATTTACACGTATTCTAGATGGTAGAAGACACTGAGAACCATTTATTATGATATCTCACCCAATCACCCAAATTTCGCATCCATCCATACACGACAACTATAACTATTAAAGCCAGCTGAAGCTTTTCTACTATATTTCGAAAAGGAATCCTTTTGGCCCATTATCTTTTACCAACATTCCATTCCCATTTGAAAGTTGGATCATACTCGTTTCCCTGCCCCATCAATTCATTGTAATTATACAATTTACCTCCATTGATGACCATATTCGTCTTTGTCTGATTATATTCAAAACGATTGTCCATTGTGGACGTATTGCCTTTTATTATAAACTTTGCCATTCATTCAACTGCAGTAATACGAAAGGAAAACTTTGATTTTACTAGGAACTATTTCAAATTCTATGGTAGACATATTTGTATACCGACAAGTTGATATAACTATGCACTAAACAATATTTTAATTGATTCATACGAGTATAAGACAAGAAAGATGAGAATAAATATAACGCAGATCAAATATGTTACCGAAAATATTATATAGAGAACGGACAAAGGAATAATTGAAAAATAAGTTTAAGTAAGTAATAGAATGTACGCAGTTTATTATTCATGAATATTTTTGGATTATATGCATTATAAGAATGCTATAATATGCACAAAAAAAGTCAAAAATATGTAGGAAAATCACAAAACCATCCCAAAGTATGCAACTAATCCAGCCTAACCGTCGAGTTTTGATAGGTAGATGCATAAGTTCCACTTTTTGTTGATGTTTCCTAAAGAAAATCTGGCAATTATTGAAAACCCGTGTGGTGATATGACATTGTTCGAAGTTTAAGTGAACGGCGAACAGTTGTATAACATTTTTTAAAAGTTATTCCAATCATATCCTAAATAACTTTTGTTCTTGGACTTTCTGGATAAGATGCACCGTTTTTGAGATATTCGTCAAAAACGTTTTAGTTTATTTAAAAAAATCCATTTGTATAGCAGTGAGGGATTAGATTTTGATGTATGGAACGGTTATATAAAATCATATTCTAAACACATTATGCCTTTATAGATTTTTTAATACGACTTACTGTTTTCGAGAAAATAGAAAAACAGTGTTCAATTTGTATCAGGGAGGTTAGTGGTCCAACTGGATTTATGAAATATTATCCTGATTTCCAAAATTAAAACATTTGATTTTCATTGCAGTGAAAATAACGAATTTTTGTGTGTGACATAAAGCGCCATATTGGTTCAACATTTGAAACCGCATTTCCAAATACTTCTGATTCACTGATTATTTTTGGGTTCTTCTATTTATTTTTGATTATTTGTTATTTATTATGGGTATGTTTTTTTAGTTTTTATGTTTTGTTGTTTGATTTGTATACGGGTTTTCAATAATTGCCAGATTGGCAATTATAGCTTTTGTTATGTTTATAATTTGTCACACCTATTTTTTTAATTACATATTTTCCTAAATTGTGATAATATTAATTTTAATATACATCTAACAATTCTGTTGGATATCCAATCCAATGGTTAAGGCAGAAAGAATTTCTTGAGTACGACCTTGCTAAAACAGGTGAATGAGAATGATACTTTATGGTAAAAAACTTTCATGCTTAATTTTCTCTTATGTCAACGCAGAAACTTTAGCACATTGTAAATAAAGATGTTTAAAATTTATATTGAGCAAAGAGACAAATATTTATTAGTATGAGAAGTTCCAATAGAATTCAATGCTAAAAAGGTCGAGTGAAAAACATGAAACAGAAATGATTCAATGGCTAAACACAAAATAGTAAAACCGCGCCTGGCTTGATGGAGCTACAAAGTTAAGCTTGTCCCACAATTACGCGCAAAGCGGCGCGGTGACAGATGGTAGTAGAAACTATAGGTTTATATGAGTTGGTTTTAAAGAGTAGGTCTAGTTTCTACTTTCAGACGCGGTTGGAAGCGGTGACAGTTGTTTATGTTTTCTGAGTGTTGTTGCAAATATTTTTATCAAGTAAAAAGATGGAAAAGAACTTTGAATACGCATTCGAAACGGAAAATGAAACGGAAAAATTAATAATCTTCAAATTTTCTGCGATTTTTAGGTTATGAGAACACAAATAGAGCTGCAACCGCGCCGCGTAATTTCGGTTTAAAAATGACTGCGGCTGTCGCCCTGCCGCTCTGAGCTAACCGCGCCGCACCGCTGCCGCACCGCGCCAATTATGGGACAAGCTTAATGATTGCACAGCCGTTTCCGCGAAACTCTTTTGAGGCAATAGTTACAAAGTAACTGTTGGACAACTCTTTGGTAACGAAGTTTGACAAGAGAGGTGGCAGATCAACATGTAAAATGCGTACATCAGTAAATTGCTGTAAGTATGATTTCCTTGGTCCAAAGTTAACTACTTATACTTCGATACCACGGTTTGAAAGTGAATTATAAATGAGCACGATAAAAACAACGAAAAACAACAACTTTCCGACTGATCACAAAGTAATCGTTTTGCAACGATTAATTTGTGACTGGTTACGAAGTAACCGATTTTCAACGGCTAATTCACTGAGAGAAAGAATCACCAGTCTGGTACTAAAAAAATGGCGTAGGGGAAGCCGGGATTAGTATTAACAAAATTTGGAAATTGGGTCATATTTTTTAACAAGTAACATTTTTGATATTGTTTTTATATCTAGTCAAACTGTAGGCCTTCAGGTATCATAAGAAATAAAAAAAAGTTTCAACCAGGTAGTCACTATATGAAAAAATGTCATCTGTTAAAACTAACCCCGATCGCGGGACTAGTTTTAACAACGTTGGGATTAGTATTAACATAAGTTTTAACATGGAAATAATTTAAAGAAAAGATTTTTGAAGTGATAACTTCTTTAGGCGCGTTGGGCGATTTTTGGATGGGTAAAAACTTATGGTTTGGCGTCAGCATTTGCTTTCCACAAAACGTGACGCTTTCCACATTGGAAAACTTTTCAACTTCCAAAGCTTTAAGCTTCAACTTCCACATTGGAAAATTTTTAAAAAAAGCACCTCAACTTCCAAAGCTTTCTGTTATGGTTTTTTCGATAATGATAATGAAGACCTCGGTGCAAAAAGCGGTCATCTCCACTTTTTCAAATTTTTCAGGAGAGACAAAAAACATATTAGCGTGAAATTTTTACTCTGGGACAAAGTTAAAAAATTACAATTTAAATCAAGCAGGTATTCGTACATAATTTTAATTTGAGATAAATCCATTTTTTTTTTTTTTGAAAAAGTTATGGACATTTTAAAGTTTTGGACATAGCTGTTTCTTGCACCCAAGAGTAAAAAAGCGGTTTTTATACCCGTATGGTGAAACCAAAGGGTATATTAACTTTGCCTTACCGTTTGTAACGCCAAGATCCCGTCATCACACAAAAAAATGAATTACACCAGTGTGTTTAGAATGATAAAAAAAGTTGAATTTTGCATGTCCGTCCGTCTGTCCGTCTGTCCGTCTGTCTGTCTGTCTGTCCGTCTGTCCGTCTGTCCGTCTGTCCGTCTGTCTGTGGCGCGGATTGCGGGCGCACGGATTGAGTTAGAGACTTGAAATTTTGCGTGGATCCGTTTTTCGTAAAATGTGAGGCCAAGTTCGTTAATGGGCAAAAATGGACCATTAGGGGGGGTACCCCCCATACGAACGAAATCGTTTCTTGTGAATATCTCAAAAACGGTGCATCTTATCAAAAAAGTCCAAGAACAAAAGTTATTTAGGATATGATTCTACATAAAACTCCCATACATCAAAATCCGATTGGAATAAATTTTAAAAAATCTTATTGAAAAGTTTGACTTCAAAGTGGAATTTTGGTATAACTGTTCGAATTTTGATACGAATATCACCATACGGGTCTCCAATGATTGCCAGATTGGCAATTATAGCTTTTGTTATGTTTAAAATTTATTTATGACTACAAAATACAGTCCAGACTTGTTAACTAGCCTTTATTTAGTAAAAAACAAATAAAAAAATATTCAATTTAACAAAACAAAACTCCCAGAATAAAAAAAAATTTTTTTTGGAAAAAAATTCCGCGTCAAATTATATGAAACAATGCATCTTTTCTTTAATAACTTTTTACACAGGCCTCTAAAAAGTATGCTCTTTGCAGCCAAATGTGCGCATTCGTTTATTCTTGCATTTGGCATCAATAACTCATTTTCGCAAAAAAGTGGACATGACCGCTTTTTGCACCGAGATCTTGAATTTTCATTTTAGAAAAACTTTACAATAGAAAAAGTTTACTTCCACAACTGCACGAAAGAAAAACTTCGCTCAAAAAAAAACTCGAGATATTAAAAAAGTCTGTTGGATTTACCAATTGCGCGTTTCAACTGCAGTTTGTTAATAAAGCTTCTTCTCTAAAAAAGATTTCTCACAGCTTGAACTGGTTGATAACAGCTGCTTTTTTTAATGATCCGGATAGCAGATCCATATGGATCATTAAAAAAACAGCTAATGTAGTGGCGATAGATGTGAAAACCAGACTAATGTTAATGATTTTAATTTACAAATTATGAAATATTAATTTTTGATACTACAAATAATTTCAAAATCCAAAAAAATTCTGTTATTATATAGTTTAAGGTTATCATTTCTGTCGGCAGTCCCAATGACTGCTTTGTTTTTTTTTTTTCACAAAAATTATAAAATCAACAAAATAAATATCCTTTTAAATTCAAATACAGTAGAATCCCGATAATTCGTACCCCGATAATTCGTATATCCCGCTAATTCGTATGAATTTGCTGGTCCCTTGAAATACGAATTATCGGGATTCTACTGTATATTAATTATCACAAAAACTAATAAAATGAACTAAATAAATATCCTTTTCAAGGAACATAAATAGACAAAAAAAAATAAGTCGTTTTAAAAAACAAAAACAATTATTATTATCTAAAAAAAGGTTTCAGCGAAGCTTTTTTGTACATAATTTGTATCTATAAAAACATAGTATGAGAATTCTTACTCTATGTTGTCATCGTCAGTATGTATTAACACGTGTTAATTCTTGCCCCATGGTTTTGTTAATTTTAGCCCCGCCACTACTTTTTTTGAATTATTAACCACACACAAAAATATAGTTAAGGATTGTAATAAAACCAAAGGATATTATTAATTATAGCTACATTAACTTACATTATCGACAAAGTTATATTCAATAATATACAAAACAAACCATAAAAAAGTTCATTTACCAGCTAAAATTCGGTCTCTGTGTTTAACTCTCACTGGCAATGAACAGTTTATGACTGATGAGTCACGATATGATCGACCTTATCGAGTGGTGGACAAAAACCAAATTTCAAGATTTTGGCTCGTATATTTCGGCGGGAATAGGCTTGTTAATACTTACGCCTGTTAATACTAGCCCCGGGTTATCTACATCAAATACGCACACGAAATTAGTATTAAATTTCGGTATTTTTCAAATCTCACAAGCATTTTTATTATTTTTCTTTAACACGATACACAAATCTATTTTACAAAAATATCAAACTTGTTGTTGTTGTTGAAGGTTCTGGTAGTGTCAGCACAGATTTTTTCTAAAAATTTCGTTGGCACTCCCACGATACAACGTCGAATTTAGAATTTTGGTTTAAAAAAACGTTGCAGTCACTGTCGACCACGTGTTTCTGCATTCATGTGTTTCTGCATTTATGTGTTTCTGCATTTACACGCCAAAATCAGTTGATTTCATCTGAGCTTGCGGAGGGACGTGCTATGGAGGTATATTTTTTTAATTTTTTAATTTTCTTTTTAATTATATAATTAATTATAGAACGAAAACAGCAAAAGTGTTCAAGCCACGGGCCCCAACCGCGGGGGAGGGCGAAAAGGCAACCCAAGAGGGGGTGGTAGGAGGAGAGGAAGCCGTGGGGGCTCGACAATTTGCTCTGGAACCAGCACGCATAATCATTACTACGGTGGTGTACCGTTTTACGCCTACCCTACCCCCACCCACCCTTATATCCGATGCCGGATATGCAATATCCGCCTCCCCAAATGCAGAATCAGCCACAAATGCAATATTCTGTGCCCCAACCGCCGTTAGTTCCGCCCCAACCACCGTTAGCGTGGGGGCTCGACAATTTGCTCTGGAACCAGCACGCATAATCATTACTACGGTGGTGTACCGTTTTACGCCTACCCTACCCCCACCCACCCTTATATCCGATGCCGGATATGCAATATCCGCCTCCCCAAATGCAGAATCAGCCACAAATGCAATATTCTGTGCCCCAACCGCCGTTAGTTCCGCCCCAACCACCGTTAGCGTGGGGGCTCGACAATTTGCTCTGGAACCAGCACGCATAATCATTACTACGGTGGTGTACCGTTTTACGCCTACCCTACCCCCACCCACCCTTATATCCGATGCCGGATATGTAATATCCGCCTCCCCAAATGCAGAATCAGCCACAAATGCAATATTCTGTGCCCCAACCGCCGTTAGTTCCGCCCCAACCACCGTTAGTTCCGCCCCAGCCGCCGGGTAATGATGGTCTAGGCGAAGACAACTCGCGTAAAAAACGAAGGAGCCGCTCGTAATTTTTCGTTTTTTTTTATTTAATTTTTTTTTAAATATTTTTTTTACATAGCCGAAAGAAGCGCTCCATAAGCCGCAATGGAGCCGAGCTGGCATCAAAAAACATTGCCGAAGCAGTGGAAAACAAGACTGATGCAGGAGAATCGACTCATCCAGAACAAGCAGAAGAGTCGACTTCAACATGAATTTTTTTATCATTTTATTTTAAGACATTATGGATGATGCTTATTTATATTCTTTAACTGAAATTTGTTTATGTTTGTTAAAAAGGAATCGTTTAAGTAAATAAAGTTTATTATTACTAAAAAAAACTTATTTACACCCTTGTCGATTGTCTTCCGTCACTTCGCGTGACTCGAAATTGCCTTTTGTTGCTTCAAAGCAACAAATACAACAGGCACGTTAACGCGCCTAATTCTTCGACCTAAATTTTCCGTTTTTTGAAGTGAAAACTTCTTTAGCGCCGTTGGTTGAGTGATTTCAAACTCAATGAAACCGCAGAACAATTACTATTATAGAATGGAAAGCTCTAACAAAATTTTTTGTGTTGGGAGCGTACATCCGAGGATTTCTATAGCTGTTACATGACAGTGTACATGAACACTGAGCAATTTGGTGGTGTGTGGCAATATGGATTCCCATGTGTCACTTGAAATGAAAACAAATCAAAACAAAATCGGATAATGGAAATGTTTTATGGAGAATTTGATATTTCCATTAAATTAGTAATGTTCTTATGTGTTGAAAGGTGTTAAATTTAATTTAGTTTTAGTTTTTAATTGTTTTAAGGCCCGTTCATGTGCAATTCTGTCGATCTTTCGTTATAATTTACCTTTCTGTTGTTGATGGGACTCGAAAAAACTTTCTGTTTGGGTTTTTAATGGAATTAGCGGAACATTCCTTCACTAAATAGTGGTGAATTTGTGATTTATTCATTTTCATGTGAAATTATGCAATGTTAACACGCTAAAATGTGATTATCCATCAAAATCAATCGTTGCAATGAAATGAAGCAACAAAAGTGCCAGCACTTTTCTGTATGTATTGTAAAAGGGAATTCTATTTGATTTTTTTTGGTCGAGTGTATGACAGCAGAAAGGGGAAGTGAGATAAAAAACCCGAATTAATTAGGAAAGGCCTTACTTTCCATTCTATATAATAGTTGTTCCGTGATGAAACGAAAAAGCGACAGTAAAAAGAGATAGGAGTTTTTAGCCTGCGAGAAAATGAGATAGAATACAGATGGGTGCCGGTCAATTTATCGTAACCAAGAGTGATGGGTAGGGGGAAGGGGATGGGAAAGGGAGAAGTGGTTGGACGGGGGCAGGTGGAGAAAGGAGGGGATAAATTACTGATGTTTCGTCATACATTGCAATGGTGCCGATCATGGAATACGGCGTATCTGAGATTCCCTTCACCCATTCGATTCACTTTCACTTGACGCGGTATCATTGAATACGGCGTTTAACGAAACTTTCGTTAAGTTTTTTTTTTGTGTCTTTGCTTAAAAATGTATTAATTATTCAATTAAATCCTTTAAACTTACATTTTTGCCTTTTGTCCCTCACTCAGATACGCAATGAAAGTGGCGCGTATTTGAAACGTCAAACGTGAATGATTCACAACTCCCTTCGAACGTTTTCAATGATCGAAAAACGAGAGATAAGCACTCACTTTGCATACGGCGTTTTCTGTGATTGGGGCCAATAATTCTTTCAGGACTTTTTTTTTAAATTTTTTCATTATAAATATTTTATACACAAATTTTTTTATATTTTCTTTTGTGGTGTGCCCCGGATTTCCAGAAAAAAAAAATTGGTGTGCCGTATGCAAATAAAGGTTGCGGAGCACTGCACTATATGATGCAGTGGGAAGCCCTATATGAGAATTTGACACAACATCAGTAGTGACTGGCACTAACATTGTAGTGATTGACACAAAATATAGATTTCTGATCTCTCAGTGTTCGTGATTGGTCACAAAGAAACCGATTTTTAACGGTTAATTAGTAACCAGTCAAATAACGGTTTTGAAACGGTTTTTTTGTGACCGGATGCAAAGTATAAACGCATAAACGGATTTGCCACAGGCACTTTGTGACCAGGGTCATGTTGTAACCCGAGCTGCAAATATCTGCTTAGGTAGGCAAAAAATCACCTAATGTCTTTGCAATATGCAAACATTTCTAAATAATGTAGAAATCTTCAAATGCCGAAATATGCAAATATGCAGTTGCATATAATTCTATCTCTACTTCTGAAAAGCATGAATCAAAGAAAACATAGATTGCAACACTCGCAAATGACGTGTCATTTACATCATTAAATTTCAATTCAATTCAATTTATTTATTGCTATAATATTGAGTATAATTCAGTACAAACTTAATAACTTATGGCAAACAATGCCTACGTTAACAATGATAGGGGGTAAAAATTCAGTCAAGAAATTCTATATGACATGTTTGATATAATGCGAATGTTTTTACACACATACCATTAGCAAAATGGCATGTGTACCCTGAGAGGTTTACATCATTAAAGCACTTCGTCACTAACACTAAACGAGATGTCAGATTGGCCATCAGCTGCTGCAGCTGACTGATCCCGACATCAGTTGCACATGTAATCCAATGGCGCATGGCACACTGCAAAAAATGTGCAGCTGCATGCCTGGGACACAGAGCTGACTTTTTTGAACTGACCTAAATGTAGCTGATATCAGGAACATGACGGGTAGTTTCTAATGCCATTTTTGTTAGATTAAATAAAATAAAATGATAATTTTCAATATTTTTTTCGTCTGGCGGTAAGAATTGTCATAAGTGGCACAGTCTATAAAAGTAGCATGGCCACTCTCTAGGTTATAGGCTCTCTACTTCATATAATGTTGACTTTAAAATAATTACTATTTGGGAACATCATAAAATTTTGTTAAGTCTGTTTAACTAATAAACTTTTGAACAAGCGAAAATAAATGCGATGTCCATCGAATAGGAGAAATTAAACACAGCAATCGTACAAGCTGTAGGAAAAGGTACAGATTCAGTTTTTTTTAGCAGAGAAATAAGGAGAAGTTCTTCCTCCGAGTCCGACATTTTGACGTTTGAGGTCAGCTGATCCCAGTTCAGTGTGCCACGTCAACTGATCGAATCAGTTCCTGCAGCTGGGCGACCTGATGTCGGGATCAGTCAGCTGCAGGAGCTGATTGGCCAATGTGACATCTCCCTAACATGTGAACGTCACTAACGCTAGCATGTGAGTGAACATCACTAACACGTGTTTTTTTATTGCCCATTTTGGTTTTAAGGGAGGAAATCTCCCCTCGAAAATCGGGCAAAAAAAGGGAAAGGGGTCGAAAAGAGTGAAATTTGGCGTGAGATAATTTGTGGACAGCCCCTAATGTATTTCCAACAAATTTGTTCAACAAAACTGTCGAAAAAATTGCAAAAAATGTAGTTTCCTTAAAAAGATAAATTGTCATCTCTCCCTGTCTCTTTGCGCCCTTGTAATCTAAATACTAGTTTTACATTATGTTTTTAAAAATAAGTTACTGAATTTTATAGCACACCCGTTAACAAAAAATACTAATTTGTTACAAACCAAAAAAGAAAAAAAAATCAAAAATTTTAGCAGTTATCACAGATTTATAAAAATATGTCATCGTTCAAGATGGAATTAAGGACATGAAATTTCGGAGCGACCATAAAAAAGGACTCCAGTTGAATTGAGATGGGAAGGATAGGAAAATCAAAGTAAAAATGGGGTCTGCGGGGGTGTTTAGAATTGGGAAAGCTTTCCATTTGCTGCCATATCTCAATAGACAGATGCCTGGCTGGGCCTTTGAAATTGTTGTGAATGAGAGCTAAATTGTTGCCACAATGGCATCTTCTTTTGAAAATCATCATGAATAGCGTTAATTTCGAATAGTAAATATTATAGGTGACTTTGGTATCGTGCCTGTGTGTTCGCTCGGTAGCTGAATATATTCTGTGGGCGCCGCAGTCCACCCACCGGCGGTTTATTCAAAAACGGAGCGACACAACTTTATAACCATGCTGCAATAAAGAACAGCAATAACCAGTGGGAAAAGGAAAAACCAGGATGAAAAAAAACACCCGAACACGAGTTAGACTTGTATTAAGCATGGCATGAAAAAAAATGATATTCAGGACTTTTTTTTTCTTCCTTTTTGTGCCTTGCGTCTGCCTGTGTTATTGTTATTTGAATACTATCAAATGAAATACAAAATTTTCTCGATCCTAATAAAAAATTCTATTCGTGGAATGGAATTGTTCATTTCAAACGAAAATTAGATGTGATTTGAATATGCGTCTAATTTTTTCCTATTTATTTCCTTTATTACTTCATCTATAGGCGGAAAATTCTTCTCATCTGCCCGGAAGGGCGATATGTAAAGGGACCGTTCGGATTTGTGGTTTTTCCGACTGGTTTATTATTACTGCTATACGAGTATAAAATGGTATTATTGAGTTAATTTTATTAGAATAATTGTCTTTCAGAATTTTCGTACGAATTTTAATGGAGAATGTGAAACTTTCCTGATGAAATTTGTGTAAATGCCTGTTTTATTACACTGGACTTGTTACTGATGCAATTATAGTGGACAAAGGAACGAAATATGTAAAACATTAGATTTGGGTTGTCTAGATAAGGAAATTAAAACATTTTACTTAAAGGAAAGTTTAAGCTACGCATTTAAGATTTTTTTTCTAATTAAAAATTAATACAAGGGGTTTAAAAATGTGACCGGTCACAAAAAATCATGACTTTTTAGTCATCACAAACTTTCACATAAAACATCTACTCAGGGCGGTAGCTACCCCCAACTGGAACCTATGTAGACTTTCAATTTTACCAAATACTCTATATTTCAATTGACCCATATTGGAATTTTTGTGCCGTGTCCATATGAAAGTAAAGTTTCAGATTTTTCATGGGCACACTTAGAATTATGTACCATATGGTACGTTATGGTACGGTATTCCATTTCTGTTCCAAAAATTGACTGGAATTATTTTGAAAGTACCATAGATTTTATATAGCAGAAAAATAATAGGATAAGAGTATACCAGTAGAATTTCCATGTGGCGTCACATATTTTTGAAGAAGAATTTCAGCGTGGTACGTTTGCGAAATATTTGTAGAACACATTTTGTACATACCAATGCATTTACCAACTAAATTTCTTACAATTGGTACGAAAAAAATCCATTTACCGCTAACAATTATTGTACAATTTAGTCAGTTGTAGCTAACCCGGCCCTTACACGCGACTATAAAGTCTGTCAGTAGCACAGACTTCAAATGTCAAATTACTGACAACGCATTAAAATACATTTAGCGAACTGGCAGGCAGTGCATTTACACGAGACTGTGTCAGCGACTGTGTCAGCGACTGTGTCAGCTCTACAGACTTTTGATCAGGGTATAAAAATTATACAGAAGAATAGTGCGAATATTAGTGGAAAAACGCTAGGAAAAATAGTACCTACACTCTAAAACAGACGCTCTTTTCCCAATAAATTTCCCAGAGAATTATCCAATTTGGATTGGAATTCACTCCAAGATTTTTCGCCGTAAAGAAATAAGCAACTGGTTAATAAATAAGTCGAAATTATAAAAACTAAAATCGCCAATTTATCACTATTCTACATGCTTGTCAACGCGGTGCGCGCCTGCAATTACACAAGCAAACATACATTACTACTACCCCTTCAGTAGGCGGGTAAAAACGCAAAATGTGTTTAAAATACAGTTCTACGCAACTTTCGCAGCACCAAAATGCAATCGGAACAGTTGTTGCACTCACCGCCGTACAAGTGGAACAGTTTCCTTAACCCGTAAGTGATTAAGCTCTTTTTGCTACGTAAGTGACTAAGGTGGGTCGGGTGGACCCACTTATGAAAATAAATTAAAAAAGTCAAAAACTTCATTTGAAATTGAATTTTATTGATTGTAAATATAAAAATATATTATTATAAAAAGATAGAAATGAAAATTATGAATTATGGATATTTATTCTGAGTCGGAGGAATTGATAATAGGTTGTTTTTTGCAATTTTTGCAGTGTAAAATGCCATGTGCATGTTCGTTACATACATTACGTTTGCATATGTCGCAAACCTGTTTTATTTTTCTACCTGGATGACTTGGACACATATAGCATCGTTGTTTTACTCTCTTCGCTGGTGGTTCTGTTGATGAACCTCTTGAAGTACCTTCTTTAGCTGATAATTGATTGAATGGACTCCTGTTGGGCTCGATGAAGTCCAATCAAACTACGTCGTTTTATATGTTCGTAAGTCAATTGATACGATAATGCAGAAAGAAACTGTTTTCTATCTTTATCTACTGGTTTATCAGATATATGATTGACATTTCTTTGTGTAGGTCTGAAAGACCCACCTTAATCGTTTACGTGTGCTCTTTCTTCTAACATAATTCTAGCGCCATCTATGTACGAACATTTGTACTATGTTATTAGTATTAGAAGACCTTAATGAAGAAATTACGATATCAGTATCCATGCTATTCTACTATTTTGCTTTTATTTAATCTTGCTCGTGGGCCTTTACGGGTTAAAAATGGCGCGTCATATAAAAAAATATATGTATAAAGTCGGAAAGTGTTAAAATCCGATTTTACATATAAATTATAGATTAATTCTTTGACCCGGAGAGTTGGTTTCAAAAATGGACGTGTCAACTTTTGACTTTCTTATCCAGTCTACAATTCCGCATCAATATGTTCCATTCCTGTTATTCTGCTCTACTTTAATAAAAAAAAATCCAAAATAATAGCACCATTTAGAAATAAATACTTTTAGTGTTTTTTTCGAACTGCTTAAGGTGGACACGTCCGTGTTTGAAACTAATAGACATATTTAATATCAAAATATAAAACTTAATTTTCCAATTTTAATTTCAGAGTTCGCCATCATTTCACAGGTAAGTTTTGATGTTTTACAAACAAAACAAAATTGGTTTCTTCTGGAATTTTTTAATTTGATAAATCTAAGGAACAAACATCCGTAGATTTTTTTACTCTCTCCTTTTACGAACATTACTTCGGAATAACAAATCCGGATTGTTAAAAAAAACGGAAAACGGGTGATAGTGCCCCACAGTGCCGGTATTTTTAAGTACAGAAACGTGCACACATTTTTAGGCCCATGCACATCACTTCAGACAAAAAGCTTTTGTTTCCGAATTGCTTAATGATTTCATTATTTTTCGGACTTCTTTTGTTGTATGGCTCCAACTAGAATCGTTTGCCTTTGTTATAACGGTATACGCTACAGCAGACAACTCAAAAGGCGTACAGGGGCTTTATGTTCGCGAAAGCTTTTTTACTTTTTCAAATTATGTATTGTTCAACCCATTGCCGCATTTCTCTCTATAGCTGAGTTTGTATTGTCCTTGGGCCGCGCGATGCTATTCCGAATCACACATTGAAAGGAGTGAAACCGTTTCCGCGCCATACACTCCGAAGAAATTTGAATTCTCAAGTGAAAGGGTTGCTTTCCTTTACTCGTACTTTTGATGGAAGACATGGTCGAAGGGTGGCGCGAATCTTTTTTAGTGACTGTATTACAATACGACATCACACCACTTAATTTGGGAGTGAATTTTTTGACCAAGCAACATGGAAAATGTTTTGTTTGAAATTCTTCATTGTTGTACTGTTTTCTAAAAAAAAGGACCAAAAAATAGGGGGTTGAGGATATTAAAAAAATAATCAGGGAGTACGAGTCAAAGAAAAATCATTTATAAAATAACACCAGCATGTAGACAATAAAATGCATCGGACAACACAATGAATTTCTTTGTTTCATATAATAAAAAGTTTGGTCGGTTATTTTAGCATTTTTTTTAAATGTTTTATGAAAAGAAACAAAAAACAATAGAGTAGGGTGGAATTTTAAGTGCAATTTTTTAAATTGTCAAAAATATTTTAGAAAATTTTGAGCTAAATGTTATACTTTGTAAAGTTAACACAAATTTTTTCTATCCGTTTTTTAAAAAAAATATTAGATTTCGAAAAGAATGTAGAAGAACGAAGTGGAAAATGTCACTAACCCTACAGCAGTATTGTGATTTCGATCTGAAACAAGATTGAAAACTTACACGTGAGACCTGGGGCCCTATCGGGGAACACGAATCGAAACTTGTGGCACACGAATTCGTATAAATGGTATCAGGCAATACGAATTCGTGTGTGATTCACTCGTTTCTTTCGTGTATTTCATTCGATGACATTTTACTTGACGAGTGATGGGTTCAAAGAATATTGTTTTGATCAAATGTAAGTTTTTTTTGTTGGTATTTTGGCTAATTTTCTCCAAATTATATTTTATGTTGAGAGGGCATTATTTTGTGTGCAAGAAATATAATTCGTTTAACTTTTAGGGCGAAGCTTACAAATCACAAATAATTTGACATATAAAGTCAGTGTGAAGTTAGCTGCATGTGAAAATCGAGACAAACTGCGGCAATACTAATAACACGATACGATCGAGTTTGGCGATATCAATTCAAAATAAATTCGTGTGTCGATTCGAATCGAGGCCCCCTGTTCAACATCATGTCATATTTTCGAAATTTAGTATTCCCATAGGGTTATAGCAAAAAGTGCAAAAGTAATTCTGCCCGACTGGGCTCGCGTGACATTCGCAAGCCTATCAGAATCAGGCGACCATTGTAACGTGTATAGTACACTAGCTAGCTTACATACCCGTCGTTGCCGGGTTAAGTTTTTTGTATAGGTTTTAGAATACGAAGAAAACCGGAAAGAACAAAAACTTTTGAGAAAAATCTCATCCTTGCAGAACCCTTCGTTGTGAATTAGTCTAACACCAAATTCGTGATCAGCGATCCCAAAAACCCCCTAATGCCTTTTTTCCCCGGGAAAAATGGGGAAAGGGATATTTGCGTTATCCTTACAGGACCTTCCGTTTCTAATTTCGAAAATCTAACACCGGATTCTTGATCAGCGACCCTGAAAAACCACTAATGCCAATTTTTACCGGCAAAAACGGGAAAGGATATTCGCATTATCCTTACAGGATCTTTAATTAGGATTTTTGAAATTCTAACACCAGATTCGTGATCAGCGACCCCGAAAATCCCGGAGTGAAACTTTCAGCCTCCTAATGAGCAGGATTAATGGCGAAAATCACGGTTTAAAAACACCCAAACCCCGTTTACCCCCTTAGTGGTAAAATTTCGGAACACCCCGCCAGAGTGAGCGCCTACGTGATGGTTGGGACATACTGTGAAAGTTTCAAGTTTCTAGCTTCAGGGGTTTGGGCGTTGATGAGTCAGTCAGTCAGGTTAAACGATTTTATATACCGTATGCGTCATAAAAATCTGGAAAATTCATATTAAATTGTAAACCGTTTAATAAAACACAGAAGTTGAATGAAAAAAAAAATGTGTTTTGCTCTGAAATAAATCTTACATACTAGTAAAAAAAATTATTCAAAGTGTCCACCTCCAGCATTTACGAACTCCTCCAAACGGGGCCTGTACTTCTTGCAGGTCAATATTAAATAAGACTCCGACTTGTCGTTCCATGTGATGGTAATGGTGGACTTCAGGGCTTGCACATTACTGTGAGCCTTAGCTACAGTCTTAGCCTGAACATATGCCCATATTAAAAAATCCAGGGGATTAAGATCTGGAGAGCTCGGTGACCACATGTCCTTAGACCAGAAGTTTTTTAAATTATCCAAATTTGGGTACTTCTGGTAGTGTGGCACGGCGCCCCGTCTTGTTGAAACACGTTAAACACATCATTACCGTAGGTTGACTCTATTGATGGTTTTACATGACTCTCCAATCCTTATCGGATTCCTTCTGATCCTTCCTTTGATTGCCCTAATCAACACTGGAGTCCTTACTGAAATGGGTCTACCGATTCCAGATTGGGGCCTAACTATTCCTCTGGCCAAACAAGTCGCTCTTACAGCATAAACAGTTGACAACGTTACGTTTAATTCATTGGAAATCGCCTTATTGGACTTCCGCGCGTGGACCAACTTCATGATTTTCACCCCCATGTTGCTATATTTATAAACATTTAATTTTTTGGCTCAATTATGTATGAAGTTGTATTTACAAACCCTTTCAAACGTAGTACAAATTAATAAGCAACCGTTATCTCCTTTAAAATACTTGCAGTACTAGATTCCAGATTTTTATGACGCATACGGTATAGTATAGATTTAAGTTATTTCACGATTACCTGTGTGGCATTTAGTGATTTTTGAGGCCAATAGCTACAGTTCATCCATGATGATCCAGTTCCAGATGATTTTTAGCTTCAGCTACTTAGTCTCTACAAAACTTCCGCAGAATTTCAAAAAGATAACCTTTACCAAATATGTATTTGAAATTCTTTACAAAATAATTCCAGTTTTATAATTAACCTGAAAATGGAATTATGATATTTTGAAATGAAACAACATTCCATTAATTATAATAAATACGATTTATTAGTTTATATTTCACTTTTGCTTTTACATAAAGTAATTTATCACATTGGAAAAAACAGTCTCAAATTTATGCTTTTTATTATATAGTAAATATATATTTATTTTATTATTATTATTTTTTTAAATTATTTCCATCTCTGGTGTGTGTTTTCTTTTGTAATTTGTAATTCATATAATATTTATTAATTATTTTTAACGAACATCTATCTTCACTTTGAAATATATTCATGTATGCAATTATTAATTATAAATCTTATTATTATTAATTCAATGACATTTTTTTTTATTTGCTTGTAATTTTAATTTCAATTTGATTTTTTATGTAGTTTATTATCATTTATCTAAATTGTATGTATTTTTCATTTATTTATTAATAATTTTTATTTAATTATTTAAGACAAATCTCTTACTGATTAATATTTATATTATTTCTATATATAAGATAAGTTATGATCGAAATCTTCACCATTAAATTGGGCGAGGGATTGGGGGAGATTATGTTTTTGTGAAGGAGGAAGAATCCTTACCTAATTTTCTTTGTTTTTTTTTCGCTGGAAGCAACCAAATTTTCGATAAAAATAATAAGTAAAATATAAAAAATCCACACAAAAAACAAATTTCTTAAAAAAAACCTCACAACATAAACGGATAACAAATTTTAAAAAATTTAATAAAAGGTGACACAATTTACCACGATTATGTTATTTTTATACTGTTTTACTGTTTGATTTTTCTTCATTTTCATTTGATCAGTTTTCGTTATTTTACATTAAACGTTTATTTATAAAAAATAGCAAATTTGTAAATAATAATAATAATAAATTAAGAACATAATTGAATTTTTTTTTCTTGATTTTCCTATTTTATTATTTTTTTTGTGGCTTTTGAATGTTTTGTTTGATACTATATAATTAAGACTGAAAGTAATTAATGATTTTTGTAATTACTCAATTTTCGCATTCAAAAATATTTATTTCGCTTAAATTTTTTTGAATTACATGTTTTTTATTCTTTGTTTAAACAAATAAGGCACAAGTTTGTACTATAGAAAAAAATTTCTTTCCTTATTACAACAAATTTTTTTTTTTACTTTAAATTTTTCTTTTATTCAAACTTTTGAACGTCTTTAAAAATAGGAAATTTACATTTTAAATATTTATTTTTATTTAATATTGTTTTTTTTACGTTAAATTCACATTTATTTGGTTGGAAATGTTTTACAACGACGTGAAAAGCTCTGTTTCTCGAGGCGAGGGTGCTTGATACTAAGTAAGTTTCGTTTAACACTTTTTTTACTGGCATTTAATTTCAATGCTGGTGTTTGGAAATTTGACTGAGAGAAACCTAAGAGTGTGGGCGCTAATTATAGAAAGTCCCTGGCTTTTTTGCTTTTTGATATTATGGAATCCACGGACAAGGCGATTGATATTCTATCCTATTATGAAAAGCAAAAGCGGATTTAATGGTAGCTATTTGGGTGGTGGATTTTGAAGAAAATAAAAATTCAAGTGAAAGAGAGCAAATATTACATTTAGTGGCTAAAAAATTAAAATTTCTTGAAATATTTTATTTTTGACTGGAAATATTGAGATAAAATATGTCTGCCATCTTTGCATTTCATAATAGCCCAATGAGCTGCGATCTGATTTGAACGAGAGGGGAATTCGCTTTGAATTCGAAGCGCGGTACTTTCTATAATCGGCCTACTGTTGTTTTTTGTTTATAGACTAGCGGGCTTTCGTTATTAATGTACATTGATAAGATTTTTTATTTTGTTTAGGACATTTAAGTATCGGTTCATTTCAAAAATAAAATGGAAGGTTTAAGATGGCTTTGTAAAAGTTTCAAGCTCAAAGATGCGATTATTCTAACCGCCGTTTTACTTTGTCAAAATGCAGTGAAATCTGTATAAGTCGGAATCATACATTTTCTTTTTTTAGAGGTTCTCAAAATTTGTCCGGTTTTTTTAAAGCGATTTTTTGTTTAAAAAACAATAAAATTTATCCGGCTTTTTTTAAAGCGATTTTTTGTTTTTCAGTCTACCACCGCCGACACATTACCGTAAATCATGCTTCCTTGCTAAAAGTATGACGTTTTTTGTGGGTCGCTCGAGAAAAAAAAATCTTTTGATGAAAGAAAAAAGATCACGGAGGAATTTCATCAATAGATTCAAATCGGTTACCAAAAAATCGGTTTAAGTGATTTAGACAACATTTAGAATCACACTTTTTATATCTAAACAAAACTAAGTACAGTGTGACCTCGGTAATCGCAACTATAGTAGACAGAGCTTGTTGCAATAACCGAGTTAGTTGCGTTAACCGAGTCACAACATTGTCTGCCAATTTTAGTTTTCGTGTGTTTTTTTGTTGGCACGGACTTGTTTTGTAACAGCCATTCTTTAATAAATAAAAACAAGGAACAGAGAATAAAGTCAATAAAAGGTTTCCTGTAACTTTTATGGTCGAAACAGTATCAGATTATAAAAAAGTTGTGTTAATCGAGTCAACCTTATTTGGAAGTTGCGTTTATTGAGTCAACAGTGGAAAATTTTAGGTGTTGCGTTGACCGAGGAGTTGCGTTCTTCGAGGGTTGCGTTTACCGAGGTCACACTGTATTAAAATGTTCAAATTTGTGCAAATGACTCTTTTCCGAAGTTATATTTTTGAAATAGTAAAATAAATACATAAATAAGATATACAGTCAAACCTGGGTATGTGGGAAACATCTACAACTGGGATGGATTGTTCGGTTCGAGCGTTTCTAAAAAGACGTGGGAACTAAAAAGACATGGTTTTTTTTCTATATTTTATGCTAGGAGCTTAGGCAAATTGCCTCCTATGCCGAAGCACAGCTCAAGACATCATTCATTCGACCATTCATACAATCCATTCACACACTGAATACTCCCCATATCTCACTGCAACGAAGACTTGGTGCGACAGTACATAGCCTTATCGTCCATTGTGTCCTGTTACAGAGCTTGGAGGAGTATTCAGGCGGCGGGAGGCAATGACCAAACTGGTCCGTGTTTTCGAATCGAATTATTTTGCCCTGAGTGGGACTTGAACCACTGCTCTTTGGATCACAAGGCAAGCACTTAGCTGACTGAGCCATCCACGCGTGGTAAATGTCTATAAGCGAGATCCGTGAGACGGTCCCGTAAGATCCCTTTTACACAGATTTGACTGCATTGATGATACAATTTTTAAGATAATTTAAAATTAAATTTCCAAAAACCAGCATTTAAGTTAAATCTATTAAGTCACTACATCTCTTTAAATTTCATTAATCTTATATTCGTAATAATTTTCTAGATAAGTAAAAATAAATTATCAAGTCCTTTGATAGAACCTTCACCACAGTTTACTTTTATACTCCACAAAAAACATACAAATTTTTATTAACAATTATTTTTCGGTTTTTTTTCAAAATTCTCCTTCGAATTAGAATTCTTTGGATTGTTTCATTCCAAAAAACTTTATCCATAACAAAAAAAATAATTTAAACAATTTTTTCTATTCATTCAGTTAATGAAAATCAAATGTTTTTTTTATTAAATTTTAAATTTTTTTGGAGTTTTATTTTTTGTTTTAGAATCCATTGATTTGTTCCGATCGTTTTCGATTTAGTTAATTTGGCAACATGTAATCATTTTTTTCTTTGTTTTTTTTTTTCATTTAAACAAATTTTGTATTTGTTTGAATGCATAATGTTTTATTTCTTTTTCTTATAATTTTACTCTTTATAAATATAGTTTTTCTTAAATTTAAAGATCATTTTCCTTAATAAATACAAGTATATACTTTATGATTCTTTTCTCATAGTTTCTTTTTTCGCAATTAGCTTATTTGATTTTTTTTATGAAACATAATTTGTGTATCTCTTAAAGTTAAAAAATTTACCAGCAAATTTCAAAAAACGTTTTTTTTTCATGTTATCTTTAATAATTTCATTTTTAAGTCTTTGGATATTTTTGGATATTAAGCGATTCGTTTAAATTTTTTCGGCAACCACTAATCCTTTTTGTTTGCAATTATCTAAAACATTTTTTTTTCATTACAGGTAAATCCCTTTTTAGTTTATTTTGAAATTTTGAAGAAGACAACATCTTGGTTTCAGTGTTTTTTTTCGTTACATGAACAGACTTCGATATTTTTTGGTCACAAAAATTTCACAAACATGATTTGACGAAAATCTTAAAAATAGTGTTAAAAATAAAAACGTGGGGGTTTTTGTTATTAAAAAACAAATTTTTTTTTGTAATTTTCTTTAGTTATGATTAAAAAACGAGTGCAAATGCTTAATATCAGGACATCAAAAAATTGTCTCACAAAAAAAAAAAACTACAAAAGCTTTTTTTTTTGATTTATCAATTTTAATAACTTTTTCGTTATTTTTTTTTGTTAATAAAATGACAAGGCAGTGTCTTAAAAGTCGTTTCGTGACGTATGAAATTCATATGCGATTCATATTCTCTTAGTATTGATGAGTTCTTTTATTCAATGGTCAACTTGCGTCAGACTAGATCACAATTTACTAAAAGACAATTTTTTAATAGTTTTGCTTTTCCAATACAAATGAGCTCATAAACAGATGTCGTAGTTGATGTTTTACGATAATATCGAAATCATTGGCTTATTTGGTTTCAACTTAACTTTCAACCATAGTTTTGTTTTGTTCAACTTCCATTTTGCGTTTTCTTTGTAGATTATTTAAAAAAAAAATAACAAAACCTAACGGTTACATCACCGATATGAATTGCACTTAAGAAAATTTCGCCTCACGAAATATTGCGATACGTTCGATCGTTTTCTCCACATTTGACGCGGCATATAAAAAATATCTACAATTTTTATTTATTTGTTTGTCCGTATTATGATTGTGTAAAAATCAGAATATAATTTTTCAAATCTAAACGACGATCCAAAAGGATCACAAGGCTTTAGAATAAACTTCTTGTTTCTTGGATTCTTTTTTATTTAAATTGATTTTCCTAAGGAAAAAAAGTCATTTAAGTGCATTTTTGTTTCTTAAGCAGCAAATTTAGTTACTTTTGTTTTTCATCGAAAAAGTTTTAGTCAATGATTTGTTTTAATTTTGTTATTGCAAAGTATTTTTGTTTTTTTTTTCTTTATTGTTGAGTGTCACACAGGCAATTGAATCCTTGTTTGACCACAATTTTTTTTGTTTTGTTTTATGTTATTAAAAAATATATCTCTATGTATTTTATTATTAGTTTTTGTTTCGTTGGTAGAATCTCTTTGTGACACATTTTGATTTCAATTGTAATTTACTGATTTTGCTTATATTTTTACTTAAATTTAGTGGAAAATTGTTCATTATTCTTAAACTCTATGATTATTGAGTGTTTTTTAATAACTACTTTCACTTGTTTTCATTTCACTTAAAATTTAATAACTAATAAATAACTTAGAATCGTAAACGAAAAAAAAACTTAATAAGCACAACGAAATGTAACAATTAAAATAGTGATAATAAACAAAGCGCAGTGTTAAGACTCTCACAACACGATAATCAATTGCAAAATAAACAAATTACAATAAAATAAAAATGAATTTCAAATGACTTAACTCTTGTGACTAAAAAAAAAACTTTTGTGTTACTATTGTTGCATAATTTATGAATTTCATTAAGAAAAATAGTTTAATTCAATATTAAATCGTTTGACAACATCAAATGATATTCCATGTAACATTTATGTCAATTGTGGCACATATGCTGCTTGGGAGTGAACAAAATTTACTGAATCGAAACATTAGTTGCCACCAGTTTAAAATTGTGTATTACGTTGTTTTTTTTTAGCATAATTTATTGAGACTAGGCAAAAATTGTGTTTATACTCACAATCAATTTATTGTGATTTAATTACAATTAAAAAAAATATTCATAAATTAGCAACAATCTATTGAAATAGTAATAATAAGAGTAAATGTACTTCAAGTTGATAAATTTAATCTACCTATATCTTAAAATCTACAATCATAATCTAAAAATAATTTTTTTTCAGATAAGCGTGAAATTCGAGTGGTAAGATTTAAAATCATGACTTCATTTATTTTTACCCACAACCAATAAATAATTTATAATAATAATAAAAATTAAATATAAAACTCTATAATTGAATAACGTGGATTAATGTTTTTTATTTTCTTCACGAAAATTTCAATACGAGAAGACGTAAAAAAAAAAACTGGCAAAAAACCTTTTGTTTTTTTTTTCTTTCAATAAGTCGTTTTTAAATCGTGAATCAAACGTGATATCAGTTTGACAAGATAATGAAAAAATGGCAATTCACATATTTTTGGTGTCTTTTCACTTATATTTCTTTGAGTGTTTGAGCAACAATTTTCTACAAAAAAAAAGTTTTGTTTTGTTCATTTTTTACAGTCATTATGAAAACCGACAAGCTCATTGATTTTCTATCATTCTAAAACACTAACAGACCTATCCTGGCGACTGTTAGTGACCGATGACTAGTCACGACTCGGTCCAACAAAAGCGTCAAATTCGATGAACTTATGACCTGTGACTTAAGTGTCACAACGCCAGAATAGGGTTGTAAGCTACTGATAATCACATCTAATCTAATAATAAACTGGCAACTTTTAGTGTATGTGTTTTTGTATCGATAGTGAGATGGCATAAAATATTTTTTAGATCAAAAAATCACTAAATTTCGAAAAGTTTCGATAATATTTTTATCATCTGGGCACCAATCATGTATTCCGACGCGTCTCTGTCTTTCGACTTTGACGCATCTTTTAACTCTTGACTTCGCCATATCAGCAGCTTAAAATTTCCTGGAGTGACAGTCAGAATCACATTTCGATTCATAGTGACGATTCCGCGAAATTTCAAGCTGCAGATATGGCGAAGTCAAGAGTTAAAAGCTGCGTCGAAGTCGAAAGACAGAGACGCGTCGGAATACATGATTGGTGCCTGGAATATCTCTTTAGTTTTTAATTTGCAATTATGAAAACGTATTTTTTTTTTTAAATTTAATTTGCATTTAGGAAAAAAGGGAGTTTTATTTGCAATTATGAAATTGTAATTTTTAGTAGGTGATGTGGTTTATTCAGAGAATTTTTGACTAAAAATTGACTACTATTTTTGATTGTGATTTGGTTAAATTTTAACTAAGCGCTCTTAAAAAATATCGGGCATCGATTTTAATTGTAACATCTAGGCGGTTACAAATAGACACAGAGGAAGATCTGCATTTCTTTGAGCCTTTTTTTAGAGGTTTTTCGAGGCTTAAAATGATGAGAACTAGAGCAGTTTTAATTTTTTTTATAAATACCACTGGATCTAAAAATTAGATACTTTTAGACTTTCGTTTTTGATGAAAGCAACATTTAAAAATCGAAGGACAGAAAATGTCGATTTATGTCCGGGTTGAACCTTAAGTGAAAAGTAGTTTTAATGAGAATAACCGGCAAATTAATATGAAAACATTTTACGATTTTCGGTTCAATGCATGTTTTGCGATATCTACATTTGACATATCGTCGGCTAAAAGTGAAATTGTGCTAAGTCCATTTGGTATAATTTTCCAGAAGAGCAATGAAAACGTTGTTAAATCGTTTTAATTCTCTTTCAATAACACTGAGTTTTCTTTAGATGAGAAAAATTGGGCTCAGTTTTCTTTAAATGAAAATTCAAATGATTTAACAAGGTTTTTTATTCCTCTTCTGTCAAATTTGGTATAATGGACTTAGCACAATTTCACTTTTACCCGACGATATATATATGATGTCTACGATTTTTTTATTTTTCTCACCTCCCAGGGACATATATCGATCAATTTAGCTCGACGAATACGCAATATGTATACGCAATACGCAATGTCAGCGTGGGGTGTGAATGTGACAAAAATTTGCATAATCGGGATCTATCAAAAATATCTGCAGGTATCCCTCGAGTTACGCGGTTAATTGGTACCGCGTAAGTCGAAACCGCGTAAGTGGAGACTCAAGATTAGTGTCTATTATCTTTTTTAGATAAAAACATTCATCTATAATTACAATAATTTCTTTTTAAATAAAAGTTGCTCCAAAATCGTACCGCGTAACTCGAGCTTTGCCGCAATTTTTTCCGCATAACTCGAAATTCACGTAACTCAAGTACCGCGTAACTCGAGGGATACCTGTATATCTAATATGCCCCTTGATTATTTTGTGTCTAAAAAGTGGATGAAAAAGCCAATTAACACGTTGGCTACCATTTGAGTCACCGGTGTACACACACTATTGTCATTACCGTCAGTTTCTCAAGTTCCACGGTTGAGTGCAGTCGCTCGTGCGGTACAAAGGGGTTTTTTTTGTGGAGCATGGAGTTCGTTTTTGTCTGTATTGATCTTGTGTTCACTGGTGACTCACAAAGTACAGAAATGATTTTTGCGTTTTTTCCCAGTGTATACTAGCGGAGTAAGCGTTTTTTTTGGCTGGTAGCCAACGTGTTAAGAAGTGATCAAAATGTAATGAGAGTGAAAGGAATCACCTCCTAATCCGAGCCCGGTCGCTAAATCAAATTTTTCCGCCATTTTGACCAAAAAAAAGGCGAATGTCATCACATGATTACCCCTTTTGGGTCGGTTTCTTTTCGTTGTTAATAAAACAATTTTTTTTCGTCAAATAGGAGAAATTATCAAGTGATATCATCTCACTGCTAGATGGATTAATTAATATTCTGTTGTGTCATTGTTAAAGTGTTCAAAGTTTCCATAATTTCACTTACGATAATTTTTTGTTTTAAATTGTAACACGTTTTCACCCGCAAATTTCGTCATAATTTTCATATTTGCAAACCATAAAATCCCTAAAATTTTTACACTTGGAGTTTTTTTTCCTAAATATACAATTCTTTCGCTAATCGTAATAATTTTTAAATACATAAAAAAAAATCCTAAACTATATTCGCTAATTAAAAATATTAATAAAATGGGGCTAATAAGAGCACAATTTTTATTTATTATTGAATCGACCAATAATGAGGAACACATTTTATTTATTTTAGAGGTTCTCGTTTGGATTATTTTGAATTTCAACGATTTTTAAGACAGTTCAATTCGAAAGAGAGAAATATTCTAACTTTTTGACCTACAAAATGTACTTTTTTTTAATCTACAAATTATCCTGTGATTTTATATATGATGATCTTTTTACGGTATTTATGTGCGATTAATATTTTTAAATCGTTTATATGTGATAAACACAAATCCATTTAAGTAAGAGGTGATAAAAACGACTGTACAAACAACTATTTTGTAAGTTGTTTAATTTTTCAAATTATGGACGAAAAATCAGAGTAACAATGAAATTATATTGATTTTAGTTCTCTCTTATCTATAAATACAATAAATGTTGTGTTTAGCACCGTTTTGAATAAAATTTTCAGTAATGATTATTGAAGATTTTTAAACATTATTTTACTAAATTTTACATGCCCGAAGCTTACGAAATAGTTTTAAAATTGGCATTTTTTTACAAAATTTCTCGATTTGCTTAGTCTAAAAAAATTTAAATTTGAATAGAAAAACCTATGCAAGTTAATGGAATTTAATGAACGGAGTTTTATGTCAATTTTAGCACTTTTGAATTTCATTTCGAGATACAACGAAAACTTATTTAGGTTTCTTGGAGGGGTGGTTATAAGCGGCTTCCAACAAAATACGTCACGCCAATTTTCGCCGTTTTTAGCTCCCTTCACGGTTTGCGGGATTTTGTGTATGGGAGTTTTACCCGCCGTCGCACAATCGTAGATTCCGCCCTAAAAGTGTTACGTATGTTATAGGCAGCCCCTAACCCGCTTGGACAGCACTAGCTAAACTTACGCCATTCGCTTTAAGTTTCATCAGAGACTGCGATAAATTTTGTCTAAAATGCATTTTGATGTAAATTTTAAAAAATATATATAGAAATAAATGCGACGTCATTTTCAGTAATTTAAGTTGCTTTTTACGAGAATAAGCGGGAGAATATTATGACTAGAAATGTATTAATCTAAATAAAATCTCATGATAAAAAAAAAGTTAAGTTTTTTTTCTGATAATGTGATAAGGATTAAAATATGCAATAAATAATAACAAAAAATTTTAATAATTAATGGGGATTAATAATATTTTTCAATAATCACAGCTCACTATTGTTTTTTTTTTGTAATTTTGTTTTTTACAATTCATCAAATGATGGTCAATTAATTTAATTAAAATCACAAAAATTTTCGTACAGGTCATTTATGTAAAAGTTACTAAAAAAAAATTATAAATAAAAAAAATGCAAAGAGATCTGGGTTGGAAAATGTAAATCACAATATTTAATAGCTTTGCAATTTTAGACAAAATTCTTAATTAGATTTCTGATAGTTTTTCTCTCTGAATGAAAATTTTGGAAAGCGTCAAAAGTTTATGTTCTGCAATTTTTGTGCATGGATTTCTAAAAAAAAATCGCGAAAAAGCACCAGGTCTGCAGTTTTTGAGATTTTTCACAACTGTTTTTTTTTGTTGATAATTTGCATGTCTTAATGTACTGTTTTGAACATGACTTCTTAATGGAATGCATTAGGCAGATTTTTCCAAAATTTTTGAAACTCAATTTTTAGTAAAATAGCTACAGCTGCAAAATAAGATCGAATACTTTTTAGCAAAAGCGAAAATCGGCGTAAGTTTAGCAGATAATTAAATATATTAACCCTACAAACGTAAACAAACAAACGAGGAAGTTTTAAAATCCTAATGATTGTTTTTTTTTGTTGTGCAAATGGAATATTTGCACATTGATTAAAACGGTTATGTTTATGTGATATAATTTTCTGATTGATTTAAGTTAGTAGCGAATTTTTGATTAAGCTACCTATTTGTAATAGTTTCTTCTCAATACACTGTTAATCGTTTTGTGCCAGTAGTATTTTAAGATATAAATTGATTGATTAAAATTGTTGAATTTAATCGTTGAGTAGTAGTAGTAATGATAAACCTTAACATCTAATAATACCTTAACCTATCAAGAACATCTAATGCTTATCAGATTAGATTGAAAGAATATTGTTTTTACGTCTAGTTATATTCTCTTATCAGTTGTTAAAAGTGTTTTTGTTTCTAGTTTCTAGTCATATTGTTACAATTAAGATCACACAATTATGGTTGTTCCTTAAGGATTGATTTCATCTTAATTACTAAATTTTAGAATTAAAAAAAAATGATTTTTACATTCTGCCTGATAGAATGAAATTACTAAGAAAAAAAAAGAATTAATCCTAAAATAAATGTTAAACACTTTGGACTTTAACAAATTTAAATAATTGATCTGTGCACGAATTTTCCTCAAAATTGACAAGAGTCAGCAGTTGAAGAGTGCGAAACGCAATGAGAATGGGATTTATTAATAAATTATATTCAATCAATTGATTGCTTATCAATTTCGATAAAGTGTAAACAAAAAGACGATTTTATTTTGTGTTACTTTTATCATTTAACGACTGAGTGATGAGCAATTAAAAAATTTCACATGTTTTTTTTTAATTGAAAAAATTAAAAAAAATGTTTTAACTCTATTTAACTAGAAAAAGGACGGTTACATTTATTGGAAATCATTGCTCAACATTAAAAATTCGTTTTGTCTTCGTTTGCTATACAAAATAAATTGTCAACTTGAAATTTTCATATAAAAAAAATATTTTCAAATGTAAAAAATTGTAAAAATTTTTTGAAACCGAAATTGATTCATAAATTTTATACTAATATTTTTTATTACTAAGGCACAATATCCGAATAATTTTTGTTAAAAAAAAAAATTTTAATTCACTATTAAATTTGTAAATCTATAAAATTTTGAAGCTTTCAGCATGAAAGCTGTTTTTCCGTGCTTTCGTCATAACTGTTTTCTCAAGCTTTCAACACTGCATAAATTTTCGAAGGTTTTTGAGCTTCAAAGTTGTAACTTTGAACACGCATGCAGTAGTATGTAATTTGAGCTCAAAACCTGTATTTTGAAGCATTCAGCATGAAAGCTGTATTGTCACGGGTTTCACGAAGTTTTTAGCGATGGCTAAATTGAGTTCGCCAGCGAATTTTAAGCAAAAAGAGCTTACTAACTCGCTTTAGTGACCGCTACAAGTTTCGTGAAACCCGCCATTAGTCAAAAGAGCCTTTTCCCAAAGCTTTGATCTTAAAAGCTGTTTTTCAATTGTGCTTTACTCGCTTAAGGTGACTTTTGAGGATTTGGGCACAAAGTATGTTTTGTAAAGCTTTGAACACCAAATCGTTTTTTTTAAAGCTTTTTTTCGACAATTTTGAGCATTGAGATTGCATATTTGAAGCTTCTGAGAGTAAATGCTCCGCAATGAATCTTGAAAATTGTTTTATGGTTAAACAGACGTCATATTCTATTCATTACGGAATTCTTTTGTAAATTTTGACTCAATTTCGAAGTGAATTTGAAGATTTTTCCAAATATTTTAAGCCTTAAAATTATGAATTTTGAACTTGTAATAAAAGTATCGTCATTTACATTTTTGTTTTTGCGGATTTTTTGGAGCGAACTTGTCATGCTTGAAGCTCAAATGCTTTGTTGGCGTTTAAATTTTAAAACTGTTGATCGTATTTGATTTTACGATTTTTAATTTGAGTGAAATCACTAAATCCGTCTAATTTAGCTAGAATTAGTTGGTAATTAATCATACCATCTCTGTGTTAAGGTTGTACAAAAAAAATACCAAATTTAATAGTGAATCAAAACTATTCAAGCAATCAACTGATTGATGGTGATTAATTACAAATATCCCAATCACAAAACTTTCTTCTTTTTCCTACTAATAAATAATTAAAAACTTTAAACCATTCCGTATGAATTTGGCGCAAAAATCGAACGAAATCTTTAAATCCTAAATTTTAAATGTAATAATTTAAATAAAAAAAAACACTAAATAACGCTAAGCTCAGGCAATTGTTTTTCACTATCATATGTATTTGGGCTAGCGTTTGTTTTAAAAAGATTTTTCATTTATTATTATCTAAATTAAGTTTCTCCATCGACTACATCATTCACATTCGCTCATAAAATTATAAGGAAGTTATGTTTCAATTGCAAAATATCAAGAGGTGGTTTCAAGAATGAGACTGGAGAGTTAATTTCTTAATAAACGTAAAAAAAAAACTTTATAATCTAATAAATTTTCATTAAAAATAATAATCGTTAAAATAATCATAATGATAAAAAAAAAATCAATTAATAATAGCATCCATTTTCTGATAACCTTTGGTTATTGCTTGGCATCATCATCAACTACAACAAAAAAAATAATCGAAAAAAAAAATTCTTAAAAATATTTGTACATACGCGCATAGTTCTGTTGACCATTGAATAAGGCCGACAAATTGTTACCGTTGCCGGTATTTTCATAACCGTTATTATTATTGTTATTATTGGTAATTGCGTTTAAATTTGCATTCATCAATGATGTGCTGTTCATGTTGAAGTAACTATTGGCATTGTTATTGATATTGGTATTGAAATTATTATTGTTGTTACTGTTATTATTATTGGTGTTGGTATTGAAAACACTGCTATTGTTGTTAATATTATTAGTGTTGTTGAATGAATTGATAAATGAAAAGAAATTGCTCAGGCCATTTGCTCCACCGCCATTAGCACCTGCGTTTATTGGCTTTGGTGAATGTAATTTATTTGTGGCATAACCGTTAGCGCCACCATAAATTGATGACGAGGCGGATACGGATGGCGATGGAGTCGGAATTGGGGTATTGGCTGTTGATACGCAAGATGTTGTCTTCTTTAACAAACTATTGATAATTGCATTTGTGGTGGCATTATTATTATTATTACTGTTGTAGTTGCTGTTAAAATTATTAAAATGATTATGAAAATAGTTTTGTGATTGTTGTTGCTGCTGTTGCTGCTGCTGATGCTGTTGTTGTTGTTGTAATAATTTTTGTTGGTGGTTCATATTATTAATATTATTGTTGGTGTTGTGGTTGTTGATATTGGTGCTTATGTTGTTTATAGTATTGTTATTATTATTATTGGTACGGTTTCTTGCTAATCCAGTATAAGTCATGGGTGAATTTGTTGTTGGTGTGAGCAAACTATTAATTGATGTTTGACAAAATATATTATTTGAATTATTGATGGGATACTGAAAATCACAGTCTTCGCATTTAGCTAATGAGTACTCTTGAATATGACCATTTTGACTTAAACGATGATATTGAGAACGATTGGCAAAAAACATTGGTATATTATTTTCAGGCAAATCAGTATAGCGCATATTCCAGTGCTTTGAGTCTGTTTTAAGATTATCGAATAGATCAAGAATATCACGACCATTGTAAAAAATTTTTAAGTCTTCGGGCGTTTTTGGTGGTGTTGGCTGCAGCTGTTGCTAATCCAAATTACATTATTTTTTTTTATTATATCATTTTATTAAAATATTTTGATAAACATTTAAGTGATTATATTTTCTAAGTTTTTAAAATTGCCAGAAAACCTTTGAATAATGTCCAGTTTATTTTCAAAAAAAAGTATCTTTAAAATAAATAAAGAGCCCAACCGTGTAATAACACAATTGAGAATAACAGCTGTGGCATACCGTGTACGTTGCATTGCTGCTTTCAAAAATTTTCAAAGACTGCCAAGCAAATTTAGTAATTTTTTCATTCACAAAAGGTTCATATTTTGCACAATCAAGCAAATAAAAATAAAATAAAAAAACTAAAAATTTAAAAAAAAACTAAAAGTAATAAAAAAAACTAAAAATAATAAAAAATATCAGTTGTGGTCAACACAAAACTTTCTTCTACAAAATCTACGACCCTGTGTAATTTACGTTATAGCCCTGTCGTATTGTCAACCCAATACAACCTCCCAATAAATTGTTGGTTCGTCCAAAAATATCAAAAACGTACAAAATTTGAGATAACTTGAGAACGGTAAAAGATATCAATTTACGGTAAATGGCAAAAATGTAGAAAATGTTAACATATTTAATTATTATTTTAACTGATTTGTCGAAAAACCGTTAGTTTGCAAATTATTCACATAAATATGATTTTTTACATATTAATGAAAATATCTCAATAACGGTAAAATATAACGGATAACGGTAAGAAACAAAATTGTGCAGAATGCCATTCTCATTAATTCACTTCATACATTCAGTCAGCAAAAACCCTTTTTTTTTTGAAATAACGGTTTATCTCGATAACAGGTTGAGATATCGAGTTATAGCTAAAGACAAAAGTGTGGGAAATTTTATTTTCTCCAAGTTTTGTCATACTTAAGGCCACTAAAAAACGCGTAGTTTGGAAGTAAATCGAGAAAAACGAAATTGCGATTTTTAAAAAACCGCCATTTTGGATACTTCCGGTTAACGGATTTCCACCAAAAGTTGATAGGATCGTCCCATTTCAGGACCCAACATGCCTATAAAATTTCATGGTGCTAGCTCTATTAGTTTTTGAGAAATCTTGTACACAGACTGACAGACAGACAGACAGAAAGACATTTTTTAAATATGACTCCAATCGACTCAGGAGTGATCGGGAAATGTTTTTTAGGCAAAATTAATGGCGTTTTCGACTGGCATGCTCTTTTTGCTCTGAAGTTGCTCTAAATTTGCTCACTCTGAGATCTTGTGTTCGACTGAGATTTTTTGATCGCTCGAAAAAGAGTTACGTGTTCGAGTGACGCAAGTACTCCGTATGCGAGCACTAAAAGAGCATTTTTCGAGCAATTTTGTGATCTGCCTAATGTAGTCAGATTTGAGTTGCTCTTTTGAGGTTAAGGCTAACAAAATCGTGTGGAATCGTAAATGGAAGATATTTATGATTTTGATTTCTTGGATTCTTCTTCATCTAGTGAAGAAGAATTTCATTTGGTCAGAAATATATTAGTGCAGTGTCAACTTAAGGGGAATATATCAAAATTAATTTTAATTTGTTTTATGCTTCTTCTTGTTCTTTGAGAAATGCTCGACTCCCAAGCAGAGGTGCTCGAAATCTACTCGAGATCTGCTCGAAATACCTTGCTCTAAACTGGGGTAGAGCGTGCTCTGAATCTGCTCTGAATCTGCCAGTCGAAAACGTCATAAGAGGTCGAAATTTTTCATGAATACAATACTTTATTATACTCCCTAGAAGAAAGTACAAACTAAAAATAAAAAAAAACTGAAAATAAAAAAAAAAATAAAAAAAATGATAAAACTAAAAATAAAACAAAAAAAGATAAAATAAAATTAAAAATAAAGATCATGCAAATAAAATCCTGTTGTGGAAGAAAAAACGTCTAAATTCGTTTAGCTGTCTTAAAAAATCTGTCAATGTGCAACGCCGTTGTTATGCCACAAACTAATCATAAGCAGACTAACATTTTCATTCAATCCATTCTAAAACGAAATTGAATTTCCAATTCCAAAAAATAAATACCCATAGCAGCCATGAGCTTTTCTGCCAGCAGCACAATTAAGTGAAAATAGCAAAAGAAAGACAAAATGCGATCAACAAAACGAACAGATTTATCGGACTTTTACTGCTGGAAAGCTTGCATCACGAAGTCTTGTGCTGCTGGCGGAAAAGCTCATGGCTGCTACGGCTGGAGTGGCTGCTATGGGTATTTATTTTTTGGAAGTGGAAATTCAATTTTGTTCTAGAATGGATTGAATGAAAATGTCAGTATGCTTATGATTAGTTTGTGGTTATGACAAAGCTTTAAAAGATCGGCGTGTATTAATATTAGGCCCTATTCCAGGATCCGATACGAATGATTCGGATCGTAAACTCAATGTTGTTGTTAGTGTTTTATACCAACAACAACAACATTGAGTTTACGATCCGAATCATTCGTATCGGATCCTGGAATAGGGCCTATTAAAATCAATCTTATCAATGGGTGAGTGCAACACTTTTTCTTGCATTTCCGGTACAAAAAATCGCAAATAAAATTTATACCAAAAAGTGATAAAATGCTAGTAAAGACATAATGAAAACTACGATTGCCAGGCAATCCTCAAATTCGCCTCCATGCAAGATTATGGTACCTTGACTTTCATTTTTTTGTAAATTCAATATGTATGTCACTACAACATATAACCCGTTATCTCATTTGAAATCGAAGTAAATCTATCATTCTGGAATCATTCTGGAATCCGAAGTAGCGTTAAGTTTGTTCGTTTCCTTCTCAAATTGTATTATTGAATCCACTGCTTTTCACTTCTGTTCAATTGCGTATTATCTAGTAGAATTAGTCGATGTGAATTTCAGAATGCTAGAACAACGACTGATTCTACTAGATAATATGCAATCGAAAAGAAGTGAAACTCACCGGATTGAAGAATACAATTTGAGGAGGAAACAAACAAACTTGACGCTACTTTTGCGACTTGAGTATTAAGCAAAAAAAGCAAAAATAATTGCGACCCCTTGTCCGCGTTTGAGAGGAAGATACTCAGAAGGATCTTTGGCCCCATACACGAGGGTGGGCGATTCCGGAGACTCTACAATGACGAGGAACTGGAGGACATTGGCACGTGACCGGGACCTCTTGTGAGAGACATTGCAGCAGGCCAAGACGAGAGAGAGAGAGAGAAAGAGCGCATCGTTTTCGAGAGTACCGTCATAGTTTAACTAGTTAGGAAACGTAGGGCTTTTTACGTGTACCTACGTTGGAGTAAAGATAACCGATATACTCTGGAAGCGGTTTTTCTTTCTTTCCTATGCGTAAATTACCAACAAAACACAACACATGTAAAACCTAGCCATATTTTCATACACCACCAACACATGCAATCTCCCGCTGTCGGAAAATTGCATGTGTTGGTGGTGTATGAAAATATGGCTAGGTTTTACATGTGTTGTGTTTTGTTGGTAATTTACGCATAGGAAAGAAAGAAAAACCGCGTCCAGAGTATATCGGTTATCTTTACTCCAACGTAGGTACACGTAAAAAGCCCTACGTTTCCTAACTAGTTAAACTATGGTACCGTTAGATACAAAAAAAAACCGTTAAATGTAAAAATGTTGAAAATTTTAGATCATTTAAATTTTGTTATATTGATGTTTTCCCAAAAGCGAAAAAAATCAAAAATTTTAAAAAAACGGTATTTTTTCAAAAAAAAATGTACTCTTTGTTTCACAATTTTACTTCCTAGTTTAGCGCAAAACTTCCAAGTATGGGCAAGTACTGACCCCGGACAGATGGCGAACGGGTTGTAGCACTTTTGAAAAAAAAAAAAAAAAAAACAAAAATGATAAGATTGATTTAATATTAAAATCTTAGACTTTTAAAGTGTGGAATTTTGTTAATGAGATTTAAAAATAATTTTAAGAAATATAAAAAGCCTATTCTGCAACAGTAGTTACAAAAAACGGCAAATCGTTTTTTTTGATTTAAAGATTTTGAGGCTGGAACATATTTTCATAATTCTATCATTAACAACAAATCTTTAAAACCATCTGTTTTGTAAAATTTCGATCGACTTTTGTTAGTTGTAAGAAATTAAATGATTTGTTGAAAGTATGCCGAAAAATAGATTTACTCTGGACAACATTAGGCAACTTATGTTCGTCGAGTCCTAACCGAATTATTTCTATGTTAAAAAATATTTCACTTACCTTGGCTTCCTCTGAGTCTAGCGAACTGACACCACTCGATTCGCTACCAATTGGCGAGACCAGTATTTTGATGCTTTCCCAACAATCAATATTAATTGGTGATATTGGAGATAGCCCACCAACACCGGAGAGCGGTACTGCTATGTTCAATGCCATGATTGGTTTATTTCAAACGTTTCTAGAAAAATCGAAAAATGAAAATGCATTAGAAATAATTTTTAAGATTTCTCTTTTAATTCTGTATCGATTTTTTTTAAAAAACTGGTAAAATATGCAATTTAGAAATGAAGTTCTTTTTCTTTTGAGTACTTCTATTTTAATGACAATAAAGAAATGACAATTTTGATTAAACGTTCCTACAAAAAACTCCAAATCTTTATCTCAAAACCACAATATATCGTGTTTACAAACAAACGCTAAATATGTATGGCGAATATAAATTTCCATTACACTCATTTACAAATATTGATTAAATTGCAAACGACTTTAACCCCAAGAAACGTCAAGATTCTCCATGCAATGAAAAAAAAATGCCATTAATCAATTGATTACATAAAATGAATTTCCCTAAGTGCAAAACGATTAAACGAAACTAAAAGATCGTCCAAAGAAATTGTCCTTGAACCAAAGTTGGAAAAGTGATTTCATTTTGTTTACAAGTTTTCTTCCCGATTTCCCCCGCAATATAAAACACTATCAACAAGTATTAGGTCACATTTGGTTTTACTTATCATCAAAATAAACACATTGCACTAACAAATTCCACAATCAACAGCGAATTGGGTTGCCGCACTCCGCTCTAATTCCCAGAAACTGTATGAGAATTGGATTAGGTTCTTCGCCACTTGATATCGATGGGGCTGATTGACGGCACAAGCCGGGAGTATTGTGTCGCGAGGGGGTTGGCTGGAACAAGAGGCGCCAGATTGCGCACAGGTCGTACAGGACAGCCATATTGGGGGGAAAACACCCATCGATTCTATATATGTAAATGTAGACAGTAAACCAATGTAAGATGGTTCTGTCGGCAATTTAAAACTTTCACGACTGATAAAGGCAAAGCTAAAACAAAACAAATGTTCATTTCATTTGAATCACAGTCGAAAACCATTCGCATTGTCAATGGAAAAAATCTACAATTTAAAACTTGCAAGTTTTTTACATTAATTTATTAACTAAATTTTCTGTTTGGCGGGGAGTGAATTAACATTTATTGAATGAGAATGGCAGAAAACGTATGACATGAAAATTATACCGAGTATATGCAGAATTTTGCTCCCCTTTGAGCCATTCGCTAGCAATCTGGCGAACTAGCTGCAGCTGCAGGGACTTGCATCTATTTTTCACCATTAGACAGAATGTCTCTGAAACAAATTTCATTCCGGTAACCGCTTTCCTTTTGTCATCTCTTGGACAAATGAAAGAATTTCCAAAGTCTTAAAAGGAAAGGTCTCGGGGTCGAACTCTTCACGATTTTTGGATATATTGTAGAAGACAAAAAAAAGCGATCCGTATTTTTTTTATGCTAACCCGTTTTGAGTTTTAAGGGGTGTTTTGGAAAGGCAATTTTGACGGGAAAACCAATTTTTCACCAAAACTCGGCAGTGAGTCGTCCGATTCAAATGAAACAGAGACCAAAAGTTTTCTTTTTTGCAGTAGTACTGCTTTAAAAATTTTAAATTACTATCATAGGGTAGATTGACTTTTATACAGTCATGTTTTTTTGAGCCTGCTCTCCCCTGTATTTGTCGTGCTTCAAAACTGATTGCATAGTTTGAATCGCCTATCAAAACTAAAGTTTACCTTTTGTCGCACTTCACCGGAAAAAGTCAAATAATAGGGCAACTCTAGAAAGGGTTTATTCTAGAAGGGGGAAGAGGCAAGTTTTTCCTATCCGAAATGGACATTTTTAACCGCTCATAAAGGTCTTGAAGAGTAGATTGGAAAAAAATAGCACAGTGGGTTTACCGCCCCACCCTCTGGAGACAGAAAAAAATACTATTGAAGGCATTGATTAAGTGAAAGTTGTCAATATTTAAAATTTTTAAAAAAGTCCCAGAATTTCTACGGTTTTAGTAGGCTAGCACAACTTAATATGCGTAAACGGTTGAGCAACTATGGGTCTAAGAGCTAGTTGAGTATAAAAAATTTTAAAATACGATTTTACATTATTTTTTCGATATCTCGAAATTCGAGGTTTATTGGTCAGTATTTTTCATTAAAATTTGCTTTTCTCAAACCGAATTTTTTATTCATTTGTACCGAATTTCACTTGGCAAATGATTGAATATTTGAAATTAATTCAATTGAAACAAAGAAAAGAAATATTGTTAGTGAAGCGTCAGTCAAGTTTCAGTCCCAAAGCCTAGTATCAACTACAGAGCCTAGAATCTAGAGTCAGGTTTGTCCAACCCGCGGAATGCGGCCCAGGACGTGCTTGAATGTGGCCTAACAAAAATAGATATATTTACAAACTGTGTGAATTAATGAAGTTTAAATTACTTAAAATTGTTAACCAAGTATGTACATATTCCACGTTTTTTACTAATCTGCTATCTTTAAGGTAGAAATACACGACGAGAGACTTTGGTCTCTTAGACCAAAAATTTCGCCTCTGCATACAAAGAGACCTGTGTATACACTTCGGAGACCGGAGATTTGTCTCCAAGTATCAAGTCTCTAGGGTCTCTGGGAGACTTAAGTTTCTTGCCGTGTAGCTACTAATGAGAGAGTCTCTTTAATGCGTCTCCGGTCTTCAAAACGTTTTGATATCTATCTCTTGGTCTCTGGAGACGACTTTTGACATTTCAGGAAATTGTTTTGTGGGAACGAGAATTTGTTTCGTTGTTTTGAGATTAAAGGTCAGTTTTTATAAAGAAAAAAAGTGTTTTTACTTATTTTATATTTTAGATTAGTGATATTGTTGTTATGCTTCGAGACGAGGAGATACCTGCGTCGTGTATGCACTCCAGAGACTTTGCTTTTAGAGACTTTTTAGTAAACGTCTCCGGAGATCTATTTTTTGATCTCCAGACTTAAATGTCTGTGATCGTGTATACACTTTGGAGATTTTTGCCTTTTGTACCCTGGAGACCAGAGTCTCTCGTCGTGTATTTCTACCTTTAGGATTAGTATATTTAATTGCTGGCCCAATATAATTGGTCTTCTCCCAATGTGACCTAGGAAAGCTAAAAGGTTGGACACCCCTGATCTAGAGTGAACAATGGGACGTGTAAAAATGGCCGCCAAGCTGAAAAACGAGCACGAAAAACTTTAAAAATTTGATTCATTGTTACAAATAATTGGAAAATAGCTGAAATCGGCTAATTTAAGTATGAAATTCATGTCTAAGGTATCAAAAAAAATTTGGAAACTCTGTTGTTTTAATAAATTAAAAAATTGTTTACAGATTGTTCTAATTTGGAGAAAAATCTGTTCTAACCTGTCCTAATTTGAGTTAATAGACTGTCCTACTCATTAGGACAGTCTATTAAGTGCCCATGTCCGCTCTCTAGATTATAATCTTTCTAGTATGGACCACCTCTCGGATATTGGATTCAAAGTGAAAAAACGGTGGAAAAACCCCAAAAATTAAAAATTCCGTTTGAAGCTCTAATATAGAATATCACGATTGTCTCTCTGACAATTGTAGTTTTTCTAACGTTACCGACACCTCTTTGAAATTGCTCCACTGTGCTTGCTGGGAGCTCGTCGTTCGCATGTACTTTTGCGAGTGTTGGAACAGTTTCGCTGGTGTTCGCTGACTTTTGGTGTTATCTGTTGGCTGTGGTGTGCGGTAAAACGTTGCTGAAAAGCACTTGGAAGTCGAATAGTCACACTCCCACCTCTTCACTTCTCCGCATCCAGACTTGACAGAAATTATGGCTTTTTTCATTTTCGTATATTTAGTCTAGTTCTGTGTGTGGAGAGTTATCGATTATGATTTTTATCAACTAGCAAAGCAGCTTAGTTTGAGTTCCGATAATTATCCCAGTTTGCTGTATTTGTTATGATTATTTTTATCAATTGCACAAATTTCGAAAGGCAAACAAAAACACAAAAACCGCCAGAGTTTCGTCACGAAGTAAAGATGAAATGAAGAGGTGGGAATTGCAATGGCAACACAGCAATGGATTTAGACTTGATTTGATGAAAATAAAAGGGGGTGGGCGGTGATTAAGTGGATTTGATTTTGATTGAAATTCATAGGCAGAAAAACAACTGACTGAAATATGGAATATGAAAAAGCGGAACGAAACTGTAAATTGATGGAATTAATTTGAAGCCAGTAGAGCGGGGTAATTTTGCACGCAACTAAAAATCACAACTCCATGACAAAACAAGCGAAAAAAGTGCTTTTATTAAAGGAAAATAGACAGTCGAAGAGTGCAAGAGTTTTCGCACTTCTGGTCTTGTTTAGCTGTTTTTTTTTCAATTGTTGTTGTTGTCTTACCTGTCTTTGATCACAGCACACGCATGCACGGCCAGTTTTGCTATTAGAAATCACACAAATTTCGATTCGTACGGCAAATGGAAAACTCGAATGCAAAACAATTCGAATTTCCCTGAAAATCACTTTAAAAATTGAGAAATTATAAGAAAAAGTCAATTTTTAACAAAGATTACGCCTCGTTGATCCTGTCTCGTCCTTTCGTCTATTCTTCGCCGGGAAGTCAATTCTTCCCTTTCCAATAAAAAAAAAATCCTGCAGACTCTTACCGCTGCGTTTCGTTTCTTCCCCTTCGCCCAGTCTTCGTGTTCCGCTAGTTGTACGACAGTTTCGCTCCTTTGTGGCTGATTTCCTTCGCCAAAAAAGTGCACACTTCAACACTCGAAACTTTCGGAAATTCTGACCAACAGAAATGGAAATGACCACCAACGAGAGTGCGAGAAAAATGATAAATAAATGGAAAATTTTCCTGTCCTCGGCGCTTCGACTTTCAAAAATGTCTTCGTCTTACTATTCCATAATAGAACTAATGGCTGTTCGCTGCCCCTCGCCGCTTGCTTCCAAATCTTGCTTGCTTTCGATGGCGCCTGATCACCCTTTCGTTGCCCTTCTGCTGATCCAGATCGCACTTCGTCCTGCGCCGCGCTTTTCCAATTTTTTCTGTTTTTCTAATATCAAAAAAAGCAACTACTCAACTCTTTCGCTATGGTTTTTTTCTTATATTTTTCGCTGCCGCGACTTCCAATTCGACTTGCGCCACCTATGATGGCTGCCTTCAGGTTTAGCTTCTCTTTCGGTCAGATTTCCGTAGCGTTTTCTCTTCTTCACGTTTGTGGCGAAAATCTAATCACTAACGATATGAAAACTGTAAATTCACTTGGCACTGCACCTTATCTACAATTTGATTACCTTTTAGGGTAAATCCTCGCAATTTTACCTCGCAAAATAAAAACTTTAAAATTCTGGGAGGAATTTTTTCCCGATTAACTTTTCTGTTGCTGTCGCTTTCGCAGGGATGGGGAATTTTTGAGTACATTTTTGGTGGAATTGTAATAGATTTTTGAGATCTACTACAATTCCATCAAAATAGTTCTTCAGTGTTAAGGTCCCATTTAGACTAGAGTGAGTATATCAAAGTTCTCAAATACATGGCGATTTTTTAAACTCATTACTCACGGTAATTCTGTTTTCCAGAGTCAAGCACGATGAGTCTTTCTGACGTTTGTGAGGGATTTTCGCACAAGGATATATTCAACTCCGGCTCCACTTTTTTTTAGAACAAGATATAGCTCGAAGTTCTTTGGTATATTGATTTTGGAGCGCATGAATTTTATTTTTCACTTCCGCAATTATTGGAGCAATTTCAGAATGGTTTTTTTTTCATTTCTTCGATAATTTTTTCCAACGCATTTTGTCTTTTTTTAGATTTAAATATTTCGTATGTTTTATATTATATAAAACATCGAACTGTCCATATAGCATTAATAATATTTTGAGAGGTATCCTGGTCCATTTAAGAGACATTTTTGAAGACTACTTTTACCTAAAACAAATAATTTGACGTTTACTACGAAACAGAGCAAAATGGAATCGAAAAAAGTCGTGTGCAAAAACTCTTGGTTGGTGAGTCGCGAACCGTCTTACGTATCGCACTTCTCATTAATGTTTCACGTGAGTCGACTCAAAAAAAAGTCTCCGTGTGAATGGGGTGGCCATCAAAAGACCGTTTTCGAAATAAGACTGTTCAAAAATTTTCGAATCGTTATTTCGAAAATAATGATCGAAAAATTAAAAAAAAAACAAAATAGCGGACAGCTTGAAAATTTCAACGGATGGTTACACTCTAGTTCAGCGATTCTCAACCTGTGGGGCGCGCCCCCCTGGGGGGCGCGAGTACATTTAAGGGGGGGGGGGCGAGCATATCCAAGACAAAATATTTAAAAAAGTTTATTAATTGACTGAAAGGAAAGTACATACCCACATACAAAACAAAATACATTTCGACATAATATTTAATAATTAACTTATTAACTTACGCTTGGAGCACAATGAACGCGAAACCAGCGCGAAACCAACGCAACTACAACGCTCTGAACTGTCACGCAGTGCAAAATTCTAGCGGCAGAGCACAATGGCAGCTCGTGAAGTAGTACAAGTGACATAATATAAAGTGGTATAAACTTGGAAAAATTACAAAAATGGATACTTTTGAAGCGATAATTTGCTTTGTTGGTCTTTATCTTTGTTATTTGCACTAAGGTTATCAATTTTTCCTCGAACGACATTTTTCCAACCTCACTTTATGAACTGTCAACGCAGAATTCTGCGGCAAAGTTAGAAGTTTGCCAACTTTTGCGTTGCGGTTACGTTGTAGCTGCGTTCTATACGTTCACTGTGCTCACTTCAAACAATTTGTGGGAACCAAACTTTTAAGTGACAGTTTCTGCGCCAGTTTCTGCGCCAGTTTCTGCGCCAGTTTCGCGTTCATTGTGATTTCAGGGTTAAAACAACTTCTCGCGAAACCGCAAAAATGACGCAAGAGCAATAAAAAGGCACCGGATTCTTGTTTTGTCAACGCTGAGGATCGGTGTTGCCAAATGTCAATAAATTACTGTTTTCTTGGTAATTTGTGTTTAAAATTGGGGTAGTAGTGTAGGTTTAGCGCCAAAATACTCAAATTACGTTATTATTGTATACATTTTATTGTATGCAGGGCGGGCGCGATGACAATTTTGATTGAAAATTGGGCCGCGAATACTGAAAGGTTGAGAAACGCTGCTCTAGTTTAATATAGTGGCCCTTACCAATAAGCTGTTACCACAAATAAATATACCCAGATAACTAGTGCCCATAGTAGCATCTGAACCCATTTTTAACTCGTAGTCGGCAGTCGTAGCTGACAAAACGCTTTTGTTGTCTCATGGCAGAGCTTGAAAGCTATCATTGCCACTCTAAATTGAAGTCTCGTGCAATGATGGTAAAGGCGAAATAGAAAAACAAACAAGTAAATCCAACATTCTATTTGATCGCCGAAAGGCACAAAGGGAAGAGGATATCTAGCAAACGATCGTAGTCGGTTCGTTTCGGCGTTATTAAGTTACCCAGTGAAAAATTATTAAGGCATTATCGCTAAGGTGTCTTTAAGACATGAGACAAATAATATAAAAGCCTCCAAATTAAAATGAGATGGAAGTTCATCTCAGGAAAAACGCGCCTTTTATGCGTGTGTTGGAAAAGTGAACTAAAAAAGTTATTTTTTGTTGAAGTTTTGTGTTGGCTATCAGGAGAATTTAAACGACTCGGTAAATATTTTTATAGAAAAAGTAATAGATTAAGGCTTAAACACCGTTTTAATAAAGAAATTTTTACCATCTAAGCAATCAGCGCCATCACCGGGGCAAAAACATCTACTATTAATGTTGCCTTAGTTGTAAGGCCTTATATAAACGAAAATGGCCTATACAAAAATAAGGCAACAATAAGGTAAAGATAATGCAATAAGATAATGCCTTTATAATGCCTTAATAAGAAATTTTTTGTTCAATGGGAAGGTATTATAATTTATTTGCAATGCCTTAAACCATTATTACTGTACGAAAATCTATTACAATATTAAAGGGAAATCCCACCCCTAGTTGAAAAGCTTTTGGAAAATGACAACGAAGCTAGCGCCAGCGATTAAAAAAGTAACTACGTGAACTCAAAAATTGCAAGTAATAAAAAATCAATCAAAAATTGCATTTAAATGGATTTCTTTAACAATTTCTCATGTTACAAAAACAATTTAAATGAATTTCTACGGGTTTTGACATTTTTAAATGTTTATTTGGAAAGCAGAACGGCTTTTCTCTTTGCTGTTTTCAGCGCCAAAAGGAGTAACTTTTGAGCTTTCGAACTACTTGCTTTGGTTTAGGTCTAACAAATCTTAGCCTAGACATATTTCCAGGAAACGAGTAAAAGTTGAATGCCGAAATGCACATAATTTTCCGGAACCTAAAGGCGGACTTCCATTTAAACCCAGAAAAGCACAAAAAATTGAAAATATTTTAATAAATAAAAATATTTTTTTAAAATTTTTTTATTGGTGCCATTTCAAAGTGTTATGCGGCAATGGTGGTACAATTTTGTCAGTGGTACAATTTCAGTGCAGCATTTGCTACGAAAAAGGTGGTACATCGCGTGTACCACCATGCCTTAGTGTTAAAGATATTACTTTTGGAAGTTTTAAATGGCTACAATTTCGATTTTTCGATTAATTTTATTGGTCGTCTTTCTTAAGTGTTAGAAAACGTCCCTTAAATTGGAGGAAATTGGCTCTTGCTTTCTCTCAAATATTTCTTATATAAGTTTTTTCCAAGCGATACGTTTTATAGTGTCCTCTGATATTGTTTTAAAAATATCACTGTTTCTGATTATTATCTCATTCTGCCGTTGCGAAAATCAAATGAAAAAAAGTTAATCGCAAATTTCTCCGCATGCATTTCACCTCAATAGAATCTCCACTCCGCCGCTCTTTTATCCACATCTGAAACTCATAAACTTCAACCTGAGGATAACAAATGGCTTATAGAAATCGGTCGACACAACACGAAATATTGGGGGAAGTGAAATCGAAAGTTATGAAAAAGGTTCTAATAAACATTAATTGAGGACAATTACAAGCACATTTTGACCCTAAGGCCAGGAGAAAAAGAAATAAAAACCGGAAAGGTGACTGGTACTTACGATCGAATGACAAATGAGAATCGAAGAGAGGCGAGCGAACTGGGAATTTCACAAAATTTCGTCGACAAATGCTGAAGTTGACAAAAAAAAATGGGTTGGATGTCTCGGAGATGGATTTCGTATGGCCGACATAGAATTGTGACATATTTAATTTTTTTTCCAAGACGACTTTCAAGGATGTGTCCTTTGGCATTTCAGTTTTAGCCGTTAGTCCTTCTAACATTTAAGTGAAAGAGTTTTTTTTCCAATTTTTCAACTCTGAGATGTTGTAACGATTTAGAATTAGAGTTTACAGTTTAAGTACAGTGGACTCCGTTTAAAGAAACATTGAAAATGTCAACAAAATTTGTACTCTTAAGCGGGTTGTTCTTTTAAGCGGTGTTTTTGATTCCGAAGCACTTAAAGATTTGCTACGAAACCGTTAAAATAAAAAAAAAAGAAAATTGCATTTCCTATAAACTTGGTTATTTGCATATATTCATAAAAGTGCATATTTTTCAAGAGATATTCAAAATGCTGAATTTTTTTTAAATATCTTGAGAACCGTTAGAGATACAAAAAAACCGTTAAAGCAAAAAACGTAGAAAATTTTATATCTTGTAAATCTTGTTATATTCATTCTTTGCCAAAAGCACAAAAGTTTTGAAAAAGTTTCAAAAAACCGTATTTAAAAAAAAAAATGTATGGGTATTAGCTACCATCATTTTTCCAAAAATTGATAGGTCTACGATTTTTGTAAAATTTATTTAGAAAAAATTTCAAGTCGCTAGGTTAACACATTCTCGAGGTATTTAACCCTTTAGGCCCTAGTAGTTCCACTCTGGAACCACCCATATAAGAATTTTTCTAGAGCGGCCTAGAAAGCGTAGGTCAGAACCATCAACCGTAGTGAGTCATGAAATATGCATGTTTGAACTTGAGTATGCGATTCGAGCGTGATGTAATTTTTTTGAGCGTGAATTTATCATTTCATTGTGACGTTTGGCGAATGTGGATCGGCTGCAGAAAATAATAATAAAAGTGGTGGTATATTTAAAATACTGAGTAAGTAATACTTTTATTACAAATCAAAAACATTAATTACACTATAGTTCAAGTGTTGAGTAGAAAAATATAAGATTATTATATTTTTTCGGATTTTGTTAGGTGGTTCCATAAAGGTCCTACCAGGCCGTTATTTTTTCTTTTTTCAGAATTTTCGCAATGAATAAAAAAATTAATTTGATGAAAATGACAAGCGATGAGGTATATGCGCTTTTGGATGAATTTCCATCGGATGGATCAGATGTTTCCGACAGTAAATACGAATTTGAATTAGAAAAATTGGACGTTTTCGAGGATGAAGACATGCATCAAATGGTGGCTGCAAACCATGACAGTGACTGGGAATCTGAAGATGAATTACCGCTACAAACATATTTAATACCCAGCGAAAATATAAAATGGACCCAGAACGTTCGTTGTGTCACATAGACAAACATTGGCTAGTGTCGAGAACCGGGTAAACCATTTTAAAAAAAATGTTCCCTTGGAGAAAAGAATCGACAAAGCTCTTCATATGCCCGAACATGGAACCAAAGTTAGATGCACTAACTGTAGCACCAAGGCTAAACCCCGCAGGACCAGATGGCACTGCAAAACATGCAACGTTGGATTATGCCTTTCAAATAAGGAAAATTGTTTTATTAAATTTCACGAAAAATAAATTGTTCTAGGTTCCTAGTGGTAGCGTGATGGAACCACCTATATCTGTGAAAAGTATCAATAAATAATTTTTTTTTTCAATAAATATGTTTTGTAAGCCTATTTTGTATTGAAAATTATATCCAATTTGAATTCCTTAACAAAAAATTCCCTCCGTCCGCAAAGGGTTAAGATACGTAAAACGGACAGACCGACAGACAGATGCAAGGACATCCTCGTAATTTTTCCTGAAACGGATTTCGTACTGATCCGAAATTCTCTATCTGTCCCCGTCATGAATACAATACGTTCCCTCTGTAGAAAAGGAAAGTAAAAAACTAATAAGGCGAAAAGCGATAATAAAGGCTCTTTGAATAAGGACGTTCGCAGTTTGTTAGGTTATAGCGGGCGGCCATGTTGTTAACGCAACATCTGTCAAATTTGTTGTGAATTGTGCAGTAGTGTGTGGCAAAATATACTGGAAGGTTATAGCGTTGAACAACTTGTGCAAATCATCAAATTTGCTGCAGTTAAAAGTTAACCCAAATTTCGCAAAAAAAATCATCTTTAGCGACAGGCTCATTTTTTGATGAATGGATATGTGAACAAGCAAAATTGTCGGATTTGGGGCGATACCAATCCATACGAGATACACCAGCACCAAATGCATCCCGAGAAAATCACTGTTTGGTGCGGATTTTGGTCAGGCGGAATCATCGGTCCGTAGTTCTTCCAAAACGAAACTGGCATTGCAATAACTTTCAACGGCTAGCGCTACAGATCAATGATGAGTAACTTCTTGTGACTAATATGGATACGAACAACATGTGGTTCCAACAGCACGGCGCTACGTGCCACACAGCGCTTGTCACACAATGGACATTCTGCACGAGCGATTTCAAAGCATGGTTATGATATGCGGCGGCGATGTGAACTGGTCGCCGAGATCGTGCGATTTAACGCCTTTAGACTTCTTCCTTTGGGGCTATCTTAAATCGCTGGTCTATGCGAATAAACCGCAAACAATTGATGCCCTCAATACCAACATAACGAACGACATCCAGCAAATTCAGCCAGATTTGTGCCACAAAGTCACCGAATACGCGCTACTAAGCAAAATCGCGGCGGACATTTAAACGACGTTATATTCCACACTAACGGCCGATTTCTTTACCGAGTACTAACGCTATTACCGGTATTAGACCAAAATTTGGTACTCAAATTGGTATTAAGTCATTTCTTCACCAAGTACTAGCGCGCCTTAGTACTGACTTTGGTACGGAGTATTAGCTGGTACTCATTATTTCCTGGACCCTCGAAATTGAGGGTCTAGCGATGTTAGTACTCGAATTTATGCCGATTTTGTTTCTTCACCTATAATATAATACTGGCGTAGTCGATTTTTATTGATTTGATTATATTATTCTGTGATTGTTTTTTGTGTATGTATAGAAAATGGTTCTGATTTTTAGCGGTGATGGTTTATTTCGCGATTTCGACGACATCGAGAGTGATGGGCAAGGAGTAATGAATCGTCGATTTGACTGCCGAATTTACCATATGCCACAACGAAATACAATAAATAATTGGGACGCTGTGGATTTTTTTTTCGGCGTTTTCGAATGTCGAAAACAACGTTTCTTTACGTTCTACAATTGGCAGTGGACGATTTGCAGCACCCACAGTCACGGTAAAAAAGGAATCCGATGTAACACATGGATCAATAAGTCCCGAGACTAACAATGAAAACAACATTTTTTTTCCCAAATTTTTTTTTATTCATCAATATAATCACCTTTTAGGGTGATACAATCGTTCCAACGCTTTTCCAATTTTTCAATACCATGTTTATAAAAAAAAATATCTTTCGCTTCAAAATAAGCTTCAGTTTCAGCGATGACCTCCTCATTTGAGCCAAATCTTTTTCCCTGGAGCATTTTTTTAAGATCAGCAAAGAGCCAGTAGTCACTGGGGGCTAAATCTGGCGAGTATGGGGGGTGGGGAAGCAGATGAAAGCCCAATTCGTTCAATTTTGCCATTGTTTTCATCGACTTGTGGCAGGGTGCATTGTCTTGGTGAAAAAGGATTTTTTTTCTCTGCATGTGCGGTCGTTTTTTTGCGATTTCCTCCTTCAAACGCACCAGCAAGTCAATATAATAATCACTGTTGATCGATTTACCTTTTTCGAGGTAGTCAATGAAAATCACGCCATGCGTATCCCAAAAAACTGACGCCATGACTTTGCCAGCTGACTGCTGCGTTTTCGGACGCTTCGGACGGCTTTCGCCAGCTGTGCGCCACTCAGATGACTGCCGCTTCGACTCTGGAGTGAAGTGATGTATCCATGTTTCGTCCATGGACACGTAACGACGCAAGAAATCTTTTTTATTGCGAGTAAATAGCGATAAACAGCTTTCTGAATCATCGACTCGTTGCTGTTTTTGTTCCATCGAAAGCAATCGCGGCACCCACTTGGAAAAAACCTTTTTCATGCTCAATTTTTCATGAAGGATAGTAAATGCACTTCCATATGATATCTGTGTTATCTCAGCAATCTCACGGAGCTTCACTTTACGATCTTTCATTATAATTTTTGTCACTTCACTCACATTTTCCGGTGTAACGGCTTCCACAGGTCTACCCGAGCGTTCCGCGTCATTTGTGTCGGTACGACCACGTTTAAACTCGGCAAACCACCGACAAATCGTTGCTTTTGATGGACAAGAGTCCGGGTAACATTTTTCAATCCATTGTTTCGCTTGCACGGTGTTTTTACCCATTAAAAAACAATGTTTTATCAGAACACGAAACTCGGTTTTTTCCATTTTTTAAACAAACTACAAAACGACTTTACTCCAACCTCGATAACTCAGCTGTTTCTGGTCCGATCGACTTAAAATTTTGACACGTTTCAAGCAAAGGTTAGTACTCTAGAAAGACGTGGTTACTGGTTTACTACGAGCGTCATCTCTGGGTTAGTCTCGGGACTTATTGATCCATGTGTTAATTTCATTTTTATACCCTAGAGACTAGAGACTAGAATTTTTGCGCAGATTCGTTTTTCGTAAAATGCAAGGCTAAGTTTGTTAATGGGCAAAAATGAACCATTAGAGGGTGCCCCCCATACGAACGAAAACGTTTTTTGTAAATATCGCAAAAACGGTGCATCTCATCAAAAAAGTGCAAGAACAAAAGTTATTTAGGATATGATTCTACATAAAACTTCCATGCATGAAAATCCGATTGGAATAAATTTAAAAAAATCTTATTTTTAAAGTTCGACTTCAAAGTGGAATTTTGATACAACTGTTCGCTGTTCAATTGAACTTCGAACAATGCCATATCACCATACGAGTTTTCAATTATTGCCAGATTGGCAATTATAGCTTTTGTTATGTTATTAATTCGTTATATATTACCTTAGCAGCAACTGCTCATCACTCTGCGGTTCATCGACACAGATGCTAGTTGCCGATGTTATTCACATGTCGACTGCTAGTGTTTATCGCATATTGCCGAAAGTATGAATGGCATTGATACGCCATTTGAATTACTTTATTCAAATGCCAGCAATATTGCAAGAACGAGAGGCGGCCACTACTGCATTTTTTCTTATCTTGCTGACTCCAATTGGGGCAGCGAGGCCTTTTTGCATGACCACTAACCGTACCACTAACCGCACTAAATTACACGTTTATAAACAAATATTAATTGAAAAAAACCCGTACACAAATTCACGGAACACAGCGAACAATAATATCTTAAATTCAAATGTCAAAATAGTGTCAAAATCAGTTTTAGACGTATTTGGCGCTAGTACCGGCTGATGAATTTAGCTCCGGTACTAGCGATGTGAAGAAATGCACAAGTACTAACTTTTCGTTGGTACCGAGTACCAGTGATAGTACCTGGACTAGCTAGACTCCACTTTAGTACTCGGTGAAGAAATCGGCCGGTTATGAAATAAAAATTTCTTAAAAAAAAAAAAAAAAAAAAAAAAATTGAGTGGATATCTCACACACAACTTGTGTTTTTTTATTTACATTTAAAAATCGAGCGTCCTTATTGAAATACCCTTTATTTCACTCTAAAATATTGGATGAATCTGAGTACCAACTGTCATAGAACCACATAGACATAAGATATTATTCTCATCTTATGCTCAGAAAACCAAAACAAGCAAGTAATTTTAAAAGTGTTTAATTCGTTTTATAACAAGAAACAACGTTTATTAAATACAAAAAATCAATAAAACAAAACAAGTCAATAAATTTGGCTTTATCCGGAGATTTTTGCAAAACAAAACCCGGAGCCTGGATATTCGGTGTTGAAACCCGGAGGCTCCGGGTCAAAACTGGAGGTTTGGTCACCCTAATACCCTGGTATGCATTACCCCTGGAGCACAATGAACGCAACCAAGCCGCAACTAAGGACGCTTCGAACTGTCACTTAACGCAGTTCAGGAGTGGTTGAGCACAATAGAAGCGTCGTCTGTTGCGTTGTGAGACAAACACAGAAAAATTAAAAGTAAACTAAAGTAGGAAAATATATAAAAAATGAGAGATTTTGAAGCGATAATTTGTTTTATTTGTTTGTATATTTGCTATTTGCATGTGATGCGAATAAATAAAAAGAAAAAAAGAAAATTGGGTGCGGCCAGTGAATTTAACACGGGATATTGACGGATATTTTGAAGTTTGCTTCAATAAAATAAAAACTTCCGACCCGGAAGACTTTTTCAAGCACACAAGAATGACTCCTAACGTTTATAATTTGTTCTGAAGACTCAGGATATGTTTCCGGAACTAAATCCAGGTTGGACCTAGTTTTCCGCGGTTTAATATGGTCCCGTAAAAACTTCAAATTCTCAAAATAGACCCACTGCGGGCTGTACTTCCGGACGGTGCATTTCTTTATTGAATTCTTTGGAAAATCTATCCAGCAAGGATTTCCATCGTGTCTGACACAATTCAACTGAAAAATATTTAAACATTATTAAAGGTCGCAATTTTTTAAAAGTATACCTTTTGCTGACAGCTCCGCAGCAATGTTTTCCCATATTCTCAATTTTAAAGAAACATTTTTGTATCCGCGGCTACATTTCGTATATAAAATAGTGGTTTTCCGCACTTCTTCAATTAATTTCTCCTCGAACGACATTTTGATTGGGACTGTACAGACCTGTCAACGCAGAATTGCTGCGGCAAAGTTCAAAGTTTGGCAACTTTTGCGTCGATGGTTGCGTTCAATCCGTTCATTGTGCTACTCAAAAGCATTTCTGTGAAATAAACTCGTAAGTGACATTTGGATGCGTGATGGTTGCGGCTTGGTTGCGTTCATTGTGCTCCAAGGGTTAAGGATATGCAGGGTTATTGAAGAAATTGGTGATCGGCGGGTCGACTTCGGGTCAATATTCGCTTCGTGAAACTTCTGGAGCGATATAACCGCGATGTGTCCGCGACAAAAATTACTTATCGCCGTGATTCGTATGGTGCCGGAATATGTGAATAAAGATGACACGGCTGCTGAAATGATTTTTGGGTAGTGTTAGGTCCCGTTCATAGTTGCGGTTTTTTTAATTTCTCAGCGAATTTTATCCGGATTTCTTTGCCATCTACCGCTGAATAAATTATTTAGCAAAAAGTTGTAAAAATTTGAATTTATTCCGTTGATTTTGTATGAAAAAATGCCAGTTTCGATGCCTTTCATTGCGACGACAAGGCGACACGAGACGTAGACGAGAGTCGTGCGACATTGTCGTGATCGTCATCCAAGTTACATTACCAGAGCTGCGAGCACGCGACAAACAATCCCATAACCTAACAATTTTTTTTTAAAGTAAAAGATGAGAGTGCAGAAAGTTATATGCTACTATGGATAATTTCTACATTTTGATAAAATTGCGAATTTTTCACCAAAAGAGAGCAACTCAAACACAATTAACCTAACCAAACAATTCAACTGTCATTCGATGTCGTCGCGACAAAAGTTCAATTTTTCAAACTTTGGTGGCGTTGTCGTGTCCCTGTCGTCGCAATGTAACTCAGGCTTCAGGAAGAATATTCAGTTTTTTTTGTCGTAATGTAAAGGGTTGCGCACTTTGCATTTTGTGTCACAGAATCATACTCACAAAATATACGATTCAGAGATTTTTTTAAATTTCAAAATTCTAAAAGAGTTTGGCGCCTTCCTAAGGCTGTTGTTTTTCGAAATAGAAGGAGCCCAGAATTCCAGGTTTAATCACGTGACCGATGGTTACTGAAAACATCTTTAATGACATAAAGATTTACTACGGGAAATCATTTTCCATTCGAATTCCTTACGTTTTTCCCTGTTTTTTTTTTAACTCCAATCTTATACTGGGAATCTCTGTAATGTGGTTTAACTGGAAAATCTGATTGTGACCATTAGTCACGTTTCTCTGGCTGCAGTCCGCATTAATGGATCGAAAAAAAGTCGCTGAGTGAAGGCATATCAAAAACAAATTAAAGCATTCCCCTTTCCCACCACGCTCATTTCATTTCATTCCGATAAGCGAAAACATATGACGGAAATCTCATGGAAAAACCAAAAATATTTATTCCCGATTCACCTTCGCCCATGAATCCGAAATTGCGGACTGCTATCCTTTAGCTCTTTACTTCCTGTGTACTATCCCAGTTAAAATGTTGTAAATATTTCTAGTCCTTTCTCCATTCTTCATTCCTCCTCACAGCGTTTATTGTTGGTCACACACTTTGAATATTCTCAGATCTAAGAAGGTACATGGACAGAAATTGGGAAGCGAAGCGAATCGAGCCAACGGAGTATCCTTCGTCTCGTTATCGCGATTATTTATTTGAGATGCAGACAGGTCCACCCTGATTTTACTCCTTTTTGCCATCAAGTTTTCGTATTATTGCATTGCTTTAATGTTCCCTCAGGATGTTAGTGGGAAAAAACTGCAACAACAACAAAAACTGTGGGAGTATGGGAAAATCTAAGATTAGAATGGGTCCAGGATTTAAACGTGCTAAGCGAAAGGAAAACCCTTAGAATGGAAGGTTTGTCGTACCGCCGGGCATCTGTAGCTAACCTTCAACGATTTTCTCTATGTCCTGGTTGTCTTACGTCCCTTTGCCTTCCACAACAGGACTAAGCTCAGATCATAGACAGATAGATATTAAGGATCTCCGTTCAAAGAATCTAGAAGGGGGTCTGGAGAGACATAAAACATGCAAGCATGGTCGAGTACAACGACAATTACACCAAATATGTACCCCCATGATCTTTTTCCTCCACCCTCTCACCTACCACACAAGGCATTAAGGTCAAAAGGTATGTACGGAATAAGGACTTTCAGGCACGATGATAGTAGAAGGGATATAAATAATTTCCCGTTTTTATTTATCCATTTGTTATGTTTTTTTTTCTGATATCGAAACGTGAATCAAGCAGAATGAGATTAAGGATAATTGTCCGCCCTCTAATGATGCGCACACGTAAAAGGGCGATTTATATCGCGCCAACCTAAAATAGAATAAAATTTATGGTCGACTAAGGCGGCGATTAATTGCGGTGTCTACCGTTCTTCTTCTTCTTCTTTTTGATTATAATTCTCTTTCCGGTCTTGGCCTGATTTCATATCCTTGTTGCATGAATCCTTGTAATTGGTACGAATTTACTGCGATGAGGGTTTTGATATGATTTTGATAAAGCGACAAAATGTTATTCAGTGTCTATCGTGAAAATCTTAAATCTGCAGAGAGATTACGAAAATGTAGTAAAGAAATTAGTCATAATTTCAGAAAGGATGATTTGTGGTGTTTTTTTTTTGGTCTGAACGGGAAATATTTTAGAAAGAAACTTTAAAAAGAGAATATTTGAAAATTAAAAAAAAGAAGTATTTTTATGGGAAAAGATTCATGCAACGGGCTGTTTTTATTTAAATGCTAGTTTAAATATCTTTATAAAAAAACGATTCAATTTAAAACAAATAAAAATTCACTTTCTTTAGAAAAAATTCAAATTTCTGCGTCTACAGAACCACTGAAACAGAGCTGACACCGCCATAAGTAGAAGATGATCTATTTTTGTGTTGCGTCGCTTAAGCGCGCGCTGATTGACGGAGCGTTGTAATAAGAAAGCACAAAATGTTCAACTTTTGACACGACGCAACGTAGCACACGACGCACAGTGTTTTGAAAACACGGTTTTTGCGACATCGGTTGCAGACTGAAAATAGCTCGAAAATCGTGGCAAAAATGATATTATGGTAAATGGGAAAGTTATTGTAAAAGTATAGAGAATTTTTTCTGATGGTCCTGTAAGGATAACGCAAATATCCTTTTTTTAATTTTTTCTCCGAAAAACTTTTTTAGGTACCAGATCCGGGATCACTGGATCTGGTGTTGAAATTTTGGAATTTCAAAATTCGAAACGGAAGGTCCTCTAATAATAACGACGTAATCGTTTTTCGGAAAAATTCCCAGAAATACTGCATTACATCGCTTAATTATCGTAAAGATTCAATTTTCAATTATTTAATGACTGAAAATAATAAAATCAAAAAAAAAAATCATTGAAAAAATGTAATAAAATGTGCAAAAAAAAAATGGATAGGCGCAAACAAAAGTTTTTTTTTAAATCCTACACTTTCTAAATGCACTCAAAAGAATAAAAAATGTTGTTGCATTTAACTTTTCTAACACATTTAAAAAAAGAAAATGTTTCAATAAACCCCTTCACGAGACCCTTAAAAAGACTTTGATAGAGTTTCCGTCTTACACGGAAAAAGCATATGGGAACCGTTCCCACAAAATTGCATTCTCTAGTCCCATATTTGTGGAGAAAAACGGCATAGTGACCAAATATGGGAGTCATTGATATAAAAAAGTTGTAACTGTTCCCAAATTTTTTAGGACACATTCCAATAAAAAAAAATTACGATTTTCTTTTTTTTTTGTATAATTATTCCAAAAGGGATTACTGTGTGTTAGACATGTTACGACAAAAAATTATGGAACATTCCCTTTAGTCAGGGACTAAATCCTAAAATGAAAGGAATGAATTCTATAAAATATTGCAATGTCTCCATTAATTATTGTACTCTCTCCTATATATGTATATGCGTGACATTCTCATTTAAAATAGGATTCTTTACTATAATTATAACATCAAGTCCTATCCGAATAGGATTGACTATTTTTTTTATTGGATTCTGTCCAATCTAAAGGGGACAGACAAAAATTCGAGTTATCGAATATACGAGATAGGGAAGTTAGAAGGGTTTTGAGAATATTCGAGATATCAAACAGCTTGAGTAATACAATGCCATGTAATTGAAAAATTTCTCCAACACAAGTGTTAAGACCGGTATACAATTGGCCCGACACAACTTTTACGGCGATAGATTACGGCGGCAATGTCGTCCTCCATATATAATTGCGCACACTTTGCTGTTCTAAACGTCATTCGTTTTTCATTTGATTTGGACACTTAGACGGTGAGCCACATATAACATTCTTTGTTGCCCATTATCATACAAATTAGGAATGTGAATCTAAACAACACACATACGAACTATATTTCCTAATATTTACTTTCTGTAATTTCTTCTTGAGTGACGAAATTTAGATTTTATGACGTCCCCATAAGATCAACTATGAAGTTTTGTCGGCGAGCTGACTGACAAGAGTTAAATTCGATTTAACTTTTTACGACGATAAAGTTGGTCGGATTGACTGCATACAGAAGCATAGGGTGCTATGAGTTTAAAATCGGAAATTTCACCCTAAATGTTGTGTCGGGTCAATTGTGTTTCGACCTTTAGAGTGTGCAGGCAGGTCCAAACTATATAAACCACGAGTTTGCAAACCACATGCGAATTATAATCGAAGAAAAACATATTGGCTTGAATTACCATATTCGCTGAATTCTATTTGCATAGGAATGAGTCCGCCAACATGTAGGATTCGTTCCAATTTTTTATAGGACTGAGTCCTACATGATATTGGAGTTACTCTAAAAATAATGGGAATGATTTCATTCCATAATAAAGCTTGTTTCCCCCCTCAGTATAGGAAGATGTCCAGTAAAACTAGGAACTTTGCCCATTTAAGATTATCTGTTTAATTTTTTCGAAAAAACACGTTTGTTTCTAGTCTTTAGCTCAATTCCGTTGAGAGTTGTCGTACACAATTTCACTGTGGTCACGTACTCACTGCATAAAACGATAGGAAATAAGGTTAGATTCACATGCAAGCAAAATAGACAATAAAGGCACGACGCTGGTGTCGCTGAGGAGCCCAGTTAGCGAATTTTCATATACCTAAATTTAACTCTTTAGGCACACCAGCGCATCGCCATTTCTTGTAATAGGCCATTTCCTATATAGTATAGTATTAGATATATAACTCACTGATAACTTCGTTTTGACAGATATGAGAAAGTCTACATTGTCTACGCAAAGTCGATATTGTCTACGCCAATGTCTACATTGTCTACCCCAAATCTATTGTCTACGCTATTGTCTACACTGAAGTGTAGACAATTAAAGTCTACGCGTAGAGGAACAACACTGCGTCCAGCAATAAAATGGAAAAATAGTCGGTCAACTCCGCCAGACCATAAACATGAACAAAGTAAAAATAAATTTAATCAAAAAAGCGAAACTTAATAATTTAGCGATTTGGGGTAAATGGGAATTGAGGGTAGACATAATCATGGCTCTTATTCTGGAAACCGAAGTTAAAACGTTACACTAAACTCAAGCGATTTGATTCGCCACTGAATTGGTATTCTGGTATTCTGGTATTCTGAAATTTGCAACGACTAATTCTACCCTCAAAACGTTATTAGATTATACTCAATATAACAAAAGTGAAACGCAGCGTATTCAAGAATACAAATTGAGAAGAAAGCGAACAAATTTAACGCTACTTCGGATTCCAGAATAGGAATGAATGTTCTTACCACTGGGAGGAGGTTTCGATTTCAGGGACAAATCAATAGGAATTCGGGGAAGTGATTCAAGGGCGCCAAAAGTCAAATGTCGACCAACATATGAGAGAACCTATCCTGAACAGGAAGAGCAGTAATAAAAAAGGAAACTGCAAAACTCCAGAGTCGACTTGAAATTCCCACTTTAAAGGTACGTTTTCAGTTATACTCTTTTTCAGTGGAAATGTACCGATTCACTAAGTGAAGACAAGTGTATCAATGTAAACTCGTAAATGTAGCTCTAAATGTAGAGTTTCCATTCATACACTTGTCTCTACTTAGTGAATCGTTACATTTCCACTGAAAAAGTGTATAAGTGGAGACGTACCTTAAGACAAAGTTTTGATATTTGCGAATGCCAAGTCGTATACATATATGTGGCCTGACATTATCGATCTTTTACCAGGTGAGTGGTGACAATTGGCCAACGAGAACTGTTAATTTTATTTCGTTCGCATATAAAAGATGACATAAAGGAGTCCAACTCCAAACTCAATTCAGACGGGCTCCATTGAAATGCAAATTGGCAAAGTGAACAAATGGCGACCACCAGACGTCGTTCACCTGGTAACCCACTTTTTCATCAGTCAATACCAGTCGGGCATTCAGGATTGAATTCCAACCCCCCTTACCTACCCCCGATTAGTCGGGAATGTTTTTCTCTGGCGGTGGATGTTACTTGTGGAAATTATGGTGGCGTTGGCTGGGCCAATTCCTCCATTGTTAAAAAAAAATCTTTTCATTCTTCCTGGGCTGCTGGCTCCATTGTTGCCAGTGCTGTTGATTTCTCGTTGTTTGTTGTTGCTGGTTATTGTTACCCGATTGCGTTTGTTCATTCTTGTTTGCCGTAAATGTCATCGACTTTGGCGCATTGTTGAAATGTAAATCGTTCGGTTGTCTGCCCAAAAATGATTCAAAAGGAATTTTTGGTACTTATGAGTTACGAGTTGATATGTCTGGGTGATTATATGGTATTTAAAAGTCAATGAAAACTGATTTTTTTTCACTGTTTGTAAGGGGGTGTTTTTGTTTTCTAAAAATGCTAAAACAAAAGTTTGAAATCATGTACGCTTTTTGGACACCATTTTTTAAACTTAACCTTTGAATCGTAAATGCGTGTCAAATTAATTTTCAAAGCATTTTTATCACATCCGCTTAATTTAAAATCCAAAAATTACAACAGATTTTCAATTACGAAATGGATTTAACCCGTTATGTCGCAGTTTAAAACCATTTTCTAAGTTACAAGATCTTAATCTGTCTCTTTTATATGCAGTTGTTCTGCTGGAGTTGATTTTAAGGACAACATCATTAATCCTGAAAAACTCTTCAAAGTAGCCAAGCCCTCTCGTACCTACATTTTAATTTGATCCTTCATCAAATTCAAATCCTGTGTCCATGTCACCAGCATTCAATTCTTATCGCTACGCCACAATCGCAACGCATCGGTTGATATCGAAAAAATGAGTGCAACAGTTGTTCAAGTGGGTTTTCCTTAAAATCCTTAAATGACACAAACAGCAACATTGTGTGGCTAGATTGGATAAAAAATTATATACAAAGGAAGAGGTTTTTCTTTTGTTGTTTTTTTTATAATTTAGGAAAAAGGAAGTTATTATGACTTCATCGATTTAGTCGTATGTTGACTGAAGTTGGTTCAAGTTGATAAATACAGAAATTCTGAAAATTAAAATGATTAAAAGACTTGTCTTGAAGGCAATTAAATGCAAGATTTAACTTAAAATTAAAGATTTTTCGCATTTGGTTGGCAATAAAACTATCACCATTTCTATTAACCCCACACTGAGAAAGTCTTACGAATGAAAACGTTTTTTCCGGTGCATCTTCTCAAAAAAGGTTATTTAGGATACGTTTCTACATAAAACTCCCATACATCAAAATCCGATTGGAATAAATTTTTAAAAATTTTATTGAAAAGTTTGACTTTGAAGTGGAGTTTTGATGCAACTGTTCGAGTTTTGATACGAATATCACCATACGGGTCTCCAATAATTGCCAAATTAGCAATTATAGCTTTTGTTATGTTTTTAATTAAATTTTATGCAGAGGTTTGTGGGGTTATTCTTGATGAACTTTTGTGGAACATTTCATAAAAAAATAATAAAAAATAAAATAAAGCAAAAATAAATCCTATAATATAATACGAGGAATGTCTGTCTGTCTTTCTCTCTGTCTGTCTGTCTGTCTGTCTGTCTGCACAAACGATCTCAAACCCGCCTAACGATTTTCATGAAACTTGGGGGTTAGGGATTTTCGGAGACAAAGAATCGATCTAGATAGGTCTCACCTCTGAGAAAATGCCCCTCGATACCCCTCGCCTGGTATCTTCGAATTGGGTGGTCCGATCTTAATTAAAATTTACAGTATTACTAAGAGGGCTAAGGGCTTTCGATTTTTCCACTACAATCCTGACGTTTCCCTCCCCTCGATACCTTTCGCTTGGTGTCTTCGAATTGGGTGGTCCGATCTTAATGAAAATTTACAGTATTACTAAGAGGGCTAAGGGCTTTCGGTTTTTCCACTACAATCCTGACGTTTCCCTCTAGACCTATCTAGATCGATAGGTCTCACCTCTCCAAAATTTCAGCAAAATTACGACTTTGTGGTGGCCGAGCATGGCTCAGTTTTCCTGGTACTAAATAACAAAAAAACGAAATCATTTTTTCCGTTATTGTAACGGAATTAAATATCTATAACGTTATAACGGAATTTTGAGGAAAAACCCGGAAAATCGTTATTTTGTTTCGTTATTTCGTTATGTTACGATAACATTTCCCATCCGTGGTCCGTAGTCATGGTGGTGGTTGAAAAGCTATGTTGAAAACTTGGTTGAGCTGAGATCAAAAAATTTGGAAAACATCGGATATTCGGTAGGGGGAGCCGTATGTTGCCGACCATGTTATAGCCTGTGTAGGGAAATTGGCAACAAGGTTATGAATATCAGTTGGGCGTTCACCTAAACCCGATGACCCAAACTGGAAAGTTATGTTGACAACTTGATTCCCATCATTTCGTTTCGTCTGTGGCAAAAGCTGACAAACAGCTTGACAACATTGTTGAAAAAAAGGTTTCTCGTCTGTGGGCGGCTTAAGTATAACTGATTTTTTCTTTAAATTAAAAAAAAAGTGTTGAGGGATTTCTAGTTATTGCGCATATGTCTATACATTTTGAATTTCAAAATTTTGTACTTTTAAAAAAAATCTTTTAACTATTAGAGATTTAACAATTTGTTATGTTTAGTTCGCTACATGTTTGTACATTCAAATTTTAAATACAGTCATTTTTCTCAAAGTTCATATTTAATGTACGCGGCAATGTTAAAATCCCAAAAGGTTTCACCATTAACGGTAACTAGCGCATAAAAATTTATCCTTCAGCCATTGTTCGTCGGTAATGTTTATGTTTCTCCATAAAATGCAAATTAACTCGTCCCCCTTCAAAAATATTTTAAAACAAAACACACTGAGCTCCCCACCTAAAAGTAGCGGAAGTCATGTGTATCGTAGAGTTAAAGCCATTTTGTTGGAGAGGGTGGGCAAATTGAGTTTGAAGGTATTGTGAAATATGGATTTATGTTGGGAATGCATTCTCTGCCATGGAATCAACGGATATAGATTGACTATAGTTTGATTTCATTTTCAGGAGAAGGTATCGGTGTACGTCTCTGTATGCCATTGGGAATATTTTGCACAGAAGGTGAATGCAGCTTGCGGTAGGTGAAAATTCACACCCTCGCTGTTACTTTTCACATCCCCTAAATTTGAGAATGTTTTCAATCTGACTCATTTACACCCGGCTTGGCGTGCTTTTGTTCTAAATGTGACATTTTTCCCTCCCTTATCCGTGGCTAATAAGTGAAATTTCCATATCGTAGTGTAGATAAGAATACACTTGAAACTCAAAATTGCTTCAGGGAAATCGGTGTAAGTGATGTCTTGCACACATTTTCTGTTTGTTTTTTTTGTTCAGTTATTTGTTATATTTGCCACCTGAAGTGTGTAAAAAATAAAAATGAAGCACTTTGTATTATTAGCTGCAATCTCTTCCCATCTTCGAAAAACACGATTTCCGCACTGATGAACGTAATAGCGAAAAACAATGGTTAAAATGAAATCCTAAATACGAAACTGTTATAGAAAAGTATTTTACATTTTACAATGCGTTGATTTAAACCCAGGGTGACCATACGTCCCGCAATGTATTTATTACATAAAAGGAATGTCCAAAATGGTGGGGACAGTCCCGGATCTAGGCATTTTTTTTATAAATCCAGCCAGAGCATAGGGGAAGACCCTTCAATGCCGAAGCACAGCTCGGGATGGCCGGAAGGACAAAAGGAGATGCCGATTTATGTTCTCCTTGAACTTCTGCGGGTTATAGTCCGGGGGGAATACATCGAATGGTAAATTGTTCCAAAGTCTTGTTGTTCGCGGAATGAAGGAACCACTAAACTTTACTGTACGAAAGCGGGGAGGCTCAAGGAAGAAGTCGTGCGCACGTGCAGGTGCACGAGAGGGTCTAGGGAAAATATACCGTGGAGGAATAAGTTGGGAAATTTCGGTGGAACATTTCCCATGGAAATATCTATAGAATATGCTGAGTACCCCAACAGAGCAACGACGCTCGAGAGACGGTAAAAAATCTGTCAAAGACTTGTCTCCGATCAAAGCCTCCCAATCGGGAGGCATGTTTCCCGGCGTCCTGGGATCTAAATTTCTATTGCTGATTTTTCGATAAAAACCATTTTATGACGAAATTCTGTAAAACTAAAATAAAAAGTATTTAACTTCGATATCATTAATAATGATTTCTGAATCAAAAGTAATTTAAATGCGTATAGATGTTTTCACGTTCCAAAAATAAAATATTGCGTGATGTCACATTTAATTTCCGTCATATTATCTATCGGGGCAGAGAGAAAAAAAAAATTCAATTCAATGGCCACGTGACTGAAATCATTGAATCGGAGGATCCTTTCACATTCACGTACACGTGTGCGTGTAGAAATAGGAGGGACACTAGCACCTACTCTAGTAAAGTTCTAGCAAAATGTGTGGAATAAAAACTATTTTTATATGCACTGAAAATCATGAGGTGAGGGTAGAAGAAATTGAAGGTAAATTGGCTATTGGCATAATATTCTTCTAACGTTTTTCCTCAATTCAAATGAATTTCAGTTCAGCATTGGATACATTTATATAAATGTGTGGATACGAGGATGTATGAAAAACAAATTCTTCGTAATGGTCCAAAACTCTAGCCAGTGTCCTTTGAGGTATATTTATTGTCACCATTGGTCGTTATCGTCATAAACGTCCAGTGATGATGATTTTGCACATCGCTTTCCACATAAAAACGATCGGGATGATCAGGCAGTAACGAAAAACAAGGTGTTGACGATGGCAACTTTTATACACAAAAAAAAACACTTTTTTTTCCTTCAAAATGTGCGTGCTCATGTTTGCACCTGGCCGACCAGAGTTCAGTTCTACTCTTGAGCATAATATGATCCTTGTGTCATTCGGTTTTGAGCAGGAGTTATTTCCTTGAATGGTGCGACTTTTAGGTTGGCGGGTGCGTGTCCTTTTTTATATAATTTCACATTTTTTTCGTCGTTTTTTTCCAATTTTTTTTCTGGTTATGGACACAGAAGCGTTGCTAAAAATGGCAACACGTTGCCAAAAGACATCCATTTATCACATAAAAGGAATGTCCAAGAGATATCCTTGTGCAGGATTTATATGCCATCAGTGACTTTCTTTGTCCGTTACCGATACATGCCAACATACGCACAGATTTGTATCCATTGTCATCGTATTTTGGTCATGTTACACAATTTCTTAGAATTATCTTGATTATCAATATTCGTACCTAGAAACGTGAACACATGCCTGCAACATAGACTTTTCGATTGGTTGAATATTAAACCTTCTTGCTTTAAACGAAAAACGTCTTAAGATTTTCGAGAGAAGATTTTCAACAAAGGTTCGTGATCGCGCGTAAAAAGCTTTAAATTTATCTGATTAGGATAAAATCATTGCTTCTTCCACCCCAATTTAGTGTATCCGATTTAATTCAGTAATAAAATCTTTTATTATATCGTACTGTGCTCGGGAACACCCGAATTTCTGATGGGAATTTGGTGCCAAAAATCTTTTTTGTTCTTATGTATGTTCTGTTTCTCATTAGACATTTAAATATGTTTTGACATGTCTGCCAGGGTTAATAAAATTTTCAATTCCCGTAAATGTGTTTAAAGTATCTTAGGCGGATTGCTGTAAGGAATTTTTATTTATTCGAGCTTTAAACTAAATATTATGGCCAGCTCTTTGACCAGATAATGGATTTTGTCATAATTTCTTTACGGCCCGGTAAACATTTTTACTGAGGATTTTTACTGAGGATTTTTACTGAGGATTTTTACTGATGACTCTTAAAAAAAACTTTCATACGGATACGTTTAAAATTTTTTTGAAAAAAATTTCAAAAATTAAATGAAATTTTTTTCTTCTAATTATCTTAACATTAAAAATATTTCACATTTTTTGAAATGCCAAACTCTTGGCGAACTATTTAACACTCTAACTGCCACGACAGTTTTAGCCTTTTTCGAATATTTAGTTGTCAGTCAAAAAGGCACTAAGAGAAAAAAAATTGAAACAAAATTATACCTAAATGTCATTTTATTACCATAAAATGTGTGCAACTACAAAAAATCGTTGCGGTTGCAGCGAACACTTGAATAATTTTCATTGTGGCCGTTGTGTACAGTTAGGTGTAAGGTCTTTTTGACTGACGTGGCAGTTAGTGTGTTAAGGTAGAAATTGTTTTTTTTAGATGTTTGAAAGATGTTTTTTTAACAATACAAAGAAAAAATATCTGATGTGAACAGCTCATGACTTTCTTATACAAAATCTGGTTACAAAAAATCTGACCAAATTGTGATTTATAAAAAGTCGCCATTTTTGGTGAAAATCTGTTAACGGGAAGTAACCAATTCCGGTTAACAGATTTTCACCAAAAATTGATAGGATCGTCCCATTCCAGGGCCAAACGTGTCTGTAAAATTTCATGGTTCTAGCTCTATTCGTTTTTGAGAACTATTGTTCACAGAGCGACAAACGGACAGACTGACAGATTGACAGATTAACAGACTAACAGACCGACAGACAGAAAGACATTTTTCTAATAATGCACCAATCGACTCAGGAGTGCTCGGGAAATATTTTTTAGGCAAAATCAAAAATAGAAATTTTTCATGAATACAATACTTCACAGAAAAAAGTGAATAGTAAATTCACCTACAATTGTCGTTGATTTTCAGCCAACTACAAAAAATAGATGAACTACCGACAAAAGTAGACAATTAGCTACTAAAATGTAGATAGAGAAACCAGACCAAGTTATTGTCTACTTTTGTCGGTAGTTCATCTATTTTTTGTAGCGAAGTGTGGTTTAATTGAGCATGGCCGATGTCCATTTTTTGTTATGTTGATTTTTTATTTCAGAGGAAAGAAATTTAAAAATTAAAACCTGTTTTGACCAACATTTCTTAGTAATAAAACGAATTTATAGAATATAGTTGTTTTGTTTCTTTTAAAAATTTACTTCTGCTGAAGTCAGGGGGCTTCGCCCTCCCAACCTCTTCAATACGAAAATCGCGTTTAAATGGCATATCAAGTCATATTTTCAATGAATTTATTATGAAAAATTGTATACGCAACTCGGAGCGAGTCAACGATTTCATTCGTGTGATATCTGCCCTCGCTTCGCTCGTGCATCTAACTTCACACTCGTAAAATCGTTGACTTTCGCCCCTTGTTGCGTAATATACTATTTCGCCACGAACACAAACACAAGGGATATCAGGACAAGAGCGGTTTGCACATTTGCCTGCCGTAACCGAGCGCAACCAATCTTAGGCGAATCCTGAGCAAATCAAGGCGAACACATCATTTACAATCTACTCTCCCATTTCCGTGTAATCGCCTACAATCACCAAGAGCTGTCATAAAAACATTGGTTTTCAAGACACTACATTGGCTTTCACAGTGAAAATGTTACGAAAATATTAAGATGGGTGCGCTACTGCAGTACTTGCTTTTTTTTCAATATAGTGAACTTTCGTTCCTTTACAATACAGGAAAAATTGCGCCGCAGGCAAAATTTCGAGGAAGAAATATTGTATTATCGAAAAACGTACTTTTTTTTAAAGAAAAACAAATTAAAGACTAAAATTCTTCAAGAAAAAGAAAAAAAAAAAAACGCGCCGCGGGCTATGATTTTTCAATTTCAAGATCAATTTGAAAAAAAAAATCAGTTTCCGGGATGCTGGGAGAATATGCCTAACTCTGCTCCGGCCATTTCAGGACACCCTACTTAACATTAAAATTTAATATGCTTTCATTCGTGAAATTGAAACCTTTCTGCCTCGAAAGATGACATTCCTCACTTATGTCAGAAAATCTCTTCATGGAATGAAGCAGTCAAGATATCAGTTTTTAAATTCCCAATTCTAAAATTTCGATATATAATTGGGTTTAAAATCTTCAGAAAATGTTCACGCTTTTAAATATAGACAAAAAGCAAATATAATCAATTATTAAAAGTAAATTAATTAAAACACCATTGAAGTTGCATCCTTTTGACAAACTAAGGAATCTTTTGTACGCGTCGAGTCGCATGTTTCACGGTGCAAATTTAACACTACACTGAAGTAAAAGTGCCAAATGTCACGCAAGTCAAGTGCTAAGACGCGTGCTGCCCAGAAAGGCATTAAAATTCATATTTTTGTAGGCAAAAGATCTTAAATAAGTGATATTTCTATGTGGAATTTTTTGTCATTAATTGGCTTCCCATTGAAAATTCTGCAGTAAATCAACGGGGAGCTCATCAATTCAACTCCACAATTGGCTAAACGTACAAGAGTTTATTAATACAATTTTATTTGTTCGAATGCTTTCATTCATAAACATTTCCCCAACGACGAACGCGACGCGACGTTGATATTAAGGACGTAAAAAGTCCTTTCTATACGCACTCGTACCCATCCTTTCGGGTTTATTTTGAAAATCAGTTTGTGTAGGGTGTGTGGATTGAGGTTATTACAACTTGATGGTTTCCATAAATTAATTTTAGTGGCCATTTGAAATCCATTAGAGTCATGTGTAGTGGACATTTGAAAAATTTCTCCACAAAATGGATTTCTATTCTATGGTAGAATAAAAAAAAATCCCACAAATATTTGATACCCTAAAAATTTTATTCTTCTTGAAACTAGATTTCTGTTTGAAGCGGCAATTCTATTGGTTCCTGATACGACCATGACTTTTTTCATAGAAAATCTTAGTAAAACAATACCAGTGATTTTTAATGTGGTTCTTTTTTTAAATTTTGATGATGAAAAGACACCATCGATCGTTCTTTTAAGAGTAACGTATGTTCGCTTATAACTCGTTTACCAATGAACCGATTTAGATTAAACTTTTTGTCCCCTTGTTCTGCACAAGGGAAAGTGTCATAAGTAGGGCCCGGATTTAAGGCACTTATAAAATGGGAAAAAAGGCAGGCAAAAAGGCAGTATAAAAGACTGAATAAGCATTAATTTTTCAAAAAAAAGGCATTTATTTAAACAAAAGGCATTTTCATTGCACGAATATGACATATCATGTATCACAAAATTGAACGCAGAACGCTTGCAAAAAATTTCAGATAAATTAAATTCATATAAATAAATTTAAAAAATATATAAAAAGCTAATAGCCGTATAAAGAGCCTCACTTCATTTAAGTAATATAAGTGTTCGCTGCTTTTTACCTACAACTTGTTATAGTGACGTTACTTTAGGTGCATTAAGAATCATAATAGGTAATACGGATCTAATACTGATTGCAAGAAATAATTAAGTGAACTAATAAAACTTACCTAAAAGTTCTTTTCTAATCCCCGAAATTGTTTCTAAATAGCAGGTTTCCAATTTTTTCGTAACGTTGATTCATCTGGAATTTTTTCATGGCAATATTTTTGAAAAAAACTCTTTCAAAATATAATTATTCAATTTCCAAAGTGGAATATTTGCTTTAACAAATGCCATACATAAATCTCTAAAAAATTATGAGTCGCTTCTTCTGCTGATTGCATTTTTGAATAACCCGACTTTTTTTGAACTTGCTTTCTGCAATAAATTCTTGTGTATGGCAATTTTTATGTGTTGTGTCACAAAATACTTTTTTGAATGATTCACTACTTTTTCGCACATTTTGCAGAAAAGCAAACTCCCGTCTGTCGAGAAACAGTCTTTACCAAATGTATTTACAAGGTTCACGAGTATAAGGCGGTTTTCTCGTGTGATTTTTGGCATTTCTAAGATTTCAATTTACTACCAAAACTAAACTGATGGTACATTGGCGCAACTGTCATAAATATAGGCATTGCCAAATCAAAAAAAAAAAATAATGATAATTTTTATGGGTACTTAAATTACCCTAAAAGGAATTTCTAAATCTTTTTAAGATCGGAATTATTAAAAAAGGCATTAAAAAAAGGCTAAATGGTCGAAAAAGTGGGAAAATAAGCAAAAATGCCTAAAAGGCAGTTATTATACAAAAATGAACGAAAAAAGCAAAATAGGCAAAATGCCTTTTTGCCTTAAATATCCGGGCCCTGGTCATAAGATATACGGATAGTTCCGCTTTTGCCGTTTCCCCGTCTCCTGCTATTTTCTGAATCTTTCTTGAGATTTTGATAGAATTTTAAGTGCTAGATAATTTGTTTATCGGGAACGTTACCGGCCCGTTAAATTAATTGTAGAGCGGATTTGGGTGGCGAGGGGGGGAGGGGGAGAATTCGGATTAATTTGATGCTGTAGAGGAGTTTGATATGCTTTTTGGTACTAAACATATCGTCCTTTAAAAAAACGGTTACTCGAGCCTATCCTACCTCACCATTTCTATATTTTTTTTTCTATAATAGATTACAAAAAGGAATTTTAGGCAGTTTTTGACCTGTACGCTGAGAGTCAGGATTGAACGAAATTTCTGATCGTATATGGTAAAAACAGCACTGAAGGGACTATATTGGTTTTATAGTATTTTTCCCTCCTCTGATATATCTTAGCCGGATCATGCGATTTTAATTTGGTTTTCGTTATTAAAATAAATATTTTTTAAAGTAATTATTGGCCCAATAAAATTCACTCATTCTTTTTGTTCCTTCGTCTGTATTGCCTTCTAATCCGCTGAAGTAAATATGTTTCACTTTTAACAGATCATTTTTGAAAGAATTTTTTGGCCTTTGAAAATCCTTTGCCTTCTATTTGCATTTATCGTAGGAGCTTTTCTCAAAAAATAATTGAAGTTTAAGTTTGTTGATTAACAAAACTGGTTCATCCCTTCCAGCATCCCTAATACAAATCAAAATGTTTTTGAGATCGTCAGATCGGAATAATATAAATGGCAGCAGGAACTGCGTAGGCAGGATTTTCTTGAGATGGGAAGGGAAGGGCGGGAGGAGGAGGGGTGGGATTGAATTAAAAACGTGTGCCTCTTCAACAAGGGCGTTTTCTTTATATAATAGATGCAACGTCTTCAAAAAAAAAATGTTCCATTTGCAAGGGAGCGGGTAACAAGAGCAGTTTCTTATATAACCTATTTCTTATACCAATATATAAATAAATTAACTGTAAAATTTCATTATGCAGGGTTCGTCTAATGTTCATAGGTGTGTACGAAGCATTAAAATCCATACAACTCTTTCCACGTGTTAATTGGCCTTAATTCGTGTAAAAATAAAATATAAGATCGATAGTCAAAGTAGATTTTACACAAGCCTTTCATCAATTTGAATTTGGACCACTCCTCTTCTCACGGATTTAAAACAAATTATAATATCGACATAAGCGTCAAGTTAGTTATGCGTAAGTTATGTGTATTGTCTACTAGAATGAAGAAATCTATCTTTTTTCCATCTTTTTTGCATCACGTTTTTTTTTGCGAGAATTGCAAATATTTAGTTTAAATTCTTGTCAAAAATAAATTTTTCTGTAAAAGTCGGGGGTTTTTTTTAATTGATACGCTATATTTACGCCATATTTTTAGAGGGTGAGTCTTCGGAGCAACTAAAGGGTCTTTCAACAAGGACATAACAATTTTGTATTTTAATAAAAACGCACCCTAAAACTTTTTTTATGATCTGGCAATGCTAAAACGTCAGTCAAGGTTTACATTTTTACGAACGAGCAAGGTTTGGAAATTATTAAAACTTACTACCGAAATTCTGAGTCGGTGGTCGCAATCGTGTAATCTCGAGAAATGGTCCGGTCGAATGGCCACCTCGCTCATGCGATTTGACGCCGTTGTATTTCTTTTTATGGGGTTATGTTAAGTCGTTGGTTTATGCCAACAAGCCAACAACGTTAGAGGAGCTCAGGAACAATATCGAACGGGAAATTGCCAACGTTCCGGCCGATATGTGTGGAAGAGTGGTGGAAAATTGGCTCCAAAGAATCAATCAGCAAACGTGCTCGCGGTGGCCATATGAGCGACATCGAATTTCACACTTAAATGTATCATGTCCACTACACCTGGAATAAATTTCAGCCCAATATCTCAATTATTCTGTGTTTTAATTAAATACAAAATTGTTATGTCCTTGTTGAAAGACCCGATATGATGAAAGGAGACCGCCTAAAGCCTATAGTCCGTGAAGCTTAAAATGTATTTTATGGAGATTTCCTTTCTGCACTGTTCAAAATAATTACAACATTCAATCAAAAATCATAGATATATAAACACAAAGCATCATTTTGCTGGCTTCAAGCGCTGTCCACATTAGGCATAAAATTGGTTGTTTAATTCAACTGGTACATTATAAAATCACAATTTCAGCTAATGTAAATTTACTGTTATTGTGTAAAATCACAATCAGTCAGGGTATTCACAGTCCTCTTTTAAATTGCGGGTAAATTTACCGCTCAGTAATTCAGATTTTTACCGAGACGGTAACTTGGTTCATGTAAAAATGAATTACCAGATTCGGTAATTGTAGACATGCCTTGAGTCGTGTTTTCCGGCCCGGTTATTCGGTATCAAGAATCAACCGCGAGTGGCGCTAGTAATATTTTTAGTTGTCAAATTTTCTCGCTGGTTATCTCATCGGACTGCAATTTTTTTCAATTTTGATAGCCGTTGCCACAATAGAAATTCAAAAGAATACATCAAACATGGATTTAAAGGTATGTGACATATTTTACAATCAAATTCGCAGTTCATGATTTGGTCACGTATCAAATAAAAGCGCTGTTCTCAAATCTGTGCTGTTCACAGCAGAATATTTTCAGTCTTTTAATATTACCGAAAATACCGAATACCGAAAATTAAAAGAGGATTGTGAATACCCTGATTATGTTGTTTTACAACACCACTAATAAAAAGTATTTCATGGATTCCTGAAAAAATTCCCTGAAATAAAAAAATAGGTTTCATTTTCGCTTCGAAATTTTTCCCACACATTTATACAGGGTGGGCCAGAATAGACGCGGGGGTTTGAATTCTTTATAAATTTTTTATTTTAGCGAAACCTATAATTTTTTTTTTCAAATACATGTAGTTGATTGATGGGGAATATTTTTGGTCTAAACATGGAAAATTATATCCCGCAAGTGGTGGCCATTTTCTGCTTCGCAAATCCGTGCTCTTTCCAAGACATTTTCCATCACCTTTCGTGTTATGGCCTCGATTTCACTGCGAATGTTGGTTTTCAATTGGCTGATGGTTGCTGGCTTGTTGACGTACACCTTTTCTTTCAAATATCCCCAAAGGAAACAATCTGGAGTCGTTAGATCAGGTGAACGCGGAGGCCAATTGAAATCGCAACTTTTCGAAATAATGCGTCCGCCAAACATGTCCCGTAAAAGAGCCATTGAGCCCACCGCCCACCGGTTCGTTGTTCTATTGTGTACAGGTCCATTTTAAATTGCCCAAGTCTTCTTAACAAAATGCTGAAACAAAATTAAAAAAAATGAAAATAAAAAAAAGTTATAAAGACTTCAAACCCCTGCGTCTATTCTGGCCCACCCTGTATCAGAACACTTTGAATATTGGAATTACGAATTTAGGCCCGTTCGCGCGTACAATTCATAGAAAAATAAAGTTCTACTTAGCCCACATAAACTATAGAAATTCTTAGACGTAAATAATTAAGTTTAGACATAAGTTGATAAGTTTTGTTTGTGCAAACAGCTCTTACTCGCGGGAAATGTTGGGAGGAATTGTCCACGTATGTGAGGAGTTCGCAACGTATACGTTTATATCCAAACAAGGAAAACAACTAAAATGTATCCTTGCTTTATCATTTTCTAGAACTTAGAAACTAAATTAAAAGAAAAGCAACGAAACGAAACAAAAAAAAATTTCTTTACTCGTGTTCACAATGTTGAATGATATCCCTTTGGATCCTTTCTACTTTTTCAGTTTTAGTATTATCAGGATTGTAAAATACAATGAAATACTGAACTTCTCACAAAAGTTTTGTAATTTTACAATACAAAAAAAATGTGTTTCTTCCTGTAAATTACAGGAAATAATTTGAAATTTTTACATTCTTTTTGCGATTACATATTTTTGACTTGAAGTTTATATACCATGACTAATTTTACAAAATAAAATTGCTGAGAAATTTTCTAACTTGGAATGTTGGAATTGATGCATCATTTTTAACACAAATCCAATTTCATTTAATTCAAGATTTTTGAATCTTATTCCTAGTGACAAATAGAAACTCACCCTAAACTTTTGACCCTTAAGCAAAATAATTTTGAAAGCTATTTTCGCATAAAAAGGAAATATCCGAAGAAGCCAAATGGTTTGAGTAAATTTCTGGTCAGTTTGGGATTATAGACAATTTTATAAAAGTTTTGTAACTTGTCAACAAACGAGACAACGTACGATATGTATATCCCATATTCATATATTTTTATACATTGACCATGATGGCTTTTGGTTCGTTTATGATACGAGGGACGACATCCTGAAAAGCTTCCAAAGTCTGAGAAAAGCGTAAAAAGCACTTAATGGACTCTCGAGTGTCCTGTTTTTACCAAATAAACATTTACATAGCCAAGCCAAAGGGTTTTTTTTCTAACTCTTCAATTCTTTTTTTTTCTTGCTAGTATTTACTTTTCTAGAGCAAATTCCAGACTGATGGAGAGTCTGGCGAAGGACAAACAGATTGTCGCCAAAGTTCTTATTTGTTTTAAGCTTAAGGAGCTCCTCGTTTTTTTTTACATTTTCCATTTTGTATCAAATTAACAAACATCCACAATTAGCAACTTGAAGGTGAATCTGAAATATAAAAAAAGTAATGGTAGATGGATCATTAAGGAATTTAATTTTTTTTTGCTAAAGTACATCGTAAAAAGGATCACAGGTCGTGGGTATAGATTTTCATTTTCAAAACACACCTGGACGGATGTTGTACCGATTCGATGTCCTTTTGTTAATTTTTTTTTGCCTGATGACTGCTGAATAGAATATGCCAGCAAGGGAGGGGGTGGATTTGATGAATGATGAAGTTTAAGACATCGTTCAGGATAATTTAGAAAAAAAGGATCCGCTCAAGGCATTGGAATGCGGAGATTCTAGTTCGTTGCATTGCATCGAAAATCTCTGCTGCTGACACATCTGCAGGTAAAGCGTATATCACTAGATGAATGAGCTCACACCGGGGTGTCACTTTACGATTAATCAGGATCACCTACCATGCTTCCAACTCTCTACCTACCTTCGTTGCCCTCGCATCCGACGCATTGCATCCCGTTCGAATGCGGCAAATTCTTCTCCCAACAAATGACTGATGATCGTAAATTTAGTTGAAACATTAGTTTGAAAAGTATAAAAAAATCGAATTTAGCATCGGGTATTTGTTTTCAGCAGAATTCTTGGCAACTGATCTTTGGCGGCCTTTTGTCTACCAAATATGATTTCCTTTTTACTTGGTAAAATTAAATCGAATTGTTTTAAGACGAAATTTTAAGGAGTCATCATTTGGGTTTCCAATATCCGGACTGTCTATTTGATTATTTGGTTTTGTTTGAGGGCATAAAGGACTTCAGAGTCTTTTTTCAAAGATTTGTTATCATTTTTATGTCTTTCGACAAACAATGACGTCTTCCGCTAAAATTGTTGGGAATCGTTGGCCAATTCTTTATAATTTCAGCATTATTTTGTATGAATCAGTCGAGGTTTAGATTTTTCTAAACATTAATTTCGGGTTTCGTGATAATACATTTACCAATTTTGGTTTACAAACAAACAAACCAGAATTTGGATTTTAATATTAACCGTTAAAACATGAAAAAATTATATGATGTGAACAGCACATTAATTTCTTACGCAAAATTTACATTATTTTGCAACTTATAATCCGGCCAATTAAATTTTAAGTTTCATAAAAAAAATATGTTTTTTTTTACAAAATCTGAAATATCTCAGATTTTAAAAGACATAAAAGACATCGATTTACAGTAAAACGTACAAAACGGCTGTTTAAAGCTAACAAAAACTAGTACAGCTTATCAAAACTCTGCAGGTCTAAAAACCTAACTATAATAACCAAACTGCAACTGTACAGGACCCTGATCCTGCCAGTCCTAATGTATTCCTCTAAGACTTGGGTACTAAGCAAAAATAATTGCGATCTCTTGTCCGCGTTTATACTCGGAAGGATCTACAATTCCGGAGACTCTACAATGACGAGGTCTATAAGAGATATCAGGACGTGCCAGTAGTCAAGCTCATAAGACTCAACAGACACCGGTGGACTGGTCATGTCACTTGAATGAGTGAAAGTGACCCGGCTAGGAAAGTCTTCTGCGGTAGGTTATTAACAACAAGGCGACGAGGGAGAGCCAACTTCAGATGGCAAGACGGCGTTGACTAGGACGCGAAGAGAATTGGGATGCAAAACTGGAGGACATCGGCACGTGACCGGGACCTCTGGCGAGAGACATTGCGGCAGGCCAAGACCAGAAACCGGTTGTAGCGCAGAGCGAGAGAGAGAGAGAGAGAGAGAGAGTACAAAACGAGAGTAGAGAGAATACAAAACGAGAGTAGAGAGAGTACAAAAACCGCCATTTAGGTTACTCTCGGCCAACGGATTTCCACCAAAAGTTGACCGAACATCCAGGACCGAACATCCCTGTAAAATTCCATGCCTCTAGCTCTAGTCATTTTTGAGAAATATTGTACACAGGCTAACAGACCAACAGACTAACAGACCAACAGACTAACAGACTAACAGACTAACAGACTAACAGACTAACAGACTAACAGACTAACAGACTAACAGACTAACAGACTAACAGACTAACAGACTAACAGACTAACAGACTAACAGACTAACAGACTAACAGACTAACAGACTAACAGACTAACAGACTAACAGACTAACAGACTAACAGACTAACAGACTAACAGACTAACAGACTAACAGACTAACAGACTAACAGACTAACAGACTAACAGACTAACAGACTAACAGACTAACAGACTAACAGACTAACAGACTAACAGACTAACAGACTAACAGACTAACAGACTAACAGACTAACAGACTAACAGACTAACAGACTAACAGACTAACAGACTAACAGACTAACAGACTAACAGACTAACAGACTAACAGACTAACAGACTAACAGACTAACAGACTAACAGACTAACAGACTAACAGTCTAACAGTCTAACAGACTAACAGACTAACAGACTAACAGACTAACAGACTAACAGACTAACAGACTAACAGACTAACAGACTAACAGACTAACAGACTAACAGACTAACAGACTAACAGACTAACAGACTAACAGACTAACAGACTAACAGACTAACAGACTAACAGACTAACAGACTAACAGACTAACAGACTAACAGACTAACAGACTAACAGACTAACAGACTAACAGACTAACAGACTAACAGACTAACAGACTAACAGACTAACAGACTAACAGACTAACAGACTAACAGACTAACAGACTAACAGACTAACAGACTAACAGACTAACAGACTAACAGACTAACAGACTAACAGACTAACAGACTAACAGACTAACAGACTAACAGACTAACAGACTAACAGACTAACAGACTAACAGACTAACAGACTAACAGACTAACAGACTAACAGACTAACAGACTAACAGACTAACAGACTAACAGACTAACAGACTAACAGACTAACAGACTAACAGACTAGCAGACTGATAGACAGAAAGATAGACAAAAATACAAGCCTATTATATAATTAATTAATTTAATTTCCAACAAAAGCAGTTTTAGAAAAGTGAAAGACTGAAACTTATCCAAAAAAGGTAATTATTAATTAAACTTTAAAGTGTTTTTGCAAATTCATAACATTTCAATTAGTTCAAATGGGTTTGTGCTTATTTTAAAGGATAATTAATACTCTTAAGACACTCACTTCAATCAAAAGCTAATTTTTAAGCGAATAATAATTAAATTCAACGTGTAGAATATTTTGAAGAATGTTTTTGGAAACGTTAGTGTTATGAGGCACGCGTGTGATTTTTTTTAATAAAATTTTATCTTATAATCAGCACACACAAAAAAAACCCGACAAAGACGAATTAAATCTCTTTCGTAAAGAAAAATAACTTCAAACGGTGTTTTGCTTTTTGATTTGTATATTTTTTTTTGTTTCTGAATTGGCATAGAAATTTTTCTCTATTTATATTTTTCAGATTGCATTTTATCTAAGGGTGTTAGTGCATAAACAATTTCAACATTAATTACGTTTGTTTAGTGGCGTTAATTTCGTTTCCGCGTCTTTTGCCACACAACAAATTGCCATCGCATCGTGCACCATTATGGGTACAAAGCAAAAGAATACTGGGAAAAAAACCCGTTCTTCGTCTTTTATTTTATACCTACCCACTATACCACAAATAAAATAATAAAGGAGAGTAAAGGTAGTGCATAGCACGTGCAAAAAGCACTTTTTTAGTCGCGGAGACTTTTCAATTTTATTCTTTTTTCTCGTAAAATCAAAGGATTTCCATATTTTTTTAACGTTTTTTTTTTTGGTTTTTGTTTCGAGTAAAAATGAAAACGAGGACAAATGCTCTTTACCTTTGCCATGCCATGCAAGTGGCGACCTAGAGTATCAGACTATGGGTAGAAGGAAAGGAAGGTAACAGGAGGAGAGTTAACATTGGATACTAAAAAAATACCTTAAGTGAGTGGCACCGAAAGACAATGGGACTTCCTCTATTCTTTTTACGTCCTTGAGTACACTTTTGAGGCGCTTTACACTCTCTAGACACAGTGTCTACACTTTTTCAGTACTGAGCCTTTTCCAATGTTGTTCTAAGGACGAAACTGGAATTAGATTTTTAGAAAAACTCAACCAATGTTGTAGATTTTAAAACTAAAATATTTTGTTTTATTTTACGGGCAAAGATTTTCAGTATCTTCGATAAATCCTTCATTCAAAATTAAAAGTAAATACCCGACGTCAGCCTAAATCTATAATTTTTTTTTGTCAGTTTATGTGCAATAAATTGGACACCAGATAGTGTGGTGAATAGGACTTTCATCCTTTATGACAATAGAGCGAATAAGTTGAAATCCTTTTTTCGTTAGTTCGTTTTTCTTTTAATTTATCCTCGTGCTAGGACTGAACAACACATAACTTTTCTTCTCGTTTCTCTATATGTGTGAAAGGATAAAAGCTAGTTGAAGGATCTGAAATCAAATCGCATGATTAAGGACTCGGCAACGCTCTGATGCCGACAAAGGACTAAAATGACAGCCAAGCGTGAAAGAGTGCAATTTTTTAATCCTTTGACAAATCCTCGACCGTTTTTACATCTTGCCTAGGATTATTTTTTCAACGTTTTCATGATTGCTGATTGCAAGCAAGTATGCTGTTTTTTTTCTCCTTTTAGAAAGTTTTCATAAAATCTTTTTATCACTTGGAATGGAAATGTTTGTAAAATTTCAAAGATAAATACAGGTGTCTGTTTTGTTCAATTTAAAGTGCAATTACTTTTCAATACGCTTGAATACTTTCAATGATTTGTTTAAGGATAATATTTTTACGATAAACAATATTGGCAGAGTTAATTTTAAAGATATCATCATTTCGGTTATGGATTAAAGTTCTTTCATTCTTTTGAAAATTGAATGTATATATAAAAAAAACCTATCTAGATGTACGATATACCACCCGCCAGGGTCAATACTACAGTGTACTTTTCGGGAATCAACTTAGGCTAATTTAGACCCCTCGAAACTTAGCTTTCCGTTATATTAGAATCTTGAAATCGCAATTTAGACTAATAAAACCATAGTCGCAATTAAGATCCTAATAAAACCTCAAATTTTGAAGTTCCTAGGTTATAAGAAATTACTGACAAATTTATCTCAAAAATCGTGGGGCACTGATAGTCAAGGACCTTCAAATTTGGCAGGGAGATTGAAGCTAACATCAAAAAAAAAAAGGGAAAACCCCTGGAACTCTTTCACGGGGAACCAAAAAACATCTGGAAGATTCTGAGGGGAACCAAAAAAAAGTGTGGAAAGTTCGAAAAATATTCAAACAGTTATAAAAATGTTACAATTGACCAAGTTCTGTGAAATGTTTAAAAAACCGTAACAAAAAATTTCCTAAAAGAAAGTATCCTGGGTTTAAATTAACTTAAGCGTCGTCCAAACGCGCAGTTTTTTGCTCCGTTTTACCCGCGCAAACCGAGTCTGCGCAGGCATGTCGTAGCGTCTGGACGATACACAGTTAGTTCGCGCGGATCAAAAGTTCGGCCTGTGCGAGTTCAGGTCGTGTCTGAAAATAACTGTGGCACGCGCAGGCAAATCGTAGCGTGCGGACGAAAACTCAATCTTTTTCAACAGTTTTCTGCAATCGTCAATCATTTTACATGAAAATGAGTGATTTGCGGCATTGTTCAAAATAGTTTTTAGAGGACTTTATAAATTTATATAGTTTCCTTGCTTGTGGAAAGTTAAAAGCAAGGAATATAGTAACCGAGTGCTAATAAATAAACTCAAGGAAATTGATAAAAGTGCTAATCGCGAAACGGTTGTCAAGAAAATAAATTCTCTAAGTTGGTATATTTAAGTTTACTCAGTTTTTTGACACGGATAACTGTGCAAACTAAGTCGTAGCAAAAAAACTGTGCGTTTGGACGCCGCTTTACAGAATATTATTGTGATCGATCATTATTATAATGCATTTAATTTTTCAAATTCGATTTCAAGAAGCTTGCTAAGCTTAAAATTGGATTTTGAGAACCACTCCTAAGTAACCAAAAATTGTGATATTGCGGTTGCACCTCGGGTGCACAACCACAAATTGGTTGCTGAAAGGTCGCAGCAACGTTGCTGCGATGGTTAAGCAAACGTTTTTGCCCAGGCTTTTTGTGACTATAGTTACGAAGAATCGGTTGCATAACAGTTTCCGCGATACTCTTTTGTGACGCAGGTTGCAAAGCATGTGACGTCAATGTAAACATGTATTCCAAGTGTACATCAGAAAACGCCGTAAGTATGATTTGTCTTGGTCCAAAATTGACTATTTATACTTAGTTATAAACGAGCACGATAAAAAACAACGAAAATCAACAACTCTTCGGCTGGTTACAAAGTTACCGATTTGAAACGGTTTTTTTTGTAACCGGTCATAATGTAACCGATGTGCAACGGTTAATTTGTGACGGGTTCTAATGTTTTCCACCAATTGTTACAAAGTAACCGATTTGAAACGCTTTTTTGTGACCGGTTATAATGAATCAATTGGAAACGGTTTTTTTGTGACCGGTTACAAAGACACAAATTTGAAACCGTTTTTATTGTGACCGGTCACAAAGCAACCGTCGGCGTCGCATAATCGGATTTGCCACTGGCACTTTGCGACCAGAGTTACATTGTAACCTGAGTTGTAAATAGGTGTTTGGGCTAAAAACTTATTTATGAATTGATATTTCGGAGTGTTTAGGAGCTCCATTGTTCACTCTGATATGGAATCATATTTTCATTCTAATATGGAATAAAATTTTAAAGAAATTTTGGACTTGGCCCACTTTTATATCTCAACAGTTTTTTCAAACAGTATAAAATTTACATCCAAACATGAATACATACAAGCATACAATTATTGCACGTAGGGTAGACCGGGGCTACTAGACCCACTTTTTATAATCTACTTTATAGAGGTTTTACTGTAATTATTTCAGGTGCAGTAAAGACGTTTTTGGTTGGTTTATTCAATTGTGTTTCTTAGTCAATCTTTTATTTTGACTAATTATAAGTGTTTCAAATATTTTTTTTCATTTTAAAAAAAGTTGTGCGATGAGTCGACTAACCCCGTGTCTGGGGTTTGTTGACTCTGTGAACGGGGTTATTTGACTCTATACTTTTTATGGGGAAAATGTGTTGGAACATATTAAAAAACTATATTAATTCTGAAAAAATATATTCCTTAAAAAATTAATAACATTTCAGATTAACATAAATTAACACCCCGATTGCGAGTGTCGTGTCGTTTTCGACAAGAGTCATTTTACGTGTTGTTGTTGGTAGAAAAACGCTAACAACAACACGTAAAACGACTCTTGTCGAAAACGACACGACACTCGCAATCGGGGTGCAAATTTCATCTAATTTAAAAAAATAAAATTAATTAACAAAAAAATATAGGTAATTCATATCGAGTCATTTAACCCCAGTATACTGTGAGTCAACTAGCCCCAAGCCGCCATTTTATTTTTAACACACTCGTGAGAAAAAATGAAAAAGTATGGGTCAGAAAATGCTTCACTAACTCGTTAACTCATACATAAATTTTCACTTGAAATCACTGACGAGTTCAATACAATGAAAGTGTAAGCTACAAAACAATTTAATTAACAAGAAAAAATATTACTCAGACGCTTGAAATTTGGTTTTTCCCCTCACAGTTCGTTCCAAGAGCACTGTGGTCTAACGACATTGGTTCACTGATAGCTGTCAGTCGACTGAATAAACAGTCCAATTCACGCAGGTTTGTTCTCAACCGTGGTTGACTTAACCGCAATGAGTCTACTTACCCCTATAGCCAACTAATCCCGGTCAGCCCTACTATAAATATTATAAAGGATCTTTAAACGTTCTTAAGAGGCCCCTACACGTTCAATCTTGCAGTCAATCATGCTGTCACAGCAAAAAGCTTTTTTGCACTAGACGCTCAATCATGCACGCAAGCATCAGTTAATTCGAAACACCCAAACCGACAGCACACATCACAAATATGAATTTAAAAAATGTTTGTCCTTATATTTTTCGCTTTTCGTCATCCAAAACTCACTTCTTTGTCTGTATAACTCGAAAAAGGATTCCCAAAAAACTTTGTCTTTTCTATCCGACATCTTTTCACTGCTAAAAATTACGCTGAAATGACGAATTGATTGAGAGCTTCGTCATTCACGTTCAAGCATGCTGTCATTTACAAAGCTCCCTTGAAAAATATCAAAATGATTTTGATATTAGCCAGCATGCTGTCAATCATGGAATTTTGCATGACAGCATCACCATACACGTTCAAAATGCTGTCACAGCATGCGATGATTGACTGCAAGATTGAACGTGTAGGGGCCGCTTTAGTTATGAAGTTTTGTCAAACCGATTTCAATCATTCTTTTTTTTACAAATTTGGATTCAGTTTCACTTGTTTGTTGAGGCGTTCACAGACGAGAAACCTTGTTTACAACATTGTTGTCAATTTGCCGTGTTGAAGTCGATGTTGAATGTCTGTGGGAATGTGGGTGATTGATGTCAAAATGTTGAGCTGAGATCAAAAAAATTGGAAAACATTGGATATGCGGCGGGCAGAGCTTGGTATTGGCGACTATGTTGTAGCGTCTGTGGCAAAAGCTGACAATCAGGTTGACAACCAGTGTTGGGAAAAATTCAATCCAACTAATGATTGAAAAAATAAATCATATTTTTTTTGATTTATGATTGAATTTGTTAGTCATTAATCATTCGTAACTTTGATTGTGATTGATTAGTTTTAATCGTAATCATGATTGAAAAACTAACTCTTATGATTGATTTTAATTTCAGTTTTTAGGTAAGTATATAGAGCTAAGTATTATATTCATGACGGAGACCGACTCATGCAGTCATGAGATCCTTACATCTGATATTTTTGTAGTTAAAACGTAAATGAAATTACAAATGATAGTGAAAGTTTTTTTTTGATAATTGATTTACAATTTCTTGAATTTTAATTGTTAAGCCTACTATCATTTCTATACAAAAATTTTAGCGTGAAATTGAATTTAATCATTCCTATGCTTGATTGAAATTGATGATTGAAAAACTAATGGTTACTGTGTTCAATTATGATTATGACTAAAGTAAAAGATTGACCAATCAACTAAAAAAATCAATTGATTACGCCCAACACTGTTGACAACAAGGTTGAAAACAAGGTTTTTCGCTTGTGGGCGCGCTTAGGGTCAAGTTTAATCCAAACAAACGAAGTACCTACCCATCGTGTGAGATCTTAAGTGAAAGGGCTTCGAAAACGAATCAAGTGGACCAATTATAGAATACTATCGGAATCGTAACGATCGGAAATTGTGTGTCGTTGTTAATGTTTTCTATTTACAACAACGGGCAAATTTTGATCTACGATTACGATCGAATTCCATAATACTCCTCAAAGGAATTCGAAGGACTAAAAAGAATAAAATAAAATAAAACATGAATAAAATTTATTTTTTTACTTAAAATAAAACAAAATAATTAAAGCAAGATTTGGTCCCAAAAATAAAAGCAAATACTCTCAACGATTTTACCTTCCTTTTGTTTTTGTGGCCAAATTCCCATGTAAAATTATTTTTTATGGGACACTTTAAAAATTTGTTTGTTTTTTAATCGAAACCTACCCTTCTATAGATTTGCACATAAATCTAAAAAGTCACGATTTTCCAGGTTCCATCTTCGGGAAATTTCCTTAAGAAAAAGAAAATATCGTTTATTCCAGCATTAAGGGCTTTTAGAGGTTCTTGATTACGAATCCATTTTTGAAATTAGCACCCCAAGGTTTTAAAAGATAACGATATTTTATCAAAATTAGATAAGAAAGTATTTTCTGCGTACAAAATACTTTAACCTGGCAACGTTAGGTCCTCATTTTAATAATTAAATATTTTTATATATTTTGAACACTTTTTACTTGGATTTCAAAAATTTTAATTAAAGAAGTTTTTTTTATTTTCTCGCTTGAAGGAGACATTGACAACTCTTTTTTTGTAAATAAATTTTGATAACAGATTAAAACATATTCGAAATAATCATGTTTATAATCGTTGTCGCGATTTGTGTTTGCAACATGAATTTAAATGGAAAATCAAAGACGCTGAGGGGGGAAAAATTGTGATTGACAAATTTACCCAATTGTTATTCGGTTGAGCCCCACTTCAAGTTCTTATTTGATCAAAATGGTTTCAGTCATAGCCCAATTCGTCCTTGTTGTCGTCATTATCATCATCAGTCGCATTTTTCAGGTATGAGGACGAAAAAGTGTCTATAAAACGGCATTATGAATGTAAGGTAGATATTCCGTTTCATAGATACATAATTTGTCTTGTCTATCCCCCTTAATGTCTGTGACGTTGTTGATCCTTTTCCGGTAGATACACCCGGAACGGAAATTCCCTGAAAGTGAATAGAAGCCCCTCAGAGCATACCTCAGAGCAAATTTGCCGCCCGCAAACATAACCGCAACATTAACCATCGATATCGCTGCTGTTTGTACAGTTGAACATATTTTACATTATATACACAGACATCAGAAAAAATACATAAATAATAAAAAAAATGCAGGAAAATATCATGGAAAAAACTGGGATGGAAAAAGTGGTATGAAATGGTAAAAAGGAATGGCTAAAAAAATTATTATCCTGTGGATAAATAATTTCAGTCGTGATCATCTTCCTCCTGTTTGGTGCGTTGTTGCTGGTTTCTCTTCGTTTGTTTTTTTTTTGTTATACTCTGATGGGTTTTTTTTCAGTTCCTGGCGAATTCCTTGATGGCTTCCGAACGAAAATCTTTTTGCCTCATTAGCGACCGAATTGAAGGCTTCATATCCCTTATTATTATTTTATTTTTCTTTTTGCTGCTTCGGTGATCAGTTAAAATCTTTCCATAAGATGCAAATACCCGACTGTGTACACTTTGCTTGATGGCGCTTAAGTTTGGTTGGAAAATTTGGGCCACGCTTTTGAAATTGCAGCACAATTTTCGAGGGAACCCAAGTTGCAATTTGGGATTTTTTTTAGAAGATGAGAAAACATTTTGTTATGAAATCTTGTAGCCTTGGCATTCTCGAGATTTCTTGCAGTGATCTACTGTCGTCTTACAGTTTTTATTGTGACCGAAAATTTTAAGGGTTTTTGTTTTAAATGCTAACAGCAAACTAATTTTTTTGGAGTTCGTCTCGATTTTCTTCAGCGCTGCATCTCCGTAACTATCGATTTATTTTAAAAGAATAGTTCATATGCCAAAAATATGAAAAAAAAACAAGTAATCAGGGGCTGCCCATAAAACATGCGGTTGTTTGTCGGTGGTATTGAATCCCATACAAAGGGGGGGTATATTATATAAGACTTATATAAGACTGCATATAAGACTGCAGCACCCCATCAAACAGCACCCCCTCTCCTGCTATCTCCTGAATGACTGATCGGATTTTGATTCGCTTTTCGACAATTTTCAAAGATTTTCTCTACTAATCGTTTGCATTTCCCCTACTCTCTCACCGAAAGGAAAACTCACCGAAATGAAATTCACTGAAACAAAAATTCACCAAAAAGAAAATTCATTGAAACTAAAATTCACCAAAATCCAATCTCATCAAAATTAAAACAATATTTCCGACCTGATCGCCCCATCTCGATCCCAGAAACAATCTGAGCTTTCCTTTCTGTGAGTTTTTATTTTCGGCGAGTTTTCTTTCGGTGGTTTTTTTGTGAGTTTTCTTCCTGTAGATTTACTTTCGGTAAAAAGGTTGATCCCTTCGCAATAAGATTAAATGTGACTTTTTCAGTGGGAGATTTCCACCTACGCGACAAAGGCGTGGGCCACAGAATCGAGAAAAATACATATTTTTTACTACTTATAATTAGTAAGGAAAAGGTGGAAAATTTCAACTTTAATAGACTATTGCAGTCAAGGAGATATGTAACGAGGGTAACACGGAGAGGGTTTTCGAATTTTGGGCCTTGACAAATAACTGATGCTATTAATTTTTAAGCACCTGCGGCGCATTCTTTTTTTTTTATTTTTATTATTACAAGGGGGCCTGAACATATGATTATAAATACAATTTAGAGCTTTCAAATTTTCGCGGAGACCTGAAATTTTTCCTGCGCCCAGGACCTTACATTGCCTGAATCCGCCTCTGAGCTTTCTGTTCAGATAATATTAGCGTTATTGGATAAAAAAACATAAGCATGTGTTAACCATTGCCATTTTTCCTCGAATTATGTATTTATAAAATTCAATACTGTAGGTATTGATAAAAACATTACATTTTGCTATTCGGGTATCATAGTATGTGGTATTCACAATAATTACACTCGCATCAACGGTCCCGATTCCATCCTGAAGTTGAGGATTGGGTCGAATCATGCCCTCAACAGGAGCACAGCTAAAGCTGGTTTCCAGCGCCATACATACTTCTCTTTTTTGTTGCAAAAAAGTACGTATATCCGGAATTTTTCAGGATTTTCCAAACAGCAGCAGGCAAGGACACCAAAGCGAAAAATTCTTTCGGGACGCTAAGCGGATATGCGAGAGGGCGGTACAGGATAATGTTTGTACGCTACAGAAATACTCGTAGACGGGATGTTAAGCGGATTTTATGTAAAAAACTGGTTATAAATTCAGTGTGAAGGTGAGGGGGGCAAAAAGTCTTGGTCGACTGATTTATATATGCGAGTAAATCGCAACGTTCCAGTTTTTGCCCCATTTTTGTGGATATTCCAGAAGCTCTTTGTACTTTTTAATGCGATACATGCCTCAGAAGGACTTTCTCAAAATCATTTTAATGGTGAACTGTTTGTTCTTGACATTTGAGGTTAAAAGCAATACTACAGTTCCTCTTTACCGCTTTTCTACACTCTATTCGGAAACATTTTTTCACATTCTGTTGGACATTTTTTTCACAGGCTATGAATCGGCACTCCTGATGAATCCATCGCGGAAAAAATGGTCTTTTTTAGGGGCGGCTAGCGATATAAATTCTTGGATGTGTCTTTTCTGTCTATTTAGCCGCACTAATGAGGTTTGTCGATGTGAAATTCGTTCAAAGATATCTCATTTAATTTGTTTAACTCAAATGAAACTAATGCATTATGCATAAAGTGAACATAAAAAGTTTTCCTCCGTAAAAACTCATTCTAATTGAGGATTTTTTTGTTTTAAAAGTTTAAACATATTAAAAAAAAATAGAATTTGAATGAAGTTTTAAAAAAAAACCCCCACACACACATACATAAGTCCTTGTTGAAATCAAATGTTGGAACTGTAAGACTTTATAATTGCAAACTTTTTCAAAAATTGCGCTTTCATAACAGTTTAAAAGAACACTTGAGTCGGCCATTCGTGCGGCAAGCAAGGATGAATGCTGAATGGATAAATAAATGAATGAAAGACTTTGGTGCGGCTAAAAAGATATTTAGACGAAGGAATTTAGGTGGGCACTTGGAAGTTTACTTGCTTTTTATTCGGTCAAGCTTAATTTACTTTCAATAGATTTCTTCCAACTTCACAGTTTGCCTACAATAGGAAATGACCGCTGGTTAGCAAAAGGCTAAGAAATATGTACTTCAAAATCTTTATGAAAATTTTCTGCTTTTTTACAAGAGTTTTTTTTTCATCGTGTGTCTTGATTTAAGTTCAATTTTGCAGTTACTTACTCTTAATGGTTTGAATGTAATTCACTTTCGTTTTTTTTGTACACTTTCATGTTTCTTTTAAATGTTTTGAAGTAGTTTTTGATAAAGAAGTGTTTTCTAGACTGCTTAAATTTTGCAAAATTACTTACTAAGCTTAATTTTACAACAGTAGTAATAAGTCGTGATCAGCGACCCCGAAAACCCCACAATGCCTGTTTGTCTGAAAAAATCGGGAAATGTTTTTTGAGGTATCTTTACAGGACCTCGCGTTTCGAATTTGAAAATTTCAAAACTAGACTTTCCGAGAAAAACTTGCAAAAAGCATATTTGCGTTATCCTTACAGGACCTTCGAATTTTCGAATTTCGTAAACCCTTTCGTTTTTCGAATTTTTCGAATTTTTCGAATTTTCGAATTTCGTGTATGAAAAAATCTCATGACAATCGGTTTAGTATATAAAAACATTACAAAATATAAAAAAATTCCCGTAAAATAAAATATTAAAAGTACAGAGCGGAAAATTCGGGTTGATTTTTTTAACTTTACTGAACTTTTTTGGGTTTGAAATTATTATCTCAAATATTTAGTTTAAAAAATTTCAACCGACGTGGTTCAAAAACAAATTTTCGATATGTAATTTTTCAACTTTTTAGAGTTTAAATGTGACTTTTTAAACCAACTTAGTTGGAAATTTAAACCTGAACAGCTACATTTTATACTTTAGGATTAAATTTTAAACTAAAAAGTTTATATTGTCTAAAATGAAATTGCATAAGCAAAAGTTGAATAATTCAACCGAAACGTTGAAAGACAACCAAACAAATTCAATCCTATGAACATTTGTTTTGTTTTGCCTTTATCAGTCGTGAAGTTTTTTTTCTGTTAACCCTGCACTAGCTCCAGTACAGCTGTGGCACTGAGTTAAAACCAAATTCAAGCGTTTTTTCTCCTACTAAAAGGTAATTTTTTGCATAATATTTGTTCTAATTTTATTTATTTATTTGGCTGTGCAAATATAAACCTTTTGTAGAAGAAACAAGGTCTAAGTTGTTGTGGCTGTCTTAGGAGATCGCGCAATGCGACAACAAACAGCCCTTGTTTGTTCTGTTTTGAAATGTATATAAATATATGGTCTACTCTCAGGGGTTTTTGGATTTTGTCATCTACTTTCATTTTCATTTGAAAAAATTTGAATCAATGTGAATCAAAATATTACTCGTATGGGTATTTTCGCGTGGGTTTGGGCGTAATATTCTTTAAAATATTAAGTAGTGCTCACCTAATCCATAGATATCGTTTACATTTCTCCGCGAATTTTATTCAGTATGTGTTCCGCGAATTTTAACATGAATCTAGTGTCCAAGAATAAAAAAAGTCTCAAGTGTAAACGGCGCCTTAGAAATTCTGGGAAGTTGTGCTTAGCCTACCAAAACCTTAGAAATTCTGGAAAATTATATAATTGAAACTGCACATAAGTTGCTAAGTTTCATTGGTGCAAATGGCTCTAAATGTGTTAAAACCCGATTTACGTTAATAAAACCGATTACGTTAGAAAATGGCTCCAAATGTTTAAAAACCGATTTACCTTAATAAATTTTATTTGAATCAAATAAAACATTTATCAATGTGCGAAGATACCCCAAAAATCTTCTGTTTTCCCATTTAACTAAAAACAATTGTCATAAGGGGAAAATAATTTCCTCTAAACGATTTATATGCGCTTGAAAATCTGCTATGTGTAAATGCCCTTTGGCACTGGAACATTTTCTAGAAACCTCAAGCAATCTCCTCCGCAGGGAAACAATAAATAATTTTAGTAATTTGTCCCAATAGTTATTCTGCTGAGTTCCGGCTGTTTGTTTTTATTGTTAACAGACCTGTGTGCTGCGAAAATCTCTGAAAATTGACTTCCTTGATCATAGACTAATGAAGTGGAACCAGAGAAACTGGGAGTGAACTTCTCTATAACCATCTTAGCCTTGATTTTAGCCCCGTAATACCGACACGTCCGACCGGAGGGACTTCAATGTTGCTTTTCTCACGTCTTGGTGGTGTAACAAGGTGTATGTTTGTTGTATCTTCGAGTGTGGTGCTTGTTTAAGATATTGTCTTGAAATGGGGAGTGTCGGTGGCACATATTGTGCAGATTTAAGGGATTTCATGAGATTTGTTTTACTATCATCCTAGCACGAAATCGTCTCAAAAAAAAAAATAGAAAGGTCTCTTATGTAGTCTATTGCCAGCAAGTTAGATACGTGCGAATATATACTGAGTTCAACGGAGAAATTGAATCGATTCTAGTCATATATGAGAGGTGGGTATTTAATCACGTGTTCAAGGATAATTTCTTAATGCGTAGGATGAAAGAAGGAGTCCGGAAAGTGGTCAGGCGGACATTCGTCCTTAGAGTGCAGTCAGGCTATACTCGTATAAGCCCAGTGATTGAATTATAGTGGGGGGTTGGTGGCTGCTGTGCTTTATGCGGGCTTTCAACGAGGGTAAGGTTTCCCATGCGGAAGGTAAAATTAATTAAGGATATTAGGGGAGATTATTAATGCTGATAGAACTTCCTATTTGATGAAGAAAACGCAATTTCAGTATGGAGTTCTTCTGAATGCTGAAATTTGTGTGTTGGTTAACAGATACTCAATATTGCTTTAATAAATCCTACTTGTATTTTGCAAACAAGAGAAGTTAATATGCTTTTCAGCTGATTATTATAGATGGACGAGAATTAGATGAACAGGCGAGTGGTGGTTCAACATGTGTGTGACTCAAGAATTTTCCGCATATTTTCATTTCTATTTAATCATCGATATATTGAATAAGGAAAATCTTTAAGATTCTCGAAAATAAATTAAAGACTATCGAAGTTTGTGAAAAAAAAACTGCAAAATTCTCTGCAAAAACCATAAAAACTTGCGCGCATAGTATAATGCAGGATTCTTCGATTTACGATGTTTTTAACGACCCATATACCAAAACCAGGAACAAAACACTGACTTTCGTATATTAAAATGTCTTAAGGCCCAACTACGATAGACATAGGAGCGCATATGTAAATGTCAAATTCCCAACGAATGTTGAAATACATAGCTGTCAACATAAACGCTAATCTTCATTTTACCTCAAGTGGAAATTAATATGGCCACAATATTATTAAATTCACAGTAAAATTTTAGATTATGTTCACTATTTTCATATGCCAGTTCCATTTGTATCGAATCATTCATGCTTAACGAAAGTTTAATGAAGGCTTGAAAGTGGCAACACTTTGACACATGTCTATTGTGGGCAATAACATTGACTTTCTTATTCTGGAAATGACATATGCAGCTACATATGCGCTCCTATGTCGATCGTAGTTGGGCCTTTATGTATATTGAGATATGGTAAATCAGGGATCGCATGTCTATGATATCCTAGCTCTACTGCAAAAACTCATAGAACTCTTAATCACGGCGAGCAATTGAAAACACCTAAAAATTTTATATTTTTATTTATCCATTTCAAAAGTTTAGCACAAAAAAAATATAAGTAAACAAACATAATTGAGATATGAAAACATAAAAAAGCTACAATTGCCAGGGGCCAATCGCCAAATACTCTGTATGATGACAGACAAAATGTCAATTAAAAAGAATTCATTTGTATAGGAGGGGGGAAAGGAGTAGTTCGATTCGATTTTAATGTATGTAACGGTTATTTTTAACTCCTTTCATGTTGGTCAATTTATCGATACGATACATTGTTTTTGAGTAAGCAGGAAAAATACTTATCAGAAGAGAGTGTCACGATAAACTTTAGAACAAAATTGTACTAAAAATTTAATATTAAATATTCTTTTCAACTTGTTTAATTCTGTAAATATTAAAACAGAAATATAATGGGTATTCACATATGCTATTAAAATAGTTGTTATCGTTGCAAAATAACATTATTTGTTAAAGTTTCGCTGCAAACTGTGAACGCACTTTCTCGCGGCTGTAGTAAAACGGAAAAGATACTCATATTTTCACTCACATTTTTTTACTTTATCCGTTTTTTTCTTTTCCGAAACCGCTTTAATTATTTTCACATACAAAATCACTTAAAACACCAAGCACTACTAATAACTTGACCACAATTTCTCAACACTTTTTATATTAATAAACAATTAACTAAAACTGTCAAATATGAGCGAAGTGCTAAACTCACTAGGTACATTTTTGCTAATTTCAAATATTTGCTTCAATTTAATATTTTACACCGAGCGGTTAATACCATAATAAATTGTGGTAGAGTAGCTAAAAAATTTGTTGTTTTCAAAACTTTAACAAATAATACTATTTTACGACGATAACAGCTATTTTAATAGTAAGTGTGAACAATTTTTTTCAATTATTGTGATAAAAAGTCCAAATTTTAAATTTAGCGCCATTTAATTTTTAAATTCAGCTCGAAAAATGTTTTCGGTATAACTTTTCGATTCGGTTGTGTAAACAGAGGAAATAGAATACATTAAGGAGGCCCTCCATTACCATGATTTTTCCCAACTGCAAAAAAAAAATAGAGCCACATTTATGTGAAGATACTTTGGCGAGAAAGGGAGATAAGAATCAACTGCAAAAACTTGTCGGCAACTGCAAAAACAATACTGTTCTATAGCTTTATTGCTATGCCAATTTGAACCTTATATGTACAGCATAAGGTTTGATATGTTTGGTATAAAATTGAAAAACTGTACGGATAACGTTTATACTTGTATTCATTTATTCCTATTTAAATCTACATAAGTCTAACTTGCTCTAGTGTTCTGCATTTTTTTGCAGTTACAGAAGTCATGGCAATGGAGATCCTCCTTTATTCTCTAACTAACTTTTCGAGAAGTTTTCAATAGTCCCGTTTCATTTCCACAAATAAGTTTATTTATTTCTCACATTCGTACAATTTACAGACCATTTGTTCTTAGAGTATAAGTGCCGACGTACATTTGTCTTCCCGTCGCGGTGACTTTTATTCCCCAAAATGCCTTTCCGACGTAAACGCTTTTTCACTTTTTGAGCCGACGTACATTTGTTCCATTTGTTCCCTGATACAAGAATAAGGACTGGTCCCAAATAGCATTTTAAGCAGCAATTATGATGTTCATCCCCATATTTCGTCACCATGCAAATCGTGGCGATAAGCAATTTATGTCGCAAACACGTCGTTAGTTGTGCCAACGAGACGCGCAACGGCACCCATAGTGGGGAACACTTTTCAGCGGTTTGCGGCGCCGCAATTATAACGACAGGGACGTAATTAGTTGCCTCATGCGCGAGCGTCATCTGACGGCATTATATCACACAATTACACAAATCATCTAGCGGGTTTTCTTTGCCCTCGAATGCTTGTTACTAAACAGAGATGAACAAATAAAAACGTAAGCAGAAGACGAACGAGAAAAATCTAATGGCGACAAATTAATGGAAACTTTTGTGGAGTATTATTTTATAATGGACTTTTCTTCCGATTGCGTGTCGTGATTTTAATTGCCATTAAAATTTTTCGACAATATTGGATCTGAAATTTAAACAGATTTTAATGGGCCATCAAATTATTTTGTTTTTAATCAAAAATTTCTTTAATTTTATTTTATCGGTCAAATTTTTTTTTCTTTGCAATGAAATTTTGATGCCAATAAAATTATGCTGTTTCAAAAATGTATGCTATCCACTTTTTATGCAATATCCTTCAGTCATTCGCCTGAAATAAGAAATCTAATTCTCGAAACGAAATCGTTTCCATCAAATGTCAGTGAGAAATATGGCGGCTGAAGGCATCAATTTTTTTTGGTGTTTCTCAGACGGGGAGCTTTAATGAAACTTTAGTGGCAGACTATTTCGACCCGAAAACCATCAAATGCTGCTCTATCGCTGCAGGAATTTTCATGAAGCGAATGTTGCCCCAAAGATGAACCGTGGGTCACCAATTTCCCCACTAAAGCAATTGTGGCTTTGCAGACGCATTATTAATCGGTGCGACGCGCTCGTCACTTCTTTCGCTTCTTTTACGCGGATGTGAATTATAGGTGTAAATTTTTAGCCCCGATTGCGTAAATTGCTGCATTTTAAAGCCGCAAAGAACAAATCTCATGTTCTCGTACTTTTCGATGCTATTTGGGGTAATTTGTTATGGCATTTACTCTTTCCTACCTACATGAAAAATAAAACTACCTGCAATTGTTATTTCACTATTTGCATTCAAGTTTTGTTTATTTGGGATATGTTTACGAGTCGGTAGCTAATCACCGACTGACTCAATGAAATTACGCACACATGCATGCTGACGTGCTAAACGAGTGACAGCATTTTGGAAATATTCGTTATCCAACTGAGAAAACTGCATCCTAATCAGTTAAACGATTTAAAAATTAGTACGTGAGGGGTCCCGAAGGAGGAGGGGTAGGTCGATCTAAAGTTCGTATTCTTTGAATTGCCAGTAATCCTCTATGGGTCCAAAATTTTATTGATAAACGCTCAGATAGGCAGATAGATACATAGCTTCAGTACTAAATGGCATTTATATTAGCAGCTAACTTCACGGTTAACATATGTTATGTTGCTTAAGTAGGTATACGGTATAATTCACTGGTATATACAAAAATCGTTAAAATAAAATTTTTATTACAGATTTCTGTGTTCCACGACTAGTAATTATTTCAAGTAAAAATGATTTAAAAAGAAATATTTCTATTATTTATTTATTTATACATCAACAGGTACAAAGCACCATCTGACAAAATGTGTGAATACATAATCAATTTTTATAAATTCGTTTTTTAATACAACTTTTGGTTAGGTTGAAGTCAAAAAAATCATAATATTCGTTAAATATAATAGACATGGACGAGATTGGTTCAGAACGACCATAATTTGTTCTATGAAAGCCATTATAAATAAGATAATTTTTAGTTCGAGTGCGTAAATTGCCATGAATATTCAACTTTTCAAGTAAATTTGGGGAAGCGATATTTCCTACAAGTAAGTCTGCGATAAAAGTTACAGCATAAACTTCACGACGCTTGCTCAGCTGTGGCAAATTCACAAGTTGAAGCCTCTGCTCATAAGGAGGTAGAAGCAAGCAATTATCCCATGGTAAATATCGTAGAGCAAAACGAATGAAACGTTTCTGGACAGCCTCAAGTCTAGATATATGAATTTTATAATCAGGCATCCAGACAACACAAGCATATTCCAAAATAGGACGAACAAACGCGCAGTATAAAGCTTTCAACACAAAAGGATCAGTCAATTCCCTAGACCAGCGCTTAACAAATCCTAACATAGAATTTGCCCGACTAACTACATCCTTTATGTGTAAATTGAAATCTAATTTCGTGTCAAGTAAAACACCAAGGTCACTAACCACATTTGATCGGCCTAAAGAGCTTTCGTTCAGGATATAATTAAAATTTTCAACATTTTTTTTACGACTAAAGGTCATGACTGAACATTTTGAAGTGTTAATTACTAATCCGTTTTTCAAACACCACTCGTTAAGAATGGCGAGCTGTTGTTGCAGTAAGTGACAATCCTGGAGATTTCTAATAGTCATATAAAATTTGAAATCGTCAGCAAATCCCAACAAATGAATAAACTCTATAACTAAAAACAAGTCGTTAATAAATAAAATAAAAAGTAAGGGTCCCAAGTGGCTACCTTGTGGAACTCCTGACGAAGCAGTAACACTGCGTGAAAAAGCCTTGGAAAAGAGCACACTAAAAGATCTTTGATCCAAGTAAGAAGCTAACCATGCGCATATAGTTTTGGAGAAGCCTAGCTTTCTTAATTTAAAAAGAAGCACTTTATGCGGAAGCTTGTCAAATGCCTTACTAAAATCAGTATAAATGCAGTCTACTTGGTAACCAGACTCCATAGCATTTATGCAAAAATTTACAAATTCGACGAGATTAGTAGTAGTGGATCTCCCTTTTATAAAACCATGTTGCTTGTCCGACAAAAGCGATTTACATTGAAAAGTTATTTGATTGCAGACAATTGCTTCAAAAATCTTTGGTATAGGTGCAAGTTTGGCAATGGGCCTGTAGTTTTCAATATTTGATTTGCTACCCTTTTTGTGAATGGGGATAATAAAGAAATATTTCCATCGTAAAGGAAACACACCAGACGATAAAGACAGATTAAATAAGTATTCTAACGGATCGATAAGCGACAAGACACAGTTTGTAAGAAAACCAGCTGGGATCCCATCAGGCGTGATGGAAAAATCTTCGTCCAAGTTGGATAGAGCAACCGAGATATCGTTTGAGGTAATTCTTAGACTATTAATGGTCGTACTTGAAGTACCTGTCAAATAATTAAAATAATTAAAATCTATATCACAGAAAGAATCAGTAAATGATTTACCGAAAAAGTCACAAAACATATTCGATATAACAGTTGGACTATCACTGGAGGAATCGTTATAAGTTAATACGGACACAGGCTGATTTGATTTTCGTTTACTGGATATAAAGTTCCAAAACCTGTTAGGATTGTCACGAATTTCAGATTTCATCCTCGCAATATACGAAACGTATAGGTATTTAGAGTAGCTATGAAAAAGCTTCCGGAGATTAGAATATATTAAATAGTCATTGTGGTTATTAGATTGATTGAACTTATGCCAAGCTAAATTACGTTGATTACGCAAATCTCGAATTTTGGAATCATACCAGCATGGAGCTGTCAACAAACGTTTTCTCTTGACTACCGGGACATATTTTTTAATAATCTCAAATAACACTGTATAAAATTTGTCAATTGCAGAATTAACATCGGGTTCGTTGTAAATCAATTTCGTCCAGTCTATTTTTGATAAGTGCTCGTTAACTATAGAATAATCAGTATTTTTGAAATTTTGAATGTAAGGAAAATTATCACAATCAGAGTTCTGACTGTTTACAAAATTTGAATTTAAGCTGACAACAATTGCAGGATGATCAGGTACCTCTTTCAGTAATAAGTTTTCACATCTATTCACATTGGTTTTTGAAAAATGAAAAGAATTTGAATCAATCAAAATTCCACATCAATCAAAATCTTCGACATGGACCACTACTTAAGCAAACATGTTTGTAATTTAAACAGTTGTAGTAACAACTTTAAAATGCTCTAATGATATTTTTAAGTAGTCATTACCAGAAACCACAATCATGCATTGAATATCATTCATTATTCACCCCAATCCACCACCCCATCATCATCAACGCCATAGTCATGAAATTATTTGCGCCCTCTTATCGTAAAATGAATTTCCCCCTTTTGTGTTATATAGAAAAGTGATGTATTAACTTTTATACCCCAAAAACTAAAACATATTCGGCTTTTCAACACTCGAGAGTAACCAAAATCCAAAGCCCCTGTCGACCGATGATACGATTTGGATTTTCGCCCTCAGGAACAGTTAGTTCAGTTCCTCCCGCCTGGATTTAAAATCGAGTTATACGAAGTAAAATCCTGAAAAGGGATCGGAGGTAGGTAGCAAATAGCATATTGTGATACGCTTTGAATTCTCTTGATAAGAGGCTCTGCGAGCTAAGATCTAAGAATGCATGTGGAAAGCATCCCCCAACTCATCACACAACTTCGCATCACATTGCATGGTACAGGGAGAGATATGTACCCTTTGATACAACAAGGACTTCTATATTCAAGTGTTGATACATCCTTGTTGTCTGCTGCTACATATGCCGAGACTGAGGGTGGAATTTCGTCTGGGGAAACACTATATCTCAGAACCAAAACCTGGAACATACCCGAATCCCTGAGACGACCTGAAGGCATAGCGTCCAAATCTGTGTAAGTTTAACATTTGCCGCGGTTGGTTAGCTTAATTCGTTTTCATTTGGCTTTCCGTTGTATGAACAGAGTTACGTTAATTGAATTTGATTTAAATTCGCTTTTTTTAGACATAAATCTAATTCTGTGGAGTTAAAAAGGCGAATTCAAGCATACGTGACGAGTTAACATTGCATTGGGATCTGCTAATTTCGGAATAGAGTCTTTGGAATATTCATTTTATGACCGTAAATTCCTTTAGGCGATTTGAGATTGTGAACCTGAAGATTTCTTTTGGGAAGAGATCTTTAGCATATAAAAATATATAAAGGATACTATTTTAACTTAAAGAAAATTTGGCAGCAGTTGTGGAACTTGAAGTTTTGAATTTTTGCACAAAATTGTTGCGGATATCTTCCTGGGGATAGATTTTCGGGAGGGGCCAAATCTTCGGGGTATTGCGGATTAACACCATCTTGTTACACTACCCCACATTAATACATTTTTTTCTTTTTAAATTTTTCGAGGGCTACAAACTAGGCTAATTTTTTTTGACTTTTTGTTTTGGATTTCTTTGCAAAAATTAAAAAAAAACCAAAAACCTTTTTTTTGTGGTTTTATAAGTTAAAAAAAGTTTCCATCATATTTTTCTAAGGAATTTTTCTCAATTTTTTATAGTAGTGTATATAAATGGTTCTAAGAGCATTTTAGGCAAAATATGTTAGTTGTAATCTTAATTTTCGGCTTGCAGCTTCGACAATTTTTCTCGGCCTGCAGCTGCCATTTTTCCCGGGAAATCAGAGGAAAAAGATAATCACGTTTTCCTTACCGGACCTTTCATTATCCTTACGGGGTTTTTAATACCAGAATCAAAGCCAGCGACCCCAAAAACCGCCAAAATTTATTTTTTCCTGGAAACTTTGAGGAAAAAGATAATCAATTTATCCTTACAGAACTTTCCCTTATTCTTACAAGGACGAAGTATGGAAAATATTAGGCCCTATTCCAGGATCCGATACGAATGATTCGGATCGTAAACTCAATGTTGTTGTTGGTGTAAAACACTAACAAGAACATTGAGTTTACGATCCGAATCATTCGTATCGGATCCTGGAATAGGGCCTATTGTATTGTCATTGGACTTACGTATGTGTGAAAAATTTCAAGTTAATCGGATGAGTGAAAGTGGGTCAAAATTGGATTGCAAGATTTGAATTTGACAGACTAACAGACAGATACGAAATAAAAGCTCTTAAAAATGGTCGGCATGCCGTAAAAGTGCGTCTTTTGAAAGTACAGTTTTCATCAGAAAATTTGCACCCCCATGAAAGGTTTGCATTTTCGTTTTGGTTTGTTTAACTAAAGCCACAAACTAATCATAAGCAGACCAACATTTTCATTCAATCCATTCTAGAACAAAATTGAATTTCAACTTTCAAAAAATAAATACCCATAGCAGCCACTCCAGCCGTAGCAGCCATGAGCTTTACTGCCAACAGCACAAGACTTCGTGATGCAAGCTTTCCAGCAGTAAAAGTCCGATAAAGTTGGCCCTCCATTACCATGACTTTTCCCAACTGCAAAAAAATAGAGACACATTTATGTGAAGATACCTTGGCGAGAAAGGGAGATAAGAATCAACTGCAAAAATTTGTCGGCAACTGCAAAAATAATTTCCCGTCAACTGTAACCATAAAATCGCCATAAAAAAAGAGGGGAGATTATTTTTGCAGTTGTCGACAAATTTTTGCAGTTGATTCTTATCTCCCTTTCTCGCCAAGGTATCTTCACATAAATGTGTCTCTATTTATTTGCAGTCGGGAAAATCATGGTAATGGAGGGTCTCCTTAATAGTCTCACCATACTCTTCTCAAACGTTAACGAATTACAGTATCGGGTGACAGGTTGGATGGCAGCTTTTTTGTAAATAAAACCATTTCTTCGTCTTAAAATTTCAAAAATATTTGCAATATCGTAAGCCGGATAAATGGAAAATTCCTTTTACGAAAATCGTTCAACTTGACAGCCGAGATTGTGATTCGTCTACGTTCAGGAAGAGTGTGGTGGCACTATAATGAGAAAATCTTGCAGAACGTTCAGAGTAGCAGTGATACATTTTGTTATTCCACAATTGACGGGGTATAAAATTGCTGTGAGTACACATTAAAATCATAAAAATCTCGAAAGGAGGTCATTCAACGTTCCAAAAATTCATGTTGATTTTTGGTCCGCTAAATTTAAGGAGGACTTAAATGGCCTCCCACTGCACACTATTATATTATGTATGCTAAGTGTCCTTCAACGTTTATGGTGACTGAGTAAACGTCTTTAATGAAAAAATTAATGACCGAAACGAAATTTCGAAAGAATATTAAAGAATACAGAAAAATACAAAATTATTTAGATAAAAAAAAATATTGTCTTGGTCTGAAATCAGTTCTCCCTTGTATATAGGCGATTTTTGAGAATATTGCATTTCAAATGGGACAAATAACGTTTTAGTGGTGAAATTAAAAGAAATCGCCCGCCGACATAATCCTTAAAAAAAGAAATATCCGGAGTCCTTGAGTGGACCTCGATTAAGTGAACCAAAAGACGGTAAACTCGGTGACGAGGGGGATGGACAAGAACTCAGAAGTAATAATAATAAAAAAACAGAATCCTGATGTTTAGCTAAAATGTGCTGCAAGTGGCAAAATAGACGACGGGCCAAAGGTTGAATTTTTATTTCCATTTTTTTTATATAATATTTTTTTATTTTAAGTTTGAGTTGTTTTTTTTTCTTCATGTTAGCTTCTTCTCGAATTTTAATGTGTTTACATTTATCTAGAACGACACAGAAAGGACATCAACTTAAACGGAGAAATAATGACGTCGTTGAGCCTGACTGCCTCCTTTCACCTTACCCATAAAACATTCCACTGGATGGCTTCAAGAATACACAATAATATTCGTATATGACCCGAAGGGATGTTGGGGATTGGCGAAGGGATGTGAAATTGACATATGTCCTGGCACGTAATGACGCAAGCCTTCAAGGCTTTTCTTATACATGGCTGAGTATATTACTTTGTATCCATCTACGGCAGAAGCTTTAAAATGTTTTTTTTCTCTGCTGGCAGATGATATATTTATGTTTAAGGATGTAAATATATTTATGTTTTGTGTATAAGAAAACGGTACTTTTCAGAAGAAGCTAAACTTTCGGTGAAAGTCATGTAAAGTCAAACGTTGAACCGATTTTAGCCTAAGGACAACAAGGATGCGTGGATGCGTACTTCCGCCACTCTTTCCGTCGTCAAATCTCCATGGGGATCCCTGGTAAACTACACATATCTTCATATACACATTTGTAATATCAAAAAAAAAAAATATCGTATATATCCTGTTATATTCATCGCTATGTCCTGGATGAGAAATTATGTTCGCCTCGCGTGACTGTGAACACGATATCTGTTGTCAATGCCGTTTATCTCGATAAGGGATAGGACGAGAAAGGACATTTATAGGCCTCTTCAAACTTTAAATTTCTCCGACATTTATCACATTTATAGTCGCCAACCCAAAAATCATTGCTGTCATGGGACGATAGTATGTAGTGAACTGTTGTATATTAAAGTGTTTTTTTTTTTCTGATGAGGTTTTTTTCGGGTTCCAAAAACTCTTATCTTCCCCTGCGAATGACGATGACGAAGATGATGTTTATGATGATGATGATGACGGCGAAAATATGATACTTCAGTCAAGCAGAACATCAGCTCATATCCTTTTCAATTTTCCATGGAAAATTCGCCACATGTGCTCAAGGACGCCAACCAAATTTTATCCTTCTGTAAATAGTTTTAAATCGTGTTTTTTATTTACTTTTTTTTTTAAAAAAGGGGTGGCTTTTTTTAAGTTTGTGCCGGTTTAATATGAGGGGTTGTGTTTAGTTTGTTATGTTTTAAAATTGTTGTATAAAGTCAGAAAGCAAACATATTTCGTCGCATCTTTGAGATTTTTCTCTTAAACGAAAGAGTGTGAATTTCCAGAATATAGAAACCCAATGGAACTCATTTTTCATGCCATTTCATTAAAAAAAACTTGAAATGGAATTTGAATATCGCTTTTATTTTATTAAGAGTTAAGTCGGTAATCATTTTTGACGAAATTTTTCATTTCGTGTTTGCTTTTCTGATGTTTTTCAAAGTTTCTCTAAAAATGAAAAAAGCGTACAGACTGTAGTTGTATACCATGATCTATAATATTCATTCTCGGGAGAAAATTTGTGAATAGCCAGAGTGGCCTCTATTTGGATGTTTTTACGTTCGCAATTACTTGTTCGCAATTCCCTCGAATTGAATGGAAAATGCAACACAAAACCTTGCAAATAAAAAAAAGTGGAAAATTTTATTCAAGATTGAAGGCTGAGTTATCTCGCATTCAAAAGCTCTAACTTGGAAACCACTGAACCGACGGAGATTTACTTTTATGGCAAAACATGAAGAGAAACTATGCAGCTGCAACTTATTCAATTTTAGTATTTAATGTAGCTGCTTTTTAGTTGGCGTAGTATTTGAAAATACTGCGGCTTCTTCTAAAACTGCGCAGTTTTCAGGGTTGCAGAGGCCATCAAACATTGCAGCATGCTGGTAGCGCAATTTTTTGTAATACTGCGCAGTAAAAGTAGTCTTGTCTGATCTCAGCGTATGCTGGACATATTTTCTGATCCCGTGTGAGTCAGTCCGGTTTATACTTGTTTCACTGTATAAAAAAACTCGATTTCCTAATAAAAATACATTCGAAAAAAAAATAAATAAATAAAATAATTTTCCAATATGATATATAGACCAAAAATTTTCAGAAAGAAGAAATATTTTATGTCTTAAATCGTTTTCCAGATATGTATAACATTTCTCTAAAATACCTACAATTACAATTAATCTTTTTTCGGCAAGGACTTGCTATATACCTCGGTTTTCTTCCGTTAATTGAAACACAAACCCTTTGAATTATTTCTGAAAATTTTTATACTCTATATCTGGGATACTCAATCTTATAGCTTTCCTGGGCCACATTGAGAGAATAAGAGCTATATTGGGCCACAATAGTGTATTACGCAACAAGGGGCGAAAGTCAACGATTTCACGAGTGTGAAGTTAGCTGCACGAGCTTAGCTGCACGGGCGAAGCGAGGCGAAGCCCCCTGACTTCAGCAGAAGTAAATATTTAAAAGAAACAAAACAACTATATTTTATAAATTCGTTTTATTGCTAAGAAATATTGGTCAAAACAAATTTTAATTTTTAAATTTCTCTCTGAAATAAAAAATCAACATAACAAAAAATGGAAATCGGCAATGCTCAACTAAACCACACTTCGCTCGTGCAGCTAACTTCACACTCGTTCAGTTTTATTCATAAATTAGACGCATATATGGCTGTACTGCTACTCTAGTGTTTTCTGCCTATGAAGTTTGTCTTCTGTATTCTGTGGTATTCTGTGGTACGATAAACACGTCGCGAAAACACACTTTCGGCCAGCTGATCGCACTTTCGCCCCTAGGGCCGAAAACGCAACTTTCGGCCCGCTACGGAGGCATCAAAAGGCATATTTTCGATGCATGTGTTATGAAAATAAAATATACTAACCCTAAAGATAGCAGATTAGTAAAAAACGTAGAATATATACATACTTAGTTAACAATTTTAATTAATTTAAACTTCATTAATTCATAAAGTTTGTAAATATATCAGTTTTTGTTGGGCCACATTCTAACACGTCCTGGACCGGGTTGGACAAGCTTTATATGATATATTTTATAGGAGTATATTAGATTTAGTATACCGTCTGTAACGCATCGAACCAATTATCGGACACAAAAATGAACAACACCAGGGCGTTAGGGATGACAAAAGATTTCGATTTCTGCATGCCCGTCTGTCCGTCTATCTGTCCGTCTGTCCGTCGTCCGTCTGTCCGTCTGTCCGTCTGTCCGTCTGTACATCTCTCCATCTGTCTGACCATGAACGCCATAACTTTCGAAAAAATTGAGCTAGAGACTTGAAATTTTGTATAGTTATGAAATTTTGTATAGTTACGGTAAATAGCTAGGCTAAGTTCTTGAAAGGGCAAAATTGGACATTCCTACCATCCTCCTCCATACAATGAAATAGTTTTTTGCAATTTTCTCGAAAACGGTGAGTCATATTGAAAAATTTATAAAGGTAAAATGTGTTTAGAATAGGATTTTACATAACCCATACATACATCCTAATCCAATCGGACCACTCTTTTCCCCCTCTCAAATGAATTTTTCATCTGTCATCATATACAGTGTTTGACGATTGGCCCCTGGCAATTATAGCTTTTCTTATGTTTGTAGTTTCGTACAATAAGTAGGAAATATCATACATATATGTATATACTCGTGTTTTATCTTTGAAATCACTTTTTTTGTTAATTTAGTACCTAATGTCAAAGAAATTACAGCGGTTTTATTCAAGTTATCGTGGTTTTGGTGATGAATCTTCTAATTAAATTCTTTTTATTTGAATAAAGAAATTATTTCTTACAATGGCCGTGCTATTTGTTTACAAATTATGTATATTTCAATAAGATTTTCTTTAGAAAAGCGGGTTATTTATATAAGTCAAAAATAGAAATTATAAACCTTTAAAAACCAATATATCTTTTGACGAGCCTTACGTTATTAACATAAGTACTGACTTGGAAGCATTGAAATACGAAATTTTATAATAAGTAGATATTTTATTGAATACCTACTCATAGTATTTTTATTGAGTTTATTTAAATTCGATCTGAATAGAGCTACTATCTATAAAATATTTTTAATATGTACAAAGTACCCGTACTCACTACAATTTATTTAAAATTCGAAACTGATTGTCAGTCAAAGGTCTGGCGGAAATAATAAAAAATAATTTTTTAAAGAATATCCTTTTTACGGCTGAAAAAATATTAACACAAGAAAAAAAATTTGTCGTAATTTAGAAAAAGGCTTGTAAAAGTTTATTTTGTAATTTTTAAATGTAAAAAACAAATGTTTGAATAATTTTCCGTACAAATAAATAGAAAAAAGTAACTGAGATTTGTAAAAGAATAATAACAGCTCTTAACTTTCACACCTGATGCACTTGAAGAATTTACTACACATAGGTAGGCTAAATTACACAATTGCTGAAGTAATTCGTCAGGTGCAATTTTTAATTACACAAGCATATGATGCAGTGCGAAAACCAAGTATCAAAAAAACTTTTTTTTTAAATATACCGGTGTTTTTTCGTGCAATAGCAAGTCTTTGTCGTAGTCCTTCGAGTGAGTGTGAAGTATGAAGGACATTTAAACAGATGAAATTCATCCTGAGAGGAAGGTGCATATTTATAAACACACAAAAAGTGCTAAATTACACGAATTGCTTCTTAATTATGAATTTACACCCTTCTTACAATCGTATTACAAGGAAACTTGGAAAGAAATTCTGCATGATGCCGACTACAATAGTATAGAAGACATACACACACTCGTACAGCAAGTTAAACTATGTATGAATTATTAGGTGTATCTGAGTGAGTGTGAAATGCAGTTTGCTTTATATTAATGGAAAATGTCTCTCTGTGAATGATTTCATTGCTTGGAAGACAGTTGGAAAATGCACGTTTCCTGAACGTATTTAGTGTTGGATGCAGTCACATCCTAGACGAAATGAATAATAATAGTACTTCAATTGTAAGAAGGGACACTCTAGTTAGTTAGTTCGGTATAACAGTACGGGACAAGTATGCACCAAGGATATAAGGAGTTAAGATGATACAAAATTGCAACACTAACAGTAGATTTGTATTTTACATCTTGGCCTCGTGCACTTGCAATGGGGAGTTTTTTTTTGTGCATACCACAAAACGCGACAGGACTAACGAAGTTGAGTAGATTCGCGATAAGCTATGTTGGCACAACTGAATCTCTTCTTAAGGACCCAATTAGCGGATTTTGCATACTTTCCATTTAATAATACTCATACTTACTTGAAGTAGTACCCAACATGATCTTATAAATTTACTAGGGTATGCTTGCAAAGTACGCATATGTGAGGTAGTCGTAGGTGTACACATATCTGCTAAGAACATTATTTGCTGGATGAATTTTTCTATTTACAGAGTACGAATCTGCATTTAAATTTGAAGGGAGCGACTGTGGTGGACTCAGGTGTAATTTTAGCTTGTTACGTGGTATAAATTGAGAGTCCATGTTCTTATGTATCCTTTTTATAATTGTACAAATTAAGGTCCTTGTGGTCGCAGGTGTGACTGCAGAAACCAATTAAGAGTCCAAGAGGGCGAGTATATTTCTGTAAGGACACTCATGATGTACTTGCAATTTGCAAGTTTATTTTAATTATTCACTCAGATGCATCTGATATTCTAAGAGAGTGTAATTTTCTGTTTCTTAGCTCTCAAGGTAAAGTTCAAATTATTGTAAATTAAATTCTTAATTAGAAACCCGAAATTTTTGTCGGCTTTGAAGGCAACAATAAATGCATTAGTTTTTTACGAACCGAAATGGTTTAGTTTTTTACGAATTATCGGGGGTTTTTCAAGGTTGCCGGCTCCAAGTCATATGAATTGGCAGGATATACGAATTATCGGGATTTTACTGTATTTGAACCTATTTTCCGAAACTTTAAATACTGTAGAGTCAAGTCATGTGCTGTTCACATAAAAACAATAAATCAATAGCCATGACTTTTTTTCGTTGAAAATGGTTCCAGAAAACATTTAAAAAAATATCAGTTGTGGTCAACACAAAACTTTCTTCTACAAAATCTACGACCCTGTGCAATTTACGCTAGAGCCCTGTCGCGTTGTCAACCTAAGACGACCTCCCAATAAATTGTTGGTTCATCCAAAAATATCAAAAACGTACAAAATTACGTAAAAAGAACGGTAAAAGATATCAATTTACGGTAAATGGCAAAAATGTAGAAAATGTTAACATCTTTAATTATTCTTTTAACTGATTTGTCGAAAAACCGTTAGTTTGCAAATTATTCGCAAACATATGATTTTTTACATATTAATGAAAATATCTCAATAACGGTAAAATATAACGGATAACGGTAAAAGACAAACTTATGCAGAATGCCATTCTCATTAATTCACTTCATACATTCAGTCAGCAAAAACCCGTTAATTTTCGAGATAATCGCAAAAAACTGTTTTTTTGGAAATAACGGTTTATCTCGATAATTTATTTTCTCCAAGTTTTGTCATACTTAAGGCCACTAAAAAACGCGTAGTTTGGGCGTAAATCGAGAAAAACGAAATTGCGATTTTTGAAAAACCGCCATTTTGGATACTTCCGGTTAACGGATTTCCACCAAAAGTTGATAGGATCGTCCCATTTCAGGACCCAATATGCCTATAAAATTTCATGGCGTTAGCTCTATTAGTTTTTGAGAAATCTTGTACACAGACTGACAGACAGACTGACAGACAGAAAGACATTTTTTTATTATACCCGTATGGTGAAACCAAAGGGTATATTAACTTTGCCTTACCGTTTGTAACGCCAAGATCCCGTCATCGCACAAAAAAATGAATTACACCAGTGTGTTTAGAATGATAAAAATATTTAATTTTTGCATGTCCGTCCGTCTGTCTGTCCGTCTGTCTGTCTGTCCGTCTGTCTGTCTGTCTGTCCGTCTGTGGCGCGGATTGCGGGCGCACGGATTGAGCTAGAGACTTGAAATTTTGCACAGATCCGTTTTTCGTAAAATGAGAGGCTAAGTTCGTTAATGGGCAAAAATGGACCATTACGGGGGGTACCCCCCATACGAACGAAAACGTTTTTTGCGAATACCTCAAAAACGGTGCATCTTATCAAAAAAGTGCGAGAACAAAAGTTATTTAGGATATAATTTTACATAAAACTCCCATACATCAAAATCCAATTTGAACAAATTTTAAAAAATCTTATTGGAAAGTTTGACTTCAAAATGGAATTTTGGTACAACTGTACCAATTTTGATACGAATATCACCATACGGGTCTCCAATGATTGCCAGATAGGCAATTATAGCTTTTGTTATGTTTTAATATGACACCAATCGACTCAGGAGTGATCGGGAAATGTTTTTTAGGCAAAATTAAGAGGTCGAAATTTTTCATGAATACAATACTTTATTATACTCCGTAGAAGAAAGTAAAAAAGACATGAACTAATTTTATGGAGGGGTGGTATTTACGCCTGTGGTATATAGAAGTATATGGAATGTTGATACTATTGGACAAGCAAAAAAATATAAGGATTTAAAGTTGGTGGTACTTAGAAGTACCGACGCGACGGTTAACAAAGGGTTAAAGACTTCTGATTTTATTAAAATATACATATAAAAATAAATTTCTAGCGTACATCTGTTTGACGATCGTGACCCAGTGTCTGGGAAACAGAGATACACGGAATAAAACATATGGGAACCGTTCCACTAAAATTGCATGCTCCAGTACCATATTTATGGGAAAAACGGCATAGTGGCAAAATATGGAAGTCATTCCTATAAAAAATTGTAACAGTTCCCAAGGACAATTAGGACTATACTTCCAATATTTATGGAAGCCTTTGCTACAAAGTGGTGTAACGAGTCCTGTAATCGATTTCCCATATTTTATAGGAACATTTCCTATACGGATTTTTTTTCCGCGTATAAGGTATTTTACTTTGCCTTTTTAGCTCTCCTCATTCTAGTTTGGAAAAAAATCTGCAAAAAAATCTTCAACAAAAAAATTTCTGATCTAAAAGAAGTTATTTTGTGTTGTAGAGTACAGGCAGAGTCTTCCTTTCAATTACATTGTGAACAAATGAATCCTGATGGCTTTCGAAAACAAACTTAGTTCCAAAACTAACTCAAAAGCTCTACTAATCGAAACTAAAGTCTCACCTCGTCAACTTTAAACCATTAAAACGGCATAGTGGTAAAATATCGGAGTCGTTCTTATAAAAAATTGTAACAGTTCCCAATTTTTTTAGGACACATTCCAACAAAAAAATTGTTGTATTCTTTTTTTTTTGTGTGTAATCATTCCCAAAATTATTGGAGGAATTACTATATATGTTAGACATGCTACGACAAAAAAATTAGGAACATTGCTTTTTGTAAGGAACTCAATCCTAAAATGGAAGGAATAAATTCTATAAAACATTGTAATGTCGTCATTGATTATTGGACTCTCTCCTATATAAATATATGCGTGACATTCTTGTTTAAAATAGGATTCTTTCCTATAATTATAGCATCAAGTCCTATTAGCTTGGGATTGACTCCTTTTTTTTATTGGATTCTGTCCAAGCTAAAGGGGACAGACAAAAATTCGAGTTTTCGAATATACGAGATAGGGCAGTTTGAGGTGTTCGAAAGTATTCGAGATATCAAACAGCTTGAGTAATAAAATGACCTGGAATTGAAAAATTTCTCCGACACATATGTTAAGACCGGAATACAATTGGCCCGACACAACTTTTACGGCGATAGATTACGGCGACAATGTCGCCCTCCATATATAATTGCGCACACTTTGCTGTGATTCGTTTTTAATTTGATTTTGACAGTCGGACGATGAGCCACATAACTTAGTTCCAAAACTAACTCAAAAGCTCTACTAATCGAAACTAAAGTCTCACCTCGTCAACTTTAAACCATTAAAATTTGATTTCTAGGTGTTGTCGGGGGCAAAGGATTAATGATAACGTGAATGGATCTAAAAACAATAGTTCTTCTGCTGCATTCATTGTGTGTCATCCCGCTTAGATTCATGCGTTTATTTTTGGAATAAGGACGAGATTCTAATGAATGAATCTCTGCAAGTGTTTTCACGTAGCCATTACAGGCAACAGCAGCATCATCGGTTGTGTCAATATTTTTCTATTTACACCAAAAGTATTTTCATTTTTTTTTTCGTTTTGATTCTCGCTAAAGGTTTGTTCGTCCTGGAGAAGTGTATTCGCTGGAAATGGTGGATTAACGTTGGGAGTGTCACAGATGCAAGCATCGTCATTTGTTCCTGTTCAACGTTTCGCATCATTTCATTCCAATTCAGCGATTCGCGATTGTTGACTGATAGGATTCGAATTGATTCCCAACCTGGATGAATGCTATATCCTGCATCATTCAGTATGGCTTGACTGTTTCTCATTACCATGAGATATCCTGTATTCTTGACGACTAATCCTGGTACTCGAACATATCCTCCTCCAGTTGTATTCTGCAATTTGGATTCTCGATCAACTCAACTCTGGATTCGAAGCGTTTTGCTGATGTGCAGTTTTTTATTTGTGGCGATAGGACATTCATTGTTTCATCGGAGGACTTTTTGCTTCACAGATACACAGTGTCAGCGACGATTTATATTTTTTTTTGCTCTGCCATTGGTTGATGATGGATTTGCACTTTGCACTCAATTTCAAGGACTCTTTCGAGTACGAACGTCGATTGCAGGATTAGCAATTTTTAACGAATCAAATGTGGTTAGAAGTTTCATTTTTCTTAACACTTTTTTGTTTGGTTTATTTCTCATACTGAATGTGTTGAACGTCGATTAATTGCAGTGTCGGAGATTTTGCAATTTAATTAATCTTTGCATCTGGATTTGTTGTGTTAATCAATTTGTAGACAATTTATGGCATTTACTGAGTTGCGAATGATATGTTGAAAATTTTATGTTGGAAATATTTATATACGAGGTTTTGTTTATGCCGCAAAAAATGTTGAATTAAAACATTTCACTTTTTTTTGGAACTATGAGTTATTTACAAAAATAAAGCAAAAATATAATTATCTTGCCAAGAATCTGGAATTAAAAAAAATAACTTAGTGGTGTAAGCACGTTAACTTTCGGAGAAATTGACAATAATGGGTTCTGTCTATAAGCAATATTTGGAGCAATCTATTTTTTATATTCCTCAAGTACAACATTTCGACTTATAATCTCTTAAAATATAAAGTTGATTGGATGTCAACTCCCCAAGTTATTAAAGACATATTGGCAGCCGAATTTGGAACATTTACGAAATAACTTGAAACTGTAATCGCTATTTTCTCAAAACTATTATGCTTTCAAAAACAGGGATTACTCAATAACCACTCAACCGATTTCTTTGAAATTTCGCATGGTTATTAAGAATAAGCTTATCTAGTCCTGGGCCGAGGCCTTTTTTTTTAATTTTTGGTTTTTTAACAGTCAAAAAATAGGCCACTTGTTACAAAAAAACCGTTACTTTACTTTACAATGTACGCTATTTGGCTCAAAATTGATTTTTCAAAATAAAGAACGGTCTAGGATAGCTTTATGTAATACTTGGTAAAAACATAACAAAAGCTATGATTGCCAATCTGGCAATTATTGAAAACCCGTATGATGTTTTAAGTGAACAGCGAACAGTTGTATCAAAATTCCACTTTGAAGTCAAACTTTCCAATAATATTTTTTAAAATTTATTCCAATCGGATTTTGATGTATGAGAGTTTTATGTAGAATCATATTTTAAATAACTTTTGTTCTTGGACTTTTTTTTGATAAGATGCACCGTTTTTGAGATATTCGCAAAAATCGTTTTCGTTCGTATGAGGGGAACCCCCGCTTACAAAAATAGGCACTAATATTCATCTATTATATAATAGTCATTACTGAACCGATTTGGAAGAAACTTTCAGGGGAGCTCATCTATTATAGTATAGGCTTGTTTGGCTGTTTGTTCGCTTAAAACTCGAGAACCGCTGAACCGATTTGGAAGAAATTTTCAGGGGTCCTAACCATCGTTAATTGGAGGGTTTTAGACCATATATCAACTCAAGGTTCCCTTCTTTCTTACCAGTTTCCCGGATTTATATATATTGCTTTTTGTTTTTCCGTCTGTTCGTCTATAACTTGAGAACCAATATGAAACTTTCACGGGAACTTGCGGGCATCAAGTAGCGGTTTTTAGGTCATGGGCTAACTCGAGGTTCCCCGTGTCCCATCCCTGCTAACTCCTTTACCGTGAAACCCCGTAATAAAATGAAAAAAAAAAATAGGTTAAATAAAATAATTTTATTTAATCAGTACAAAAATCGCCAAAAAACACGTTCTGTTCAGGTAGGCATAACCCCATAAGAGACTTGAACAAATGTATTTCATAAAACAAGCATGACTATATTATTTAACACGTTGTCTACCAGCCAAAAAAACGCTTACTCCGCTAGTATACACTGGGAAAAAACGCAAAAATCATTTCTGTACTTTGTGAGTCATCAGTGAAAACAAGATCAATACAGACAGAAACGAACGAATCGAATAAAATATAACGGACAAAGAAAACCCCTTTGTACCGCACGAGCGACTGCACTCAACCATGGAACTTTAGAAACTGACGGTAATGACAATAGTGTGTGTACACCGGTGACTCACATGGTAGCCAACGTGTTAATGGGAAAAACCTTCCCCGTTCAATTGGAATATTTTCTATACAAGTTCAGTTTAAAGATTGCCTTATGAAATTGCAGCTGTTCTTATGTTTTTCTGTAATATTGAGAAGCAATTTTGTAGCTTGGATCTTCTGTATCTTGGATATTTTGTATCTTGGATACAGAATTACACCTCAATTACACCCCCTCGCCGATCGGATATTACTAAAAATATACAGTACACTCGCATTATATGAACATGAAATTTTAAGCTGTTCATATAACAACGTGTTTAATCTCAAATATTTTCTATGGATTTAATACAACTGTTCATATAATAGGATGTTCGTATAATCGCGAGTCTACAGTACCTACTTCTAATTTTTGGTGGTTTCTCGCATACAAGCAAAAGTCGTGTACGATTTAAATTTTTTTTACGATGATAAATCGATTAATTCAACAAGTGACTCTAAAATGGCTCATGACGCTACTGAATTCCCATATAGAAAGAAGTCATTAGGGTAGAATTAAAAAACTTTTATTATTTAAGGGATATCCAACATTTGTTGGGACAAAAATCATTTGACTTGCTTTATAATATAATTAAAAAATCGTGCTTGTATATCAATTGTTTTGGCATGGCAGTTGGAAATGTAACCTCACTTTTAGTTAGAGTCTTCAAAAACTTAAATGTGAATGGGAAATTTTGGTTAATATTAGAAAAGTCAAAATTTTTTAATTAGAAAAAAAAAAACAAGTTTACACAAAGGTTGGAAAATATTAAATCTCCAATTTGAAATTATGAACAAAATTTTCCATGAAATTTGGTTAGATGGAAAGTTTTACAAAACCTCAAATATTTTTGCTTTAAAAACCTGAAATATCATAAGCTTACACAAAAGGCCGTAAAGCAGACTTCGCGTCATTAATTCGCCCTAATATTTTAACTTTGTGGTCGCGGCGGCATTCACTGTGTTACTCGGGATCGAATTATGAAATCCATTCGACGGATTTTCAATTAATTTTTTCTTCCAAAGCGGGATATTATCTAAGCCGAAACAAAATTTTTTATAAATGATTTTTTGTTAATAAAAAAATCTAAACTGCTCATAAAATCAAAATTGATGACTAAAAATATTAAAGTAAAAATTCGTTGACTGTGAAAATTGTCTTAAGTTTTTTATAAAAGTTAGGGTGAAAATTTCGCTGGGGTGACTCAATATTATGTTTATCTATCATATTAAATTTGAAAGCTCAAGGGATGAATTCAAGTTTGACGCCCCCTCATTCACAGAACTCAAATACATTTTAGCACTGATTTGATTTCATTTCTCAAGTGATGATGTCGTCACTTTCGCTGCATTCCTTAGGGATTCGTCGTCACCGAATGAATCCTTAACCCCTCACCAAATTGTATACAAACACACCCGACCCTGACACCATTGAGCACCGCTTCGCACACTTCCCAGCAATTGAGCAGACAATAGCTCTATTAAATTTAAATTTACAAATATTACACCTAAGCATTGTGATTTGTGTATATAATTTTGGGTATTTCGTTTTACATTTTTTACACCGCACAGCTTGCCGTATGAGTATTTCAAGTGTTGGCGGTACTATTTACAAATATACGAAAATTACAACCGACAGTTGAATATATATATAGGAAAAGTCCTAGTAAACTGGCATCATAAATCATAAAAACTCCCACAAATATGCTGGATATGTGCAAATGGAAGCAATTTGAATAATAAAAAAAATTGTTTTTCTCGAAGGATAAGTTCTGGATGCTGGGCTTCCTTTCGCTGAAAAAAAAAGAAAGTACTAAGCCGCAAACGGATATGCGAATTCACTCGCGTGGCAATCGCTTGGCTTTGGGTTTTCTGTTGGCTGAAAAGGATGAAACCTCCGCATATTGCATATTTGTACATCTACATGCATGAGGATGGGTGTGATAATGGCGATATCCTTCCTGGCGCGCTCTTTGGAATTCCATGTGATAGGATTTGGCCCGAGTTTAGGAAGACCTTCGTTTTCAACTCGCATGGCCACAGTCAGAATCGCTTGATGGTGGTCGGAATCATGTCGCACCGGCAATGAATCCTAGCGAATAAATAAATATTTTAAATCCTTTTCTTCTTTGCTTGTCGGGATTTAGTTATCCTTGCAATGATATGTGAAACATGGTACTATGAAATGATACTGGGCTAAGAGTATGTCGTCGAGATGTTTTTCTGAAGCTGGCTGAATCTATCCGCTTCAAAGCCTTTTTTTGCATATTTTTGTCAACATTTTCGTTGGCCGCTTGGGGATCTTTTCCTTCTTAGGGATGAGGTAGATGAAAATGGGTCTGAACGGTTTTGGCATCTCTAAGGGTGGTGGTTGATTGTATGTGGACGGATGGAGGGGAATCTAAAATTTATAAATATACATGTGGAAACCTTATAAAAGTCTAGGTATCAAAAGGCAAATCAGATAGATGTTATCCTGACAGGAAATATAAAATTTAGCACTTTAAAGTGCTGTTTGCTAAAAGGTCCTCCATGCATGTCAGATTATGTGTTACACAAGAAATATTTGATTATTTGTTAGTGCTTGACACTTTTTCGGTAATTTGAAGTTTCATATCATTTTTTTTGAAGTCTTTAGAGGTGATTTAAAAACAATAAGATAGTATTTTTCGTAACAAATTCAAAATTTAAAAATTGTTTTGAACCACAAATATTTTGGGATGGTATTTTTCCAAATATATGATCCTCAAGGCGAGTTTACAATAAAAAACATAAGAAAAGCTACAATTACCGTCAAATACTATATATGAAGGAAGACACATTTTTTATGAATAAAATCCAATTGCGTCGAACTGGATTTTGATGTATGGAATAGTTATGAAAATTCATATTCTAAAAACATTTCGTCCTTAAAATTTTTTCGATATATGCACCGTTTTCGAGAAAATAGAAAAAAAGTATTCCATTTGTATTGGATGGGTTCAACTGGATTTTGGCGTACAGGTAGGATACGTGAAATCATATTTTAACACTCTACCTGCCATGTCAGTCAAAAAGACCTGACACCTAATTGTACACAACGGCCACAATGAAAATTATTCAAGTGTTCGCTGCAACCGCAACGATTTTTTGTAGTTGCATACATTTTATGGTAATAAAAGAACATTTAGGTATAATTTTGCTTCAATTTTTTTTTCTCTTAGAAAAAGGCTTAAAACTGTCGTGGCAGTTAGAGTGTTAAAAACATTTTACCTTGATTAATTTTTCAATACGACTTACCTCGTTTAAGAAATTACTCTTCCCATTTACGAGAAACGCAATTGTACAAAAAATTTAAGTCTCTAGCTCAATCCTTTCGACAGACAGACGGTTTTTGATTGGTAGCCCAAGTATTTGCCACCAATTTTTGGGTTTGTGGCCGCGGTGTCCATTTCGCGCCCTTTTTTAAACGTATTCATATGCGAAATTTTTATCATCAGCCAATGATTTTCACATATTTTGTTGCTACCGTAAATCAAATGTGAAAACTGATCGAATCTCCTTGCCTTAATACAATATTTAATATTTAGGGTGTATCGACAACTATAGGCTAAATGCTCCTGAAGCTATTAACATCTGTTGGAAACTTTTATTGTGCCATCATGCACGTGTCTGCAATCGTGGACCATAATTGAGTGTAAAAACCAAGACCTGATTTTGGCATAAATTAACAAGAACTTGGCCAGCAAAGCAATTCAACTCCCACTGAGTAAATTAGAAGTCTATCAGTCTCATCATCAGCTTTCAATCATTGGTGGTGGCCACCCCTCAAAAGGGGGTAGGGAGTAACAAGCAATCGAAGGGATGCCAAATACACTTTTGAGGGTTCCGTTCCCATGCCATCGATCGTAAGGAATAGAGCAATGGACGGGAATCGAGTCAACGTATCCCCAGACACATGCCTTAACGTGTGCCATCTTCATCTAATACGGCTGACGTGCGGAGAAGGCGTCCAATCGCCGATAGCTTCCGAATTTTCTCCCGTGCGAATCCTGTGCGAGAGGCTGCGACTGCAGGAAAAATGAAAATGTAGGCGAACCATTCAATTATAATTATCGCCCGTATACCGAAAGTCTTCGGAATGTGGTTGCGACGTCGCAGCGCTTCAGAGTTCCTCACTTCGTCAAAGTTATCCCTTTTGATGACGACACGACACAATTGGCATATGTAAGAAGGTACTCATGGCCGAATTCGAGGATATACTCTTATATGTGGATAAATATGGGGAGGGTGGATTCGATTAACAATTATTCCCTCTAGTTTCCAGTAGCACACGTGACCAGCACGTGTTGCTTAATCTCACTTTACCCTGGATGGGATTTCTGTGTAAGTGAATTTGAATAAATCGCGTATCTGAGTTATGTTGTGACAGTTTTCCCAATCATATCGAAAATTCACTAAGTTCGAAATCAACATTTCAATCAAAATCAAATGCGACAGTGATGTGAAATTTCATCCCCAAAAGCAGATTAAAATGTAACTAAAAACCAAAATTAAATCATTGGAAATCAAAATACTTAAATGGATATTTTTGCTGTTTTTCTATTCCTAGGATTATCTCTTGCCGGATTTTGTTTGCTCGAATAATTTATCTGTTTCAGTAATTGCGTTGTGTGTCTGTTAGCTTAGAACTCGCGAATCATTAGGAGCCTCCACACGTTCAATGTTACTTGACAAGTATTATTGATGAAAATTTTCGTCAAGTAACATTGATGGAAATTGCATCCAAACGTTACATTGAAGAGCATCCAAACGATCAATGTTACTTGAAACATGAGTAATTCAAGTAAAATTGTCAAGTAACATTGAACGTGTGTAGGCCCCTATTGAACCGATTGGGACTAAACTTTCGGAAAAGCTTTTAAGTACAAAGCCAACGGTTTTTGATGCCCCATTCCCATTGTAAAATAGTTAGAATAGCAACGATTCCCCATTGTAAAATAGTTAGATTTACTATTTTTTCTCTGTATGTAGCAAATGGATTTAAAATGATAATTTCAGCATAGAGGCATCATCATGAGTTGTGCTTCGGCGTTACAGGGTCTTTCCCTAAGCTCTGGCTGACACTATAAAATAATAGAGAGAAAAAATTAGGTAAAAATTACCAAAATCATCGAATAGTTTAACCAAGTTTTTGGTAAAAAAAAAAACAATTACTAAGAAATTTTTTAATGTACGCTACGTTCTTGGTAAAGAATTTCGGAAGAAAATCAATTTTACCGTAAATGGATATCTTTTACCGTTATCGAGATATTTCAGATGTAGAAAAAAATTATATTTTTATATTAACTAATATTTTATTCGTCGGGTTATAAATTGAGCAGGAATGTAGATTTTGTATAAGTACCAGGAAAACCGAGCCATGCTCGGCCACCTCAAAGTCGTCCTTTTGCTGAAATTTCGGAGAGGTGAGACCTATCGATCTAGATAGGTCTCACCTCTGTTAGAAAAAAGCACGCAATATGTTAGAAAAACACACACGGTGAGACGATACCTTTCTTACATAATTAAACTTCATATGACGAATATAATTGGGTATAATGTTGATTTTTTTTTATATAAAAACATCAGGTTTGTAGTGGAAAAGTCAGGTTTGTAGTGGAAAAATCGAAAGCCCCTAGCTCCCTTAGTAATACTGTAAAGTTTCATTAAGATCGGACCACCCAATTCGAAGATACCAGGCGAGGGGTATCGAGGGGAGGGAAAAGTCAGGTTTGTAGTTGAAAAATCGAAAGCCCCTGGCCCCCTTAGTAATACTGTAAAGTTTCATTAAGATCGGACCACCCAAATCGAAGATACCAGGCGAGGGGTATCGAGGGGAGGGAAAAGTCAGGTTTGTAGTGGAAAAATCGAAAGCCCTCAGCCCCCTTAGTAATACTGTAAAGTTTCATTAAGATCGGACCACCCAATTCGAAGATAACAGGCGAGGGGTATCGAAGGGGAATTTTCTCAGGGGTGAGACCTATCTAGATCGATTTCTTGTCCCCGAAAATCCCTAACCCCCAAGTTTCGTGAAAATCGTTAGGCGGGTTTTCGAGATCGTTTGTGCAGACAGACAGACAGACAGACGTTCGTCGTATTATATTATAGGATAACTGAAATATGAAGACTACGATCTGTCTACGATCTGTCGATCTGTCTCAATTTTTTTGTATATGAAGAAAGATAAATTGAAAAAAAAAAACTTTATTCATTTCATTAAAAAAAACTCCAACCTTGCAGCCGAGACTGAAGTATCGCAGAATAACAGATTCACGGGCGTAACTAGCCTCGATTGTTGAAGGGGGCTAAATCCCTTATCAATTCTGGGCACTTTTTACTATCCTTTGCTATCGCGACTTTCCTCTGCTGTAGAGGAAAAGTATTGTAGGGGCGTAGATGGGCGCGAGAATTAAATTTACACTACAGGGTGCGCCATCTGTTCCTCCGGTATGAGAATGTTGAATAACTTTTTAAAGAAACAATAGATTGCAAAAAATGGTGTTTTTTTATTTAGTTCAATCCTTTACAATTTATGTTGACTACTTTTTGAAAACAACATCGATCAAATGACCACCTTTATTGGCCACCGCAAACTGTGCTCTTTTTCGGGCATTTTCCATCACTTCTTCGAGCATCTCCGTCGGTATGGCAGCTATTTCGGCACGAATATTGGTCTTGAGCTCGTCAATGGTCTTCGGGTTGCTGGCGTAAACTTTACTCTTCAAATAACCCCACAAAAAGAAGTCTGGGGGGGTTAAATCAGGGGATCTTGGTGGCCAGTCAATATCGCCTCTTTTCGATATCACACGTCTAGGGAATTTTTGTTGCAAAAACCGTATTGTTTGGTCCGCTGTGTGGCATGGCGCCCCGTCTTGCTGAAACCAGAAGTCAGTCAGACCTTTTTCACGCATTTTCGGACACACAAAATGTGCCAACATCCACCGATATCGATTACCATTAACTGTTTCACCTTCATTGAAGAAAAATGGCCCAATGATGGTTTTTGCGCACACGCCGGCCCAAACAGTCACTTTTCGATCATGCAATGGTATTTCATGAATCTCGTGAGGATTTTCTGTCGCCCAAATGCGGCAATTTTGTTTATTAACACCGCCAGAGGGAATGAAATGTGCCTCGTCGGTCATTAAAACTTGCATCCAAAATTGAACGACTATTTTCAATGTACATCGTCACTATTTCGGCGCGTTCTTTCGGTGTGAAGCGGTTCATGGTTAAAATTGTACTGGTTTGACGTTTCCAAAACGTGTCTAGGAAAGCAAATCGGTTGACAAATGGCGAAGTTATTCAATGTTTACATACCGGAGGAACAGATGGCGCACCCTGTATATAAAGTGCCGTTTCGAAATATTAAAAAAATGTGAACAAGAAATTGTTCATTTTTTTCGCGAGTACATTAGCTTTTGAAAATTTTGGCCACGCTTCCCCAAGAAATCCCATAGGACAAGATCGTCTAACTGGGCTAGCTCTTTTTAGGATTTCTAGAGAAGTGTGTATAAAACCCGAAGCTTTGTGACAACAACGACTGCATTTAGTAGTTTATCTGTTTTCCCGTTTTTATGCAGACATTGTCCTCTGTAAGTCTTGTGTTGATAATAACTGATATTTTTTAATAATTCAAACGTCTTAAATAATGATAAAATAATAACGTGAATGAAGATTTTGAATTATCCGAAGTTTCCGTAAATCTGGCCCTCTCGCTAACATCTGGCGAAACAATTTTCCAAACAAATTTTTCATATTTAACTTTGTCCGAAATGGGTCGCTTGAAAGAAAAATTTGTTAAAAGTTTATAACAAATGTTAAGCCCAATTCAGACTAACAATTGCGACCAATGAGATCAAAGCTTTCATGTCTTCCTCGACCAATGAGATCAAAGCTTTCATGTCCCTATGGTTGAAAGCTTTGATCTCATTCGTCGAGAAGCCTTAAGCCTGAGTTACACTACGACGACAAGGCGACACGACAACGCCACCAAAGTTTGAAAATTGAACTTTTGTCGCGACGACATCCAATAACAGTTGAATAGTTTGGTTAGGTTAATTGTGTTTGAGTTGCTCTCTTTTGGTGAAAAATTGGCAATTTTATCAAAATGCAGAAATTACCCATAGTAGCATATAATATTAATTTCTTTACTTTCTACACTCTCATCTTTTACTTTCAAATAAGTTTGTTAGGTTATGGGATTGTTTATCGCGTGCTCGCAGCTCTGGTAATGTAACTTACCATAACGAACGATAACGACAATGTCGCGCGACTCTCGTCGATGTCTCGTGTCGCCTTGTCGTCGCAATGTAACTCAGGCTTTAATCGTAATCGCAATCGGTAGTCTGAATTGGACTTTAGCATTATTTGCATTCTAAGCTTTTTGTACCTTGAGATAATTTAACTCTTTGTTTTTTTATATTTTCAACAGGTAAACGTCATTTAGTTGTTTGCATTTTTCTAGGGTGAAGTAAACCCCTCCCCCCTCCTTCACCCCACCACTAGCCAGAGCCTAAGTTACGCCCATGAATAAGATGTAGGGCCGTTTGCGCCAACTATTCTTAAAAAAAAGCTGTGCTTAGGTTTTTAGTAATTCGGCAATTACCTTGAGATATAACTTACCTCAGACTGACAATAGCATCAAAATTATGGTTCAAGAGATAACTGAGAAGGCGGTAAGAAGGATGGGTGACTTCAAGTCAACTTTCATTTAGCTTAAATTGGGTTAGGGGTAAGTACTGCAGTAACAAATGACTAACTTATTGAGTTTGCCGACTTTGCACTTCTTTAAAAATCTTATTTTTTTTTGACTAGAATATCCTTGACTAGTCCACAAAAAATTTACACACGGCACTTGATACTTTCCAAAAATTAAGACTATTTTATAATAAATTTAACTTTTTGATTCAGAGAGCAAAAATCACCGAAATTGTACTAAATTTCCTGGCTCTTAAATGAATTTATTTTAAATGTTTGATTGAGAGTCAAGAGAATAATTTATTCATTAAAGGGAAACTATTAGATTGGAGATTCCCACAATTGTTGGTTTCAAAGTAGCCTAAATCTGAATATCTTTCCAGAGCAAACACAAAGTTCGGCAGCTCAATATTAAATTTATAGGAATTTTGCCGGAAAGAGGAATCAAATTTAGCCTTCGCTTTCTCCCTCCAGCCTAAAATTTCAGCGATGAGATTTTGCTATTCTACTCATATGTATATAAATTAGCTAGAAATCCTTCGCCATTCACCTCCTGAAGAACCCACAATTGGAACCATCAGAAATGGCACCATTAGACGCCTCATAAGGATTTTACGGCTTTAATGTTATTCATTTCGTTCCTGTCGATGGTAAAATGAATGCTTATCGATGGCTTGCTTTGTTAGATAGGGCTATGCATGCTTGCTATGTCCAGTTTCTCTACAGTTTATTGGCAATTTCGATGTTGTCCGGCCGCCCATATGAAATCCTTCTATTCGTTTAGCTAACTTATGTATCTCTCGTACATCCGCATAAAAGGTATTCACGTAACGTAGCTCAGCTACAACATCCTATTTGTGTAAGTATCTTCTACGGCTGTGATTTGATTTGGATGCCTTCAGGCTGCTGGCCCCATCATCGCTAGCACCAACAACCCCAATCTATTACTAGAATGTCTACTAACACTACATAATAAGCGAAAGGGGATGCACATCGATGATAAATGAATGGATGGATATTCACGTAGTTACCATACTTGGTCATATATATTGATGGGGGCAAATGTTGTTAGCAGCAGCCCAACAAAACAAAATTACCACCATTCCTTCCCTATAAAAAAAAGTGCCAGAGGCCGTGTTTATTTGTTACTAGAGCTTTGCGTGTTTCATAGGTGGGTAAATTCACCCAGTTTGGATGAATCCTGCCGCTCCTGATGATGGCGAGCAGCTACCTGAGCCGAGATTGGATCATTCTGATTTGGTGGATGGGTGGATGTGCAAAATGGGATTGCATTTGGGGTTTGGGGTTTGGGGCCACAATATAACCGTCGACTATATATTCTCTTAGGTTCATTTCTATATATATATATAAATATACAAATAAGCGTATACGAATGTACAGAATTTGCTACGTGAAATCTTCTCGAGACTTAATCCTGATGCTGCTGAGACTTACGCCAAGGGTTGAGGCTAATGTTGAGCTATGGGGAGGTAGTAGTAACGTCGGTTGGAACATTGGAAGATACATTATTCAGAACACGTATCCAATCGAATTGAGTACATCATCACGAATGGAACATTCCGTTCGCATCGCTCGCATATCTATATGTGGAAAATGGATGGAATAAGAGGAAGAGGATTGGCTGTTCGTCCTTTTTTTTTTGGCTGTTCGGGTTTCGCTCCACAGTTTAGCTATGAGTTCAGTTCAGCTTTATTCCGTATATAACCAAAGGGTAGACACGTTCATAACATATCACTAACACCATCCATATATGTATAACTCGAAGGATGTGTTAAGTTAAGGCATTCGCTGCCATTTTAGCGATTCTCCTAGTGCTTTAGTTAAATTTTAATTTCGTTTTCCTCCTCAATTCTTTTCCCTTCACTTTTATTTCGATTTCGTACATTTGTTTGTTTGCTACGAAGGCACCCAAAATTAAATTGTTCCATTCTGGCAGATCTCAAAGACTCGAGGCATCAAGCATTCGAAATGAACACAAGCAAAACTTGCACTTAAGAAAATCCATTAGCACAAAACGTGGCCAGAAGATAAGAACCATCCTTCAATTTAAAAGGTTTTCTTGGTTTTTCGTTCAGTTTTTCGAATAGGCCAAATTTAGAAGTTTGGGAATCACACCAAAGAAAGCTTGTTAATTATTCTACTGCCACAAGTGCAGAAGTTAGAACATTTTTAATTTGGTAATGTAAGTTTTTCTTATACATTGTCAATTTTCTTAGTTTGAACTTTTGTAAAAATGGGAGATTATAATAATGAGATATAAATGGACATATGTACATTAAAAATTAAGAAAAACTCTAGCTTGTGGTTTTTCTAGAAAAATGGAAGTTGGTTCCCGGATTTTATAAAAATTAATTTTTTTTTCTTAAATTCATAGGCCTGGTGACGCTTTGTTCTTAATGCAACTTTTTTGTCTTCAGATGTTCAGATGATAGGCATTTCGATATAGCATTTACACAAATACATGAGGGGCGACGATTCCGGAGACTCTACAATTATGAGGTCTATGAAAGATATCAGGACGTGCTTGTAATCAAGCTCATAAGACTTAACAGAATCCGGTGGGCTGGTTATGTCACTCGAATGAGTGAAAGTGACACGGCTCGGAAAGTCTTCTGCGGTAGGTTATAACCGAATAAGGCGACGAGGAAGACCCAACTTCAGATGGCAAGATGGCGTTGACTAGGATGCGAAGAGAATTGGGATGCAAAACTGGAGTACATCGGCACGTTACCTTGAGGCAGGCCACGGCATACAGAAAGACAAGGTATGCTGTAAACTCAAATCTGACATTTCGTTGCTACGTCACTTGTGCCGATTAGTTCGTCAAGTGCAGAAGGAATTTTGTTTTGTGGATGGTAATTTAAATTTTTGTGCGATCTAAATAAGATATTTGTAAATTAGTGGACTGATGCATTAAATAGTGATCAATAAACATAAAAATTAATTAAAAAAAGTCGGCACAAATGACGTCACACCTGACTATCAAAAGTTTACAGCATACCTTGTCTGTCTGTATGCCGTGGAGGCAGGCCAACAACGGAAACCGGTTGTAGTGCCGAGAGAGAGAGAGATTTTTACACAAAAAAACTTGCACAAAAGTAACTCATTAAAAAATAGGGTTATTCTTTTAATCGGGATCGATACGATATCCTGTTTCCAAAAATCCCATTTTATCAAAATCCCGTTTTTTTTTTAAAATCCGGTTTTTTAAAATCTCGTTTTTCAAAATCCCGTTTTTAGTGTATCCCGTGGAAAATGAGAGAAACGGGATTTTTTAGGTCATTCAAAAAAATAAAACAAATAAAAATTTTACAATATTTAATCAGAGTTATTTATTATATAAATTTTAAGATTATAAACAAACTAATTTAAAGCTATAATGTAAGCAATATTTTTAAGAAAATCTATTTTTGGCGATAAATTCATGGAGACTTTTTGTGGGGTATTATTTTATAATGGACTTTTCTTCTGATTGCATGTCGTGATTTAAGTTGCAATTAAAAATGTTCGACAATATTGGATCTGAAATTTAAACAGATTTTAATGGGCTATCAAATTATTTAGTTTTTAACGAAAAATTTCTTTAGTTTTATTCTACCGGTTAAATTTGTTTTTTCTTTTCCAATGAAATTTTGATGCCAATAAAATTGTGCTGTTTCAAAAATGTCTCCTATCCATCTTTTATGTAATTTCCTTCAGTTATTAGGCTGAAATAAGAAATTTAATTCTCGATGCGAAATCCTTTGCATCAAATGTCAATGTTGAATATGGCGTCTGATGGCATCAACTGTTTTTTTCTTTTGTTTGCAAACCGGGGGCTTTGAGGTAACTCTAAGGGCAACCGGGTCGACTCTGTTCCCATCACACGCTTCTTCAAAGCGAAACTGGCATTCAGGCTCCACAACTAATCACTGTTTCGACCCGAAAACCATCAAATGCTGCTCTATCGCTGCAGGATTTTCATGAAGCGAATGTTGCCCCAAAGATGAACCGTGGATCACCAATTTCCCCACTAAAGCAATTGTGGCTTTGCAGACGCATTATTAATCAGTGCGTAGTTCTCGTCTTTTCTTACCCTTCTTGTACGTGGATGTGAATTATAGGTGTAAATTTTTAGTCCCGATTGCGTAAATTGCTGCATTTTAAAGTCGCAAAGAACAAATCTCATGTGCCCGTGCCTTTCGATGTTATTTGGGTTATTTTTTCTCCGAAAAATGTCAATATAATAAACAATTGTTTTGGGAAGTTCATTGCGGTATTTTGGAATTTTAGTTAGTAACCTCATTCAAACCTTTTCACAATGTCGTTTTAAAAGGCAAACATTACTTTCATTAATCAGGCGCCTGATTAATGAAAGTAATTTTTGCCTTTTAAAACGGAATTTTAAAAAACGGGATTCTGAAAAATGGTATTTTAGAAAACGGGATTTTTTTACACGGTATTTTTAAAAACGGGATTTTGGAAAACAGGATTTTAAATACGAGATTATAAAAAACGGGATTTCGTACCCAATCCTTTTAATCTAGCAAATGATTTGACGGGATCGATACGATATCCTGTTTCCAAAAATCCCATTTTATCAAAATCCCGTTTTTTTTTTAAAATCCGGTTTTTTAAAATCTCGTTTTTCAAAATCCCGTTTTTAGTGTATCCCGTGGAAAATGAGAGAAACGGGATTTTTTAGGTCATTCAAAAAAATAAAACAAATAAAAATTTTACAATATTTAATCAGAGTTATTTATTATATAAATTTTAAGATTATAAACAAACTAATTTAAAGCTATAATGTAAGCAATATTTTTAAGAAAATCTATTTTTGGCGATAAATTCATGGAGACTTTTTGTGGAGTATTATTTTATAATGGACTTTTCTTCCGATTGCATGTCGTGATTTTAGTTGCAATTAAAAATTTTCGACAATATTGGATCTGAAATTTAAACAGATTTTAATGGGCCATCAAATTATTTAGTGTTTAATGAAAAATTTCTTTAGTTTTATCCTACCGGTTAAATTTATTTTTTCTTTTGCAATGAAATTTTGATGCCAATAAAATTGTGCTGTTTCAAAAATGTCTCCTATCCATCTTTTATACAATTTCTTCAGTTATTAGCCTGAAATAAGAAATTTAATTCTCGAAGCGAAATCCTTTGCATCAAATGTCAATGTTGAATATGGCGGCTGAAGGCATCAATTTTTTTTTTCTTTTGTTTGCAAACCGGGGACTTGGAAGTAACTCTAAGGGCAACCGGGTCGACCCTGTTCCCATCACACGCTTCTTCAAAGCGAAACTGGCATTCAGGCTCCACAACTAATCACTGTTTCGACCCGAAAACCATCAAATGCTGCTTTGTCGCCGCAGGATTTTCATGAAGCGAATGTTGCCCCAAAGACGAACCGTCGATCACCAATTTCCCCACTAAAGCAATTGTGGCTTTGCAGACGTATTATTAATCAGTGCGTCGTGCTCGTCACTTCTTACGCTTCTTGTACGCAGATGTGAATTATAGGTGTAAATTTTTAGTCCCGATTGCGTAAATTGCTGCATTTTAAAGTCGCGAAGAACAAATCTCATGTGCCCGTGCCTTTCGATGCTATTTGGGTTGTTTTTTCTCCGAAAAATGTCAATATAATAAACAATTGTTTTGGGAAGTTCATTGCGGTATTTTGGAATTCTAGTTAGTAACCTCATTCAAACCTTTTATCAATGTCGTTTTAAAAGACAAAAATTAATTTCAATAATCAGGCGCCTGATTAATGAAAGTAATTTTTGTCTTTTAAAACGGAATTTTAAAAAACGGGATTCTGAAAAATGGTATTTTAGAAAACGGGATTTTTTTACACGGTATTTTTAAAAACGGGATTTTGGAAAACAGGATTTTAAATACGAGATTATAAAAAACGGGATTTCGTACCCAATCCTTTTAATCTAGCAAATGATTTGACTAGGACTTTATCACTTTTTATTGCCAAACTTATATATAAATAGTAAAATGTATTAATGTGCTAGGAAAAACATTTGCTACATTTTATTCTTACGGGCCCATATTTTGTAGCATATAATAGAAATTGTAACAAGTTTCTTTAACCGATTCCTAATAACCGATTCCTTTTGGAAGTATGAATTTGAATACAATTAGAAAATATCAGTTGTGATCAACACAAAACTTTCTTCTACAAAATCTACGACCGTGCGCAATTTACGCTAGAGCCCTGTCGCGTTGTCAACCTAAGACGACCTCCCAATAAATTCTTGGTTTATTCAAAAATATCAAAAACGTACAAAATTTGAGATAACTTGAGAACGGTAAAAGATATCAATTTACGGTAAATGGCAAAAATGTAGAAAATGTTAACATCTTTAATTATTCTTTTAACTGATTTGTCGAAAAACCGTTAGTTTGCAAGTAATTTGCAAAAATATATTTTTTTATATTTTAATCTAAATATCTCAATAACGGTAAAAGATAACGGATAACGGTAAGAAACAAAATTGTGCAGAATGCCATTCTCATTAATTCACTTCATACATTCAGTCAGCAAAAACCCGTTAGTTTTCGAGATAATCGCAAAAAACTGTTTTTTTTGGAAATAACGGTTTATCTCGATAACAGGTGGAGATATCGAGTTATAGCTAAAGACAAAAGTGTGGGAAATTTTATTTTCTCCAAGTTTTGTCATACTTAAGGCCACTAAAAAACCCGTAGTTTGGGAGTAAATCGAGAAAAACGAAATTGCGATTTTTGAAAAACCGCCATTTTTGATACTTCCGGTTAACGGATTTCCACCAAAAGTTGATAGGATCGTGAAACTCACACAAATTTCTAGTGCTGCCAGACATCCGTATAAATCGAACTCCGAAATCAATTACATTTATTCTAAATTTTGAATCCAAAGCGATCGGAGCAACTAGAGTACCTCAAGTGATATAGTTTTAGATGTAAGTTCAAACACGTACAATATTTGTTTACTTATGTATCAAAACGCAGAGATTGCTTTTGACATGAAACGACTGTTTGTGTACGATGGTTTTCATTCTTTACGATTCTATACTATTGTTTACGTTACGATGGTTTTCATTTTTTACGTTTACGTTTGTTTACTAATTTTTTGCGTAAAAAATTTAAAGATTCTTTGATGGAAAACTTTCTAAGACTCACTTCACAGCTCAACCTTACCCCAGTCTACTTTTGGCGTTCTTGCTCCCCACAGCCTTCTGCCAAGCAATAAAATTTTTTATGGGATGTATATAAAAATTGCATTAATATGGCTCAAAACCTTATTATTTTAAGCTTTCGTTCAACTATTCAATCCATTTACATTTAGAATTTGAGGGGTTATTCAGGTGCGGTGAGAACGGAAATAAAAAGCGGAAACTTTGGAAAAAATTTGGGGTTTTCGAAAAATTATTCAGCGTTTCCCAAAAGAATTTATGCGATAGATTTTTTTTCAACTTCTTTTTGTTGAAGTAACAACAAAATCCATGTTTATACGAAATATCATGAGAGTCTATCAGCTCTAAAACCGTGCTGTAATAAAAAAGAATCTGTTATATATTAGAAATTAATGTAATCACGTGAAATCTAATTGTAACAACCTCAAGTTTCAAAAACAATACACCTAATTTGAAGTATAAGATCAATTAAATAAAATATTTAATGGCGGTGGTACAGTTTTGTTGTCTTAAACACTGAGATAATCTTGAGTTGCAGCACCACACATGTTGCCAAATAACACTACGCAACTAGTAAGAAAAAACTCCAAATAAAGAATTTAAAAAAAAATTCCCTTCATCAAAAATTCTTTGGCCCATTAATAATTCAATAATTTGGTCCTTCAGAAAAGTAATTTAACCAAATTCGAATTTCATAAAACAGCCGCCTATAGAATGGACTAAAAAAGTACGACCGTAAGAGAAACGTGATTTGAGAAATTGGCTACCGGAATTATTGTGCTCAAGAGGTAGGAAAAAGGACTAAAGGGCTATTTCCAAATACTGGGCAGGCAAAAAAAAAACCCATCGAAAAACATCGCAAAAAAAGGTTTTTCTCAGGCTGATTTACAAGCTTTCGAGAACTAAGACCTGGGATGCGTCCTTAGGTACGGACATATTCACTCGACAAGCACTGGACTCAATTATGTAATGACCATAATCGAACATAATTGTTTTGTCCCATGGAATGGGAATACGGTATGACGATTAAAAAGGATAATTACATTCAGAAAGTGGATGATTTTGTACGCGTCCTTTTTTTTGGCTTCGTTTCCGTTGTCTGTAATGGTCCTTGAGATTTATTAATCTTTTGCGATGGGGCTACAGTTTATACCTCGTGATCGATTAAAAATGGAAAAATGTGTTTTAGGGGTTTTCTATTAGAGTCCCGAACGGCAAATCTTGTTCGCCTGGATGGACATGGAAATGATCGTTTCTGGCGGTTGTATCTCATGGCATCCTTATATATTCCCTTCGTCTGATAACTTTTAGTTTTTTTGGGATGAGAAGCCTCCTTGACCCAATACGACAGTCCATTGATCAGCACAGGATTCCGTCGCTGGGTCGTCCAGGACTCTACACATTTTCATATCATGCTGTGCGAATGGAATATATTTGGTGACATCTTCGTTGTCAGTATCATACGCATTAGAAGCGCTACAAGTTCATAAATCATGATGGAAATGTATTGAATTTATGCCCACATATGAGCAAACACAGCGGAAATTATTTCTGAATATGGAGAAGAAAAAAAATATATACAAAGCATACGTCCTTAATCATTTATCAGTATTTCCAGGGCGTAGGTCTGTATGGAAAAATGGATGAAAATGGAGGTGGATGGGGTGGGCTGATTTCGTTTGATTCCCTTTCGGAATATTCATCTCATGTCCGAAGTTAATCACCCGTGAACATGTGATAGTAGGAAATCGTTTCTGACTCGGAGATATCCATGGTGAAAACTCCAGAATTTTGAATCCTTAGTTTTCTTCAGTGCTCCAATAGTGAAAAGTTGATGTATTTTTTAAAATTTTTTTTAGAGAGAAATGTTCATGTTCCTTAATTGTCCGGAATAATCAGAATGAGATGGATGTTTAATATTTCTAGATCCTTGCCGACAAGCAGAAGACGAGAATTTCGTTGTATGTAGTAGTGACATGTCGCTTGTTGTCAAAGTAATATCTGTTTATTTACTATCTTGAGGTATTCCATGTCATTACACACATGTTACTGAGAAATTCTTAAAATATCATGGTGATATTTAATCATGTTAAATCTTTGGATAGATAAGAAGGTGGATTGAGACGGGACAAATTTCAGGGAGTATGATTAGAACAAATCGGTGTATCTGAATTAATAATTTATTTCTTTACAGAAACACAATAAAAATTAGTCTCTGTTAACTTTTTACTAAACGTAGCAACAAAAATAATAGTACCTGGCACTAAATTTAATTATTTATTAGTTGGAGTGGGAATCTACACGGTAAACATTTTTGGGCTAAATTTTATTCTTTTTGGTATTGTATACAGTTCCACACCCAAAAAAAGATTAAAATTTTGTCTCGTGAAAGATTATATTTTTTTAAATCTTTCTTTTATAATAAAATATTTTCCAAATAAGTTATTGAATTTAACCCTTTTTTTTGTAAATTTAATGCAACCGCATTATTTATTTTATGCAGTTTTGTATTACAATGTAATGCAAATCCGTTATTTAAAAAAAATAGTTTTATTCAAATTTATTATTATAAGTAAAATTTGATTTATTGAAAAAAGGAAGTATTAAAAAAATATTGCTTTTAAAAAACCTCCGTTTCTTATTACTTCCCGTTTGCAGACCATATGCAGAGAATGTTGCAGACCATATGCGAATTATAATGGGAGGAAAATTTTAGAAATATTGTAAAATAATAAAAGTTGTATTAAAAAACATAACAGAAGCTATAATTGCCAATCTGGCAATTATTGAAAACCCGTATGGTGATATGGCATTGATCGAAGCTTAAGTTGTATTAAAATTCCATTTTAAAGTCAAACTTTTCAATAAGATTTTTTAAAGTTTATTCGAATCGGATTTTGATGTATGGGAGTTTTATGTAGAATAACTTTTGTTTTTGCACTTTTTTGATAAGATGCACCGTTTTTGAGATATTCACAAAAAAACATTTTCGTTCGGGGGGTACCCCCATAATAGTCCATTTTTGCCCATTAACGAACTTAACCTTGCATTTTACAAAAAACGGATCTGCGTAAAATTTCAAGTCTCTAGCTCAATCCGTGCGCCCGCAACCCGCACCACATACGAACAGACGGATGGACATGCAAAATTCGATTTTTTTTATCATTCTAACCACACTCTTTATGTGTAATTCATTTTTGTGTGTGATGACGGCATCTTGGCGTTATAAACGGTAAGGCAAATTTAATATACCCTTTGGTTTCACCATACGGGTATAAAAATATCGAATTTCAAAACTGGGAATAAAAGTTAAGAAGCATTAAAAATATACCCATTTAATGCTGTTGGCATTAAATGAAATACTTTTTTTTTATTAAAATCTATGAAAGTCTAGAAAAGTATTGAAAAATAATACAAGTTTGATTAAAAATGTAGGTAATAATTTGAGAGGATTGAAATTTAATAGAAAAAGGATTAAAAACTGTTGAATTCCAGTAATGGAATTAAAAGTTAGTCCAATAATTTCAACCGTGTACTGTATAGAATTCAAAGTCTGTATTTCTGCACGATCAGACTTGAAAATCACCCAACCGATTTTGGAGCGGTTTTTTGCTAAGTGTAGCTTAGATATTTGCGGTTTTGCTCCTCTGACCCCGCTCCGTTTATATAGAAAACATGTCTTCGTATTGGAACATTTGACGGCATCATAGGTAAATGGCTGGCCCAATACACGATAAGCCAAAATAGTATAAACCAGGCATCATCAGCTAGTGGCTCAGCTGGCTCATCACACAGATTGGCTTTAACAGCGTAGCTCTATAATCGACCTTTTATTGTGTGCTGTAATACTTGTGTGTTGCGGTTTCAACCGTGCTTTGGAGTTGGAAGCGGTGCTGTATTTTAATGTGTAGTGGTTACAAATTTTGATTGTAAAGAGAGCGACAGTTACTTTGATGACCCCTGGTATAAACTATCTGTATGTCAAAAAATTGATTCTCCCCTGTTCCCCTCGTCAGCTATTTTCTGAACCTCTGAAGAGATTTGGATACGGTTTTCAGTAACGCAAACTACTCCCTCCCGCATGTTGAGGAACCCCTTTCCAGCCAGCTCCTTATAAGAGATGAAATTCTAGCAAAATGTGCCGCAGGCTAAAGTTTTTGTAGTCTTTAACAAAACTTTAAAATAAAAGCTTTTGATTTGTGACCATTCTGTAGTTTTAATTAAATTTTCTAAAAACAAAAAAAAAACTTGTGAATACACTAAAAAACAGTGACACTAATATGATCAGCAAATGCAAAAACCAGCTTGTGTGAAAACCAAAATCCACTGAATCAAATTTCAAAATTTTAGGAAATCCAACCAGAACCAAATTTTGAAATTTTTGGAACTAAAAGGAAATACCAGAAAACGAATTCAAAAAACATTTAGTTTGCATTTCTGATTTTAGAATTACTGAGTTATTCAGATTCCAAATTTAGAATTGGCTCAATTGCGGAGATAACAACAATTTTAAAAACACCAATAGTACGGCAACATATGCGTTTGTCACGGAGATTTTGACAAAAAACGTACTAGTTGTTGTCTGATTGCCGAAAATTCCCTCCCTCCTTCCTACCCCTCGCCTACTACCTTCTAAACCGGTGAAAGGATTTTAATGCGGTTTTCACTATCATGTAAGTTGTTCTATAATGAACTTCTTCTTTTTATTAAAATCGCTCCTATCAAGGTATTTCGCACATCCTTTTGACTTAAGAAACAGATACTACATTAGCGGTTGCCAGTAAAATATGTCACACATTTAAACCCGGAAAAAAGCGTAACGAGGGTGAGGGGTTTGAAAAAGCGAAAATCCTCGTAACGTTTTCATGGCAGCCACTTTAACTACGTTGCACGATTTTTTTTTTTGGAATGTTAAAATTTGTTTAATTGCGTAAAAAACTCTCATAATTTTGAAAAGAGACAAAAAGGTGTGATCAAAAAAGTAAAGGTTTCCTATTTTATGGATTAACTTTTCGTAATCCCTTGGCACATACGGTAAAATTGAGTATTTTATCCTTCTTATACCACAACCCCAGGAATTCAATTGCAAACACTGATCAAACGTTTCCACTGCCCTTTAACATTTATGCACACCACAAATAAATATAATAAAAACTATACCTTGTTGTTGTTTATATTGAATTAAATTCTACACGCCGAATTCAGCAATCGAACCTTCAGAATATAAAAATAATAAAAAGGAAACCAACCCTCCCGTAAGTCCGCAAAACGAAAAAAAAATCAAAAAAAAAAAAAACTACAGGCACGGGGAATGATTGTTTTTTATAAATAAGGACATGCACGGCTCATATCGTATATATTATGAAAATGGGTTTTTGTGGGTGGATTTTGCGGTAGTATTGCAGTGCTCTCGAGTGGCTTGTTACAGTATTGTCGACAATCAGAGGAGCTTAATGCTCTTTAATCCTGTGGTTTATGCTAAGCCCCTCACTTTGCCAGCTCATTGAGTACTATAGGCACCCAGCACCCTTCTTGTCTTCTCATATTTGCACTTTACACATATGTGCTGTACACGTATTCAATATAATATACATGTATGTGAGCAATATACCTTAAACTATACGGATTCATATTTATTACGCAGTCTATATCTATTAATATATTCTAATATTATGTGTATCTCTGAACGATATTATTTAATACATCTTAGCATTTATCTCTTGATGTCTGCATGGATATTTATCAGGATGAATGCCAAAGTAACCGCAGAAGGTGTAGTTTCATTTTGTAAGTGGAAATTGTTTGTTGGTTAAGACTTCAGCTGCTGGATTTATGCAAATAAAATACGTCGAGCAGAAGTTTTAAATTAGAAAGTTTTAAAGTCTGCTACCGTAGTTACCAAAATGTTACCATAGGAATTTGACTCTAGTTAAAATCTCTTAAATATTATGTTTTTGATGAAATATTTTAACTATGAAAAATTTGTTGCTTTTATTATCAAAATAATTATTATCAAAAATAATTAATAACAAAAAAAAAAATTGTAAACCATTTTTTAAATTCATTTTTTATATAAATATTATGGCTGGATGCATTGTTTTCGAGAAAATCGCAAACAACTTTTCCATTAGTTTGGGAGATGAGTTAAAATAAATATGTTATATTTTTGTGCATTTTGAAAATGCGAAGAGATTTTCGACTGTGCTTAATGAATTAACCTTTGTCTTGTTTGTGCCTTTTATTAGTCGTAAACTTTTTTCTATTAACCTCCTATAGATACAATGTAAAGAAATAGTTTGATTTTGCACATTAACCGACCTCGTGACATCATTTTGTCAAATTTATGACTTCTAAACTTAATTTGCTCGTGAGTTATTCTGGCTATAGCCTAAAAGATTACCCTAAGTTTCTAGTCAATTTACACGGAAAAAAATCCGCATAGGAAACATTCCTATAAAATATGGGAAAGCGATTAAAAGACTCGTTATAGCAAAGCCTTCCAAAAATATTGGAAATAGTCCTAATTTTTGTGGAATCAGGACTGAGAGAATAATGGACATATTCCAACAAAACTAGCACCCGTTCCTAGTTTTTACTGGAGACATTCCTATACTTAGGGGGAAACAATGCTATATTATGGAATGGAATCGTTCCCATTGTCTTCAGAAGTGATTCCAATATTATGTAGCACTCAATCCAACAAAAAAAGCACAACAAAAGCTATAATTGCCAATCTGGCAATTATTGAAAACCCGTATGGTGATTTACGTGAACGGCGAACAGTTGTATCAAAATTACACTTTGAAGTCAAACTTTCCATTAAGATTTTTTTTAAATTTATTCCAATCGGATTTTGGTGTATTGGAGTTTTATGTAGAATCATATCCTAAATAACTTTTGTTCTTGGACTTTTTTGATAAGATACACTGTTTTGGAGATATTCATAAAAAACCTTTTCGTTCGTATGGGGGGTACCCCCTAATGGTCCATTTTTGTTCATGAATGAACTTGGCCTCGCACTTTACGAAAAACGGATCTGCGCAAAATTTCAAGTCTCTAGCTCAATCCGTGCGCCCGCAATCCGCGCCACAGACGGACGGACGGACGGACGAACATGCAAAATTCAATTTTTTTATCATTCTAAACACACTGGTGTAATTCATTTTTTTGTGTGATGACGGGATCTTGGCGTTACAAACGGTAAGGGAAATCTAATATACCCTTTGGTTTCACCATACGGGTATAAAAACAAATCCTAAGTGTTGGCGGACTCATTCCTTTGCAAATAGGATTCAGCGGATATGGTAATTCAAGCCAATTTTTATACCCTATATGATATATAACATAAAAATATATTAGATTTAGTATACCGTTTGGAACGGATCGAACCAATCATCGGACAAAAAAATGAACTACACCAGGTGTTAGGGACGACAAAAGATTTTCATTTCTGCATATCCGTCCGTTTGCCCGTCTGTGGACAACATAACTTTCGAAAGGATTGAGCTAGAGGGTTAAAATTTTGCTCAGTTACGTCTCTTTTAAATGCCTAGGTTAAGGTTTAGAACGGGCAAAATTGGACCATTCCTTCCCCACTCCTCCATACAAACTAAACAGTTTTTTGCAATTTTCTCAAAAAGGGTGAGTCTATTGAAAAATTTATACATAAAAATCCAGTCGGACCACTCCTTCCCGGCTCTCCCATACAAATTTAATACTTTTTTTCTATTTTCTTGAAAGCGGTTACTCGTATTGATTTATAAAGAGTGTTTAGAATATGATTTTACATAACCGTTCGATACATTAAAATCCAATCGGACTACTCCTTTCTCCCTCTCCTATACAAATGGATTTTTTTAAATAAACATTTTGTCTGTCGTTATATAGTATTCGACGATTGGCGTCTGGCAATTGTAGCTTTTCTTATGTTTTTAAATAATTTTTTCTGTACTATCCTGATAGTTATCGTTTAATATTATTTATTTTGATATTTTTCGGGCTACACTCACGAAAAAATCCGCGGACAAATTAACATCGCCTCAAAACATAGTTAAAAGTCGCAATGTTATTCAGAAAAAAATGTAACACCGCAGCTTGGAGTTACTTTGATATTTCTGTTTTAAGGAGTTAATATAAACCTGTCTTACCTCAATTTCGAACGAGTTCCGAAAAAATTCAAAAATTCATTTGAACTCCTTTTAGCAGTTAGCTCACGTTTAGAAGAGACTTTCGAATTCGCTTGAATAGCCTATTGGGAGGCAAAAGGCTTACAAATCGAGTGGTCCCATATTTGAGTCCCGGTAGAGACATGCCAGATAAGTGTTTAAAAAACAATATTGACTCTGAAAAAATGTAAAAACCTCAAAAGCTGCTTATTTAAGGTGAAATTTTTTTGTTTTTTTTTAACACGTTTGTGACTCGTGTACCACTTGTGGTACATGTACAGTTTTTTAAAACCGCGCGAGGAAATAGTGCGGTAGTTTTTTTGTGGACGTAAATTTTTATTTCTAAATTATCAAGAAGTATATCAGTGCGAAGTCCAAATCCACCCACCCACCCACCCACCAGTCCACCCGTGGTACACGATGTCCAAATGTAAAAAAAGTTGAAAAAGCAAATGTCACGAACGTGTTAAAAAACTATTTAAGGTGAAATTTATTTGCTTTTTTACCTATTCTAATAAGTTGGTTTAATACCGAAAAATTGTTAAAAATTAATACCCACAGGGAACTGTTGTGAACTCCCTAGTACAATTTTCTCCGAAATGTGATTCCCTCAAACTCAGTTTCGGTGCGTGATCAACTCAGTTTTTTGACAGTACCTATATAGGTCATATTGGAATATTTTTCCTTCTTCATTTCTATTCAGATACCAGATTTCTCCTGGCCACAATGGTATAATACAATGAAATCGTATTTAAATGGGAGCAAAGAGGAATCGGAAAAGATATTTTTGAAGGAAACATCAAGTTTCGATCCTGAGAATCAATGGCGGGATCTCATCAGAGTGACGCCATGATCTCTGTCACTGACCTGACCACGAAGGATGTGTACATGGGAGGAGAGTACGTCAAATTCCCTATATGAATTTCATTGTATTATGCAATTGTGACCATGAGAAATCTAGTACTTGAATAGAAGTGTTTTCTATCGAAGCAAGAATATTCCAATATAACCTATAGCCCGAAAATTATCCAAATATATAATTTTAAAATCCAAATGGTCGAGACATTCAAATAGTTATCGTTTAATTTATGTTTAGTAAATTTTTTATTGCGTACGAACTTAAATACTTGATATGACAAATTTACTTCTCTCTAAAGTATTCGAATTTAAATAAAATACGAAATCGCTCATAGAATAAAGTAAAATGGTCGAATTTGCATTGCTTTAAATTAACTTTAAACATCCTGGAATAATTCCCACTGTTATGAAATTTTAATTAGACTCACATCGCAATATTGTCAAAAATCGGTTCATTTTTGATTGATACGCCTTTTGTTTAAATAGACTGACAGCCGCTAGTCGGTTGTGTTCCTCCCCTGACATTTAGCCATGATCCATCCGGGGTTTTGAATTCAAGTCTATCCTTGCGTCACTACCAAATCCTTCGCCAGAGAATTGCTTCAACCATCGTACGTTTCCCACTGATTCACCCCGTTTACGTCTCGCTGCTCGCAGCCTCCGATGATATTTGATTTTTATTTGTGGAAAATCTGTATATTTATATTAAAAGGTTCTGTCACATCGCACAGCGGTGTCCATCAACAGAATTTTTGAATGACAATGGGCGCAGCAGTTCTGCTTAGGATGTCATAACTGTCAGGCATTTTATTTCGCCCGTTGGTTTTCGAATTTTCAACCCAGCCTATATTAACCGCTGCCAGTCACAAGTCCTCACTTACCGGGGTTGAGCATAGTTTATGAATTGATGATGATGAGGAATTAACACTCAAACCATACTCCATCGGTGGACCAAATTTAAATATAGTTATTTTTCCATACAAACTTTATTCGCCTTGATTGATTAATTTTCGGGATTAATGAGTTGGATCCACTCAATATGGGCAAAGCAATCAATGGATTACGTTGATATTTGGAAATTAAAACCGAAATTCCATTCACGTCCAACGAAATTAAATTTGAAAAGCCTTTTCCCTACCTATGGGATCTAATAAATAGGATCCAATAGTCAAATGAAATTACTGGAAAAGGAGTCCAATTCGTTTATCGCCAACATACGTACATGTATTATCTGGAAATGGTCAAGGATCTATCCGTTTGTCTGGATCTGATGATGGGGTAGATATGTGAATTGGTAACGAATCTCCATCGTAATCTATTGCCTCCACTATGACTGATGATATGCTGTAACTTCCCGAAATCCCAATTGACCGTCCATGAAAAAAGCAGTTGAGAGAAAATACAGAAAAAAAACGCGCAGTTAAAAAGGGCACGAAGAATCTGAATTAATCAAGAAAGTAAGAAAATGGCCACCGGGTGAAGTTACCCTCAAACCCAGTTGTTTTCAATTCTGTCCGAGAATAGCAACATCCCCTTGATTTCATGGGGACTACGCTCCCTTGGAAGTATGGGTTTAGGTTTACTAACGTTTGCCTGCCTCCCTATGGATTGAAACAACGTCGGTCGGAGTAACCATTGCCATCCGTCCAGCTAAATGTATTCCAGCAACAGTCGAATGGGGAGATTGCAAAAAAAAGTAACACAATTCCGGCTTAAGGGAAAAACGTCCGGAGTCGGGGTGATTACGGCAGGAAGACCGCGCAGAATCACCCCCTCAAACCCATCTACTTTTAGTTACTAACGGGCAGTGTGTCTGTGTCTGTGTCGGTGTCCTGCGAAATGGAGGGATCCTTGACGCATTAGTATGCGTTCATGCTTCGGTATTCGGATTGTTGCAGGAGATCCACGAGTCACGATGGAACCCTAGAGTGGCCCGGCGCTGCGGAGGGATTTCTGCTACCCCTATGCCATTCGAGACTGACTGTCCATTGATTCCGAGCGAATGCGTTGCTGGAAGATTCATGAACTGAAATCGGGATGGAGAGGACTCTCAGGACGTGGGCTCTTCGAGCGATAAAACAGGGAAAAGGGATCGTTGCGCGCGCACGTGTTTTTTTTTCTTCATTTATTTGCTTCGTTCTGGATTTGAACGATTTTTTTTGCATACGCGAGAATTCTTCGGGCTCCTTGTGAGCAACCAAAGTACGAAGAGGGTTAGTTTCACTTCCACTCGTTTGTTTTTCTTTTCTGTGTTGTTCGCTCTTTACTACAGTTTGGTTTTTTATTAACGTAGATTTTTTTTTTTGGTTCTTTGTCGTTCTTGACGAGTGCTTGTGGTGGTGAGCTTTTTATTCGAGGACTCTTCGGGAATATTTGGTCTGCGTGGTTGTACACGTGCATTAGTACTCCGTGCTCGACGACGCAGGGACCAAAATGGTGGAAGTAATCGCGTATAAATCTACTCTACGCTGCTCTGCCATACAGGGGGGTCGACCAGGTGTTCAAGTGCGTCGGTCTCGTTTCGGATTTTTTTCTTCTTTTGGTTTTCATAGATTTTTTTTCCAGCGGACGGACGGTTTTTTTTTGGTTTGTTTCAGTTTGTCGTATCAAACTTGCGTTTACGATATTACGACACATAAAATAAGTTTTCATCCCTCTGGGTGAAAAACTTGTAAAGTTTTCGAGTATTTTCAGATTTTAGTCTATGCAAGTTGGGACAGATTTAAACTTTTCCCGGATTTGGTACTTTGTACTGCAGCTGTAATGATTTTAAAGCTTTAACGGTCAAAACGAAACTGCTTTTGACATTTTATACTAAGTTGAATTTTGTTAAAAAAAATTGTTTTGATTTTGGAGTTTAAATTGGATTTTGTAACTTTTAGTTTTGAAATGTAGGGACATATTTTTTGCGTATAAAATTTAATTTCTTGTTCAGTAAATACTTCAGTTCTGTTTCATTCGTATTGATTTTCCGGGCTGGGTTCCAACAAGCACATTGAGTTTGGTTAACAAATTTCGTTCAACTATTTCGTAAAACGATATACTGACACAGCATTTTTATAATACTAGTTTAATTAGGTTTTTTTTTGTCTTTAATTTTCACTCCTTTTTGGTGCTTCATCATTCACTGGTAAAACAATTTTTCTCACATTTCTTGCATGTAAGAAAATAAATCACTTGAAAAATCGAAATCATAGCAGACTCCGGGTCGTCTCCGGGACATTTACCCATTGGCTCAGTGATAAAACCGCAATATGTCAGTGTATATACACACTGACAGAAAAAACTGATTAGTAAATTCATCTACAATTTAGCCGGCTATAAAAAAATAGATGAACTACCGACAAAAGTAGACAATAACTTGGTCTGATTAGATAAATCATCTACATTTTAGTAGCATTTTAGTAGTCTAAAATCAGCGAAAATTGTAGGTGAATTTACAATTCACGTTTTTCTGTGTATTCATGCAAAAATATCAGTTGTGATCAACACAAAACTTTCCTCTGCAATATTTAATTTCGGAAAAAATATTTAATAACTAATATTTTTTCCCCGTTAAAACGAAAAATTCAGAACATTTTATTTCCTTTAAATTTGGTTTCATGCAATTTTTTATGAAAGCGCATAATTTTCGACATTTTTAAAAAAATATTTTGAGAACCGTTGGATTTATAAAAATTGGCGCCAATTGGATTTTGACGAATGGGAAAGTTATATAAAATCATATTCTATACACTTTTCCGTCTTGAAAAACTTTTTGAAAAAATGAACCGTTGTCGCGAAAATTTTATGGGCGAAGTGAAAGGCGTTTTTCTTATTTTTGGAAAGGATACTTTTGATAAAAGCCTCTTCTGTGTCAAATTTTTACTTTCTACATTAATTTTGCACCTCAAATAGCTCTCGAGCGGGTAATGTAAGTACACCATCGTTTTTCGCATATGAGATGTCGCATCGCAAGATCAAACATACAGAACTGTTATTTGTGAAAATTCGGCAACCATTGTTGGTGTTGACAAGTCCTTGTTTTATCATGTTAAGGTAAAAATAGACGCTGCGATGGTCGTACCGACTTGTCGTACCGTTGGACCGATATCGGGCCGACGGTTGTATACAGCACACACACGTTACGATTTACTTGCGATTTTGATCGAATAATCAGTTTTTACTAGCAAATATCTCTCGATCAACACAGGACAGTTGTGAAATAATATCGTATCGACGGTCGCATGGCAGACCACCAGAGCTGGGCAAAATACTCAGTACATCAGTACCAGTACCAGTATATGGTGGTACTGGTACTGAAATAGCATTTTCAGTACCAGTACATAATTTACTGGTACTTAACACCAGTACCAGTACTTTTTTGTACTGGTACTGTAAACAAAAATCAGTACCAGTACATAAAGTACTGAAACTGATTTCAAGTACCAGTACTTTTCAAAAAATACTGAAAAAATTCAAAGATGATCGCATAAAAAGTATGTACAATATATTGTACATCTTCTAAAACCCCTGTTTAAAAAAAATATTTTAAAAAACTTTATTTTTTATGTTAATTAAGCCTCCCTTAATTAGTTGAAATGCTTCAAATAATTATTTCAGGTCTAGAAATAATTCGTGAATGAAAGGGTTAATAAAACTCGGCAATTTCCGCACCTTCCGAATACATTTATGAATGGTCGGCACGTGGGGCTCAAAGTGTTAAACATCTATTGGCGTTCGTTTTAGGCGTATCCACGTCTTTTGGCCGTCTCTACGAGACAGACACCGGCTTTTTATTTTAAAAAAATTTAAGAAAACAAGTGTTAGAATATAAAAAAAAAAATTCAGCATATTCATATGCAAACTATTGCATGACGTACTCTTCAAACTAATTGTGGAAGTGACTTTAATCCCAAACGTTTTTCCACGAAATTTAAAAATGATCACTTTTTCGTATAAAATAATGTTTAATACCACTCCAAACAACAATTAATTTTCCTGAGCTTAGGGAAATTAATTGTGGATTTTTGACTTCAATTCTGTCAAAAAAACCATTAGACAGTTTACAATTACAACAAACATTACATCAAACATTATTCTATACGATGAGCATAAATTTTCTCGATTATTGACACTTCAAAATCACCGCGGAAATTTATCAGGCTGCTGCAAATTATTTTCCAGAAAAATTTTGATATTTCATTTGGCAAATGGTAAACTTATGCGGTTTTCTCAGTTAAAAGCTATTTCCGCGAGTACATGTAAAGTGCAAACTTTGATTTAATTCAGAAAATGAAAAAATCGCCTCTCATGTATTGAAAAACTTGCAGTATTTTTAAAGTAATGCAGTATTTTTAAAATTCTGAAGTGCCTACTGGCTTTTCTAGTACCAGTACTCAGTACTGATACTTGTTTTTTCCAGTACCAGTATTTTAGATAGAGAGAAAAACAGTACCAGTACCAGTACCAGTACCAGTACAAGTACTGGTACTGGTACTGGTACTTTTTTTCTCTCTATCTAAAATACTGGTACTGATTTTTTCCAGTATCAGTACCAATGTACTGGTACTGCTTTTGTACTGCAGTACAA